>JBBBDQ010001213.1:3782500-4300000 GCA_037127315.1 Ascarosepion bandense | reverse complement strand
ATTAAAATTAAAATTAAAAAATTTTTTAAAATAATAAAAAATTATAGAAAAATATAGAATTTAAAAATTAAAAATTAGAAGTTAAATTTTAAAATCCGCCCTATGGCGGCACTTGTTTATAAATTCCCTTCTAAAGTTCAAAAGTAAGTCCTGATGAGGATACTTCAAAATCAGAATCTTCTCCAATAAACACAGACGACACCTATCACGAAAACTTTTAGGAGTACAAGCTGAGCCTATTAATTTCCAGCTGATTATGGGGTCCTGCCCCTCCTCCTTCATTTCCCAGAACCTACGTGACAGTGCCGTCTGGAATCTCTGTTTAGGGTTCGAAAACGAGTACCTGTGATTATAAAGCCTCTGTTTGAAAGAGCCCGCGGACATGCCAATATAGCTCCGGTAACTGTCCTTGTTATTAGATGGAGAAATGCGGGCTTCATAAATTACATGAGTGGATTTACATTTGCCTTGCACCGGGCAGGCATCCACAGAATAACAATTGCATTTGTCGACAATTAGATTTTTGAATTTGTCCAGCGTCTGTAATATTTAAAAAAAATTTTTTTTCTTTAGTTTCTTTCTTTTTCCCTCCCTTCCTTCTTTTATCTCTCTTACCAACTTTTTTCCGTGTTGCTTTAAATGATTCAACACGGGGTCTGTTAATTTTTAGTTACATTCTCCCCTTTTTTTTGCAAACCCAGACGATGTCAATTTTTTTTCTTTTCTTATTTATTTGATTTTATTCTATCCTTTTCTTTTTCTTTTTCCTTTTCTTTTTCTTTCCCTTTATTTTTATTTTTATTTTATTTTTTTTATTTTATTATTATTTATTTTTTAATTTCTTTGCAATCTATTTAAAAAGGAAAAGTAGACTAATTTTTCTCCAGTTTCTGAAAGGTTTTTTTCTGTTGCTGAGGTGATGTGTCGCTCCCCGTGGGGATCGTCATATCGAAATGGCCATTCAACATCTTTGAATTAATCCTTTTTTAATATATATATATATATATATATATATATATATATATATATATATATGTCTTACGGCCATATCACGTTGAATACACGAAACTTTAATGGTTTAAGGAATTTTAAGATGACGAAAACTCATTAATGTTCATCAAGTTAGCTGAAAATCAGGAAACTTGAGAAGGTTTCAAAGTGATAGTATTCGATGTCTGTTTCACGAAAGCTAATATCTGAAGCTTTAGATGTTTTTTAAAATGTAAATTATTATTTAAATTACTTTACTTTGGATTAATATATGTGATATATATTTAGAATATATTATGGTGTTCTGGATGTAAATAATTTTGTATATGATTTATGTTGTATTGCCATTAGCTTCAGAGTCCCAAACAGAGACGTAACTCCAGAAATGGCTTCAGAACTTAACGCATCAAGACGTCCATCATCAAAATTTACTTTTTCTAGTCCGAAGCTTTCTTGTTTTAGTAACGATGCCTTTAATGTCAACTGTCTTCTAATTAAGGATATTGAAACTGTATTGCAATACAGGGAAAAGCAAAATCTTTATTACCCGTATTCTATTTTATGAATTCCATTCTGTATTCGCACACTACCGTATAATTCTAATCTTTTTTCTCCTATATTTTTGCATGTCTTATCTTTATCCAACATGTAGATCGACTGAGTGCATTCCTTTTATTATTCATTCCTTGAATCTTTTGTTTTCATTTCGAAATCCATAATAATGTCCACAACGAAAGATATTGCAGTTCTTTTGATGCCCGTCAAATCATTTAGGAATTTTCCAATCTATTTGACATCATACATGAAGAATATGTGATTAAACAAATCATTTTATTTTTTATCCACTGTTTTATTACTGTTTACCTCATGCAAAAGTGAGATAAAAACAAACAGAAAGAAAGGGGCAGTGAGAATCTTCTAAAATGTGACTAATTATATGCAAACAATTGAAGGCGACAATGTCTTTATTAAGATTCCTGTATAATGTGGCTTTCTACTGTTCAACTCTGTATGTAATAGCATATGTTATCACCGAGTAGATTTTTTATATTTCTAAAGATTTGATGATCATAGAATGTGGCATATTATCAAAACATGACAGCAATCTACCCAAGGCGGGCAAAGTTTTTCCTGCTATTTCAAAATAATGGAAAAAACTCCTGCTAATTTCTAGACTTCAAAGTTTTGGGAAAATGTGAATTTCATGTGATGATACAGCATTGATTTCTGGGAAAAATACTGTTCAAGAAAAGCAATAGCTTGATAATGTTTTTTGTCTTAGGCTCGTCGGAAACAATGTCTATGTGATGGTTTGCGAAATTTAAATGCGGTTCTACAGACACATATGTTACTTAAACACAGTTGATCTGTGCAACTATATAAACCTCTTCAAAATATCTTTTGTTCCAAGAGAAGCATGTTTCTTTATTGAGGAAAAAGTAATTACAGTACACACGTGATATAATATTTAGTGAAAAGACAGAAGTTATTTGATCATCTGTTTCACACGTTTGTGATAGCTGATAAGACATCCCTCAAAAAGTCACGGCTCTGACATACAGATAGCGACGAGTACAAAAAATCTATACAATTATTATGAATAACATCATTCAAATGTTAAATGAATAATTTTCGGCTCAATCAGATAATTAGTTGACAAATTACAGTTATTTAAGTGAAGCTACTTTTGCAAATTTTCAAAACAATAGAAAAATTTGAGTTTCGGGTGTTGATGAAGTATTGCTTTTTCGTTGAAAAATACTGTTTAGCAAAACAATTGCTTAATAAGTATTATTCAGAGTCTCGGCAAAAACGTTGGTTAATAGGAGGTATGATGAGTTTAAACATGGTTGTATAGACACAATTAATATACGTTCAGGTCGCCCAAAATCAACAGTTGTCTCTAAAATCATGCAAAAGAAATCTACACACTCGTTTTGGTCGATTGTAAATTTAAGTGGCATGAGATAGCAACAGGTTAGAACATATGTATTCACTATTTTGCATGAACATGTCAATTAGAAAGCTGTGTTCAAAGTCGGTGCCGCGTTCGTTCACATTCGATGAAAAGCAACAACTCAGCGAAAATTCAGAACGTCGTTTGCAGCTGTTTCAACGCAATAAGATTTTTTTTCCTAAATATATGACAATGGATGAAATATGGATCCAGCATTTCCCTCTTGCGCCAATTGGCAGTCAACTAAGTGGACAGCAGCATGTTAAATCCCTCTAAAGTGAACAAAGACGCAAACATCAGCAGGCAAAGTCTTGGATTCCGTACTTTGGAAAGCGCAAGGTATTTCGTTAATCCATTTGCTTGATAAAATACATCAACTGCAAATATTATATTGCATTATTGATGACTTTAACGGAAAACATCACCAAAAACGGCCACAAATGAACAAGGAAAAAGTGATATTTCACCAAAACAACGCACCGTGAATCAATTTGATCGCAACGATGGCAAAACCACATAAATTGCACATCGAATTCCTACCACATCTACCCTATTTACCAGATTTGCCCTCCAGCGACTACTGGCTGTTGGTATACATCAAAAGAATGCTCGAGAGAAATGGATTTGGCTCGAAAAAAGATGTGATGTCGAAAAATGTATTTTTTATTTTATTTTAGGCCAAAGATTAATTCTATACAAAGAGCATCGATATTTTAGGGAAGGTTTAGAGACAGTGTATCACCCTAGAAAGAGAGTATGCTGACGAATAAAGTCCTATTTTGCGTAAAAGGTGCTCTTTTATTAGTTAGGTCCGAGGATTATTGAGTGATCTCTTATGCAATGTTTTCAGTAAACCATTCTGGTATTTCATCGTGCTTATGAATTTACATTGAAAATTTTTTTAATGAAAAATGAAGGAGCAAAAACTATGTATGTTTTAATTTTCTTGGGATTTCAATTTTAGAGATATTTTTTACAGCTTGTCTACCTTTATGCTCGCTTATATTTTTTCGGAACATGTTTATCTCTGGTTCTTTATTATTATTTAGTCCACTGCCCCTAAAAATTATATTAATCTGTATTGCTTTAAATATACTTGCAAAACTGTGTGAATACAGATTGTGGCTTTTTGACTTATTTGGCAGATTTTCCAATTTCCTCATAAAAATTATAAGGTTCATTTAAAATATCTTTTTTTATAATAGAACTTACAACACTTTTTATATTTTCGTCTTCATTGTCCCTTTAATTTTTCTTTACTTGAAAGGTGGAATTTTATTTACCATTTTACTTTTACATTCTACTTAAACTTATTGCTTTTTCGACTTGAAACAGTTGAATTCTCATGTAGTATCTGTAACTCACATCTAATATTCTGAATTACACACTTCAATTTCGTCTTCCAAGGGAGCATTTATCTGTTGCTTAATCTTTTAATTATTTTGACAATAAGATTTTCTTAACCGCTAACACTGTTGAATATAAGACATTATTTATTTCTTTGATGCTTACCTGTGGTCTGCCCATTAATAATATTTGCAATGCAGCGTCATGTTTTCACACTATGCTTACTGTGATATAAAGTTGATCTATTTCTGTGATATATGTGTAAATTTAGTTGTTGATTATTTAAATGATATGATATTTTGCTTCAGTAGTTTTATTCATCTTTTTATCAAGGAATTCTTGTTCTCCTCTCATTTGATTAATCTTCATAAGGAACCGAATCTGAATCAGAGCATTTGTTTCTGTCGGAAATTCATATTTTTGTTTTATTTCATGAGAGACATTATTTCGTATCTGTTATAACCGAAGGGCCATAGAAAGATAAAGCGGATTCGGATATAAGGTTGAATAGTATATTCGCGGAAAACGTAGTACAAACGTAAACATGAACTGGAAAGTACTTTCTGTTGCAGGCGTCCTGACTCACTCATTCAATCACTCTGTGGCTACTATACAGTGTCTCCCACGCAGAGAAAGTAGCCATATTATAAAGATGTAGACAAGTCCACTTGTAGGTAGGTCCGAACAATAACCCCTCCAAAGCCCTTTACTCTGTAAAAATTGTTTATTTTCCTGAAATTTAATACGTTTTCTTTTGGGGATTGATTGTTAAAAGCTATGTTAAATTTCCTCCATCTACTCGACCTTAGTTGTTCCGTCATATGTTGCGGATGCTCGAGGTCAAATGTGTCCTAAATGATCTCGAGGGATTCTTCCACTGCATAATGTGTGCTGTTAGAATCCATTTCATGCCGTTTATTCTTATAGATTAATGTGTCTTTTGTGGGCATGTTTTGTTCCTTATATTATAAAAACCATCTCGCTGATCATTCCAGTGATCGTGCCCTCCTCCCAGTACGACATATACTTTTGGAAACTTTTAAAGAAGATTTTCTGACCTGGGAGAAATTGCTTTTACTACTGTTTTGGTCTTACGTATATTTGAGTCTTTGGAAATTAATTAGTTTAACACGAGTCTAACCTTTCTGGCAAACATGGTTTCTGCCGGAGAGCCAGTTGATGGTGTATTCAGGTTCGCTGCTATGTGATAAACTTGTAAAGACTGCTGTAATGCTATGTCGGTAGGAATTCTTTGAGCTGTTTTAGATGGTCTTTTAAGTTCTCTCCTTGTCAATGTAATCTAGGATGGTATTGTGGCGTAGTTATGTGCTTGACTTGGAAGATGTAGCAAAAATTCTTAAATTCTGTGTACCATTGTCACTGACAAGGCTGTCCACTACTCCAAATCTTGCAAACAGTTCAAGTAAGAAACTGATTGTTACAACCGTTGTCGGCTTCCTGCATCTTAAGACTTCCGGTCACTTGGAGTAACTGTCAATAACGATTAAGTAATAATAATCGTCAATCTGCCCAGCAAAGTATGTATGCGTTACCAAGGCTGGTCCTTTGTTAGCCAGGGTTTGAAAACTGTAGGTGGTGCTTTGGCCGCCAATGCTCATCCTCTGCATGTATTAATCATTTCCATTATGTCCTTGTCCATCGCAGGTCAGTAGACATAACGCTGCATGAAATGTTTCATACGGCTTCTATCGGGGTGACCCCGTTGAAGTTTTTAAAATTCGATTCTGTATCTTTTTTTTTTTTTTAATTCTCTTTCGCTCTATAATAAGGCATTGTCACACGCCGACACGCTATAATCTTTTTTAGCGATTTTACGTTTTATCTCGCAAATAAATTCATTTTCTAGAGCTTTGTTTTTGATTTCCGACAATGTTACAGGACGGTATTCGCTATTATTGATTTTATTTCAAAGTCTGAACGAAAGGCTACTATAACTAAGTCTTCAAGTGGTTGAGTTTAAATAGCATGGCCAATTTTATTAGTTGGTAAGAACTCTAACTTAAAATTACAGTTGAGAAGGATGGTACCCCATCTCAAATGTTTATTTGCTGTATAAACCGGTAGACACTTATCTGAGCCAATTATCGTTAATAATGGTTTATGATAGTTCCGTAAGATTGAAAAACCCTCCATGCAGATATCTGTGGAACATTGTTACCGCAAAAATGATACTGAGTGCTTCTTTGTCAATTTGGCTGTATGCTTTTCCTGTGGGTAGCAACGTTGTTGATGCCTGTGCTGTGGTTTCGTTGCACCGTCTGTCATAAGATGCAGGATGCGCGCTCCTATACTGTACAAGCAAGCATTAGGTGCAACAATGATATCTAATTGGATGTTAAATTGAGTCAGAAATAGTTCTGATGTTATATTATTTTTTTAATTTTTTCTAAAGGTGACTGACACTCAGTTGTTCAGTTCCAAATTTTCTCTTTTTTTTAACAATTCATTCAGTGGAGCGCGTAGCACGTACATGTCTTTTATGAATACTTCGTAATAGTTGGCAAGTACAAGTAAACTTTATGGCTCGTTGACATTTTTTGGAGAAGGCTTATTTTTGATACCTTCTGCCCACTGTGGATCAGTCAGTCTGCTATTCTTGTCATTGATATGCCCTAGATACCTTATTTCACTCATATAAAAATCAAATTTCGATACTTTTTTCTTGATCCCGAAATTCTGAATTCTCTCAAAACCATGTGAATCGGTTTGTGATGTTCCTCGGTAGATTTGCTTGCTATTACAAAGTTATCCAGATAGGCACTCGCGAAGTCAAGGCTGCCCAGCATGGTATTGTAGGTGCAACATTGAATCCGAATGCCAATCTATCAAACTTGTATAAACCCCTGTGTGTGTTGATACATAGAAGATTTGCGCACTCCTCCTGAAAAATGAGATTTGAAGGGGTGCATAGCTTAAGTCTAATTCAGAGAATATTTACCCACCTTTCAGTTTATTTAATACCTCCTTCGGTTTGGAGAGTGGGTAATGGTAATCATTTAGAGGCCCATTGCGGCCCGTTGAGAAATTCGCATAGACACGAATTTGGTTGGACTTCTTTCGTACATATACAACGGGGGCAGACTATTTGCTAAAAATCACTTTGGACAGTATACCGGCATTTTCTCGTCGTTCTAATTCTTCGTTTTTTTTCAACTGATACAAATGTGACATTTCTCTTTCTTTTGCAGACGTGTTGAACGTTTTCTTTCAGCTCGAAACTGGCTTTTGTCTTAGTACATTTTCCTTGCCCTGCCGAGAAAACTTCAGGAATTTTTTTCTTTTAATTCGGCTTTCAGGTATTGGGCATCCGTTGTCATATTTGTCACCTTATAGCAAAAATTGATTTTTGGTTGGTCACACAAATTGAACCGTTCCATCCAATCGTTTCCAAATAGATTCTCAGATATTATGGACCAAAACTTTTAGTTTCTTTGTGACGCTATTTAGTGATACAGGTAACGTTAGCTCATCCTCAAATTTGATTTTGTCTCCTGTTACTGCACGGGCTGTTTTGTTTGCCTTTTTCATCGTCGGTTTCTTTCTTAATTTCCTCCAACTGAGAAGATTAATTATTGAGATATCCGAGTCAGAATTTAGTTGCAGTTTAACTTTTTGTTTAGAATGTTAACTACAACGTATTTTCTTAGATTCTAATCTACTTTTTTATTTGATCTAGTTTGTCTGACTTTGTTCCTGCTGCTCCTTTTGTTTCTACAGTGCGCCCCATTGTGGCCAATTTTGCTCTAATTATTACATGTCTTGTTTCGGTAGAAGAAGTCTGCCGCCCAATGTTGTCTACCACAAGGCCCGCATGGACATATGATATGCCTGATTCCTCACATAGGTGAAGAGGCTCATCCCTTGTTTCCTGTTTAGGATGCGGTTTCAGGTTTTCTCTTTTCCAATCTTTTCACTCTTTTCTTTATTTTTTTTCAATTGGAGTAGACAGACTAAACTATCGCCATGTTCACACTCCACCCACGTCTATTGAACTGGTGAAGAGGCTCTTCCCTTGTTCCCTGGTTAGGATGTGGTTTCCGGCTTTCTCTTTTTCCAACCTTTTTACTCTTACGTAGCCCCCTGCGCATCAGTGGCGTTATCGCCTTGCTTGGGGTGATATGATTAAAAAAATACAATATGCCTGTTTCCTAGATGTTTTTGGAATCGCTTTCAACACTGATTACTTGCTGGCAATCCTCAGATTTTTTGCTGTGTAAGACCTGGTTCGCTATCTAGTCTTGGTAGAACTCTCCGAGTTCTTTGTGGAGACTAAACCTTGGGCAAATATTAAACATTTGAAATCGTCAGCTGACAATTCTGCCAAACAACAATCGTTACAGTGTTTATTTTCAATGGACACTAATGTAAGATAATCCTCGTCATTCCGTTTTGACAAGTTAAATCACTTCCATCTTTAGTGGAATAATGTTGTATTAGGGCTAAATGACTCGGACAAAATTTTATTGCTTCAACAAACCCTAATTCGCTGAAGAATGTAATCGACGAATTTACTGTGTTCCAAAAGTAGGCGAACTGTTTGCATTCGACTAATCCACACAGTTTACCTTTAGAAAGCTTCAAATGTTTTATCTTTGTCAGGAAGATAAATGAATGTCTCTACAGAATTCCAAATTGTGTTGTGAGAAACTGCAGTTTTGTTTTTAACAATTTTGTTTTTTACGTAATGTTTTTAGAAGTAACTTTCCTATTGTTTTAGGAGTTCAAGGAAAAGCTGTTGTTGCTCTCTCTGTGGTTGTTGTGCTTTTGCTGTAAGATCAATTTTTCTTCCAACATTATTTGCTCCTGTAGTATATGTTTCTCAGTCTTCTGTTGATGATCAAGTCTAAACAATGATTGCTTAAAAGTCCTCAGTGATGTATTCAAATATGTATTTTCAGAAAAAAAAACAGTATTTAGACAATTTTTCTTCTTTAAGTAGAGAAAAGAAAATGAAATGTAATTCTATACCTTAATATTTCTCATCTCTGGCTGGTGATAACTTTCAAAATAACTTTTTTTTTACCAATAAAGTCTTGGTGCTTTGTTTTTTATTAACGAAGAAAGGTGGAAAAAATTTGCATACACAAACACGCTGAAAAACAGAAAATATATTTTTCTTCCTTTTTTCCTGTGTGATCGAGGGAAGCGAAGAACAATGAAATGCATTTGATTATAGCAACGAGGGGGAAGAAAATAAAAGCTTACTTAGTTTTCACTAGGAAGTATTTTCGAGTTGTTAATCTAAAAAAAAAAACAGATTGATTTATTATTTTTCCTATGGTTTTCCCTTCTTTCTAATATACCCGACGTCCAAGTCTGTGTCTTTTTTTCGTGGTAACCTTGCCTATTTATTTGGGTAGCGGGTTGTTTTTTTCTCTTTTTGTTTTTAGTGCCATTTGTGTTATTATTCGTCGCGAGTGTTATGGCATAACATTTTTTGTGGTATTTTTTAGGTAGAGATTTCTCTTTGTGGTTCGAATATTCTTATTTTCCAGTGTTATGGAGTAAACGTTTTTGTATAATTTTTTAGGTAGAGGTTTCTCTGTGTAGTTCGAATATTCTGCCTCGCCAGTGATATGACCGAAGGACTATGGAAAGATAACACGGACTCGGATATAAAGTTGAAAAGTATATTCTCGGAAAACGTAGTACAAAAGTAAGCGTGGACTGGAGAGTACTTTCTCTCGCAGGCGTTCTGATTCACTCATTCAATCAGTTTGTGGCTACTGATCAGTATCAGAGTTGGTAGCCATATTATAAGGGTTTAGACGAGTCTATTTGTAGAAAGGTCCCTTCAATAGTATCTAATTTATTTTACTTTTTACCTGATCCTCTCTGATATTATCTATGCCCACTCCTGCCTCAATTTTCGTTTGAGTTATGCCTGGTTTTTTGTCCCTATTTAACCGTATACTATAATATACTTTATTTTATTTTTAATTTATATGTTATTTTGCATAATATATTTGCAGACATTGGCAAGCATTTTTTCTCAGAATAATGTCTTATTTTACCTCTGATTATATCTCTCCATTTTTGTATGATTTATTTATTTTTTTATTGCTTATCGTCTATAGTGAAAAAACGCGTTATGTATCGTTTATATTATCTACAGTTCCATTTCACTCACTTTCGTCTTATTAATTGATTCGGCATTAGCCCTCCATATGCAATGATGAAGTAAATCAGGTTTTGGTGACTAGGGCTCTCATTGCTGGTGGATGAGTGTTTCGAAGACGTTTTCTCCGACCACAGACAGAATAATCCCGAGTGACACAATATTATTCACCCGGGGGACGAAAATCTAGCATGAATTTTTCTTTGTAAATATTAAGAATATTTTTCAGGTTTTTATTCTTAACTTCAAAGGGGTAATTTTGTTCTAGATATCACCAATAGGGTGCCTGTCAACGAATGCTAGAAATCTTGTCCTGCCTATGAAACCTGATATTTCTAGGCTATAGGGAATTATATTGATTCATTTAATATTATTATGCCATTTGCATCATAATTTGATTGCTGTAGTGATCACACTATCTACTATGTATGCGAAAAGGCCTAAGGCAGCTCAAGGTGTGTTTTTAGGGATTCATTTCATGATTTTCCTATCTCTCATAACATCCCAAGCCTTACATAGACAAAACAAAAAAAAAAACAAGACAATTTGTATATATCTCTCAGGCTGTGTTATCCAGGTTTTTTTCATTTGTTGTTTTATTCTATTTGTTATCATTCTAAGTGCAGTAGTATTCCTGCTCTTAATTATTCTATGTCGACATCTATCTATCTATCTATCTATCTATCTATCTATCTATCTATCTATATATATATATATATATATATATATATATATATGGGGGAAAATATAAAGTCCCTCAATAATTTAGTTCTCTCTACTATATTAAAAATATACTTATTTATTAAAAAATGATTCTTAACTCTTTATTATGAATACGTACACAATGAAAGTTATATAAAATATTATCCTTTTAATGAACAATTATGTAGACACACTGATAAATTATATTAAGTACATTTACAGAAAAAGAATAACATTTATATAATTTACATAATGCATTTTACACTAACTGAAATAAAAATATTTATTTTTGAAATTTCAACGAAAATAATATTCACTTTTTGAATTATAAAGAATATTTAACAGGTAAATTTTTATTAATAAAATGTTTCCAAATATCGAGAAAGAAACAGTTTTGGACTTCTATATAACAAATCTTCTTGTTTATAAGAGTAAATAGAAAAAAAGCGCTTCAGAAATGAAGAACAGACTCGAGGCAACACAAACATAGTTTACAATAATGCTGATAATATCTTGAACTGAAGAGGTGAGTCACAGCAATTTCGAGAAATGCGAAACAAATAGGGCGTATATAATCTGCATAAAAGAACTTAAATTTTCTAAAGCACCTAATGTCTTACGTGCGGTTTAAAATTTGGCACTCAAATGACATATTGATCATATGATGAACAGAGGAAAACACAGAATAACTTGATTAGTGGATTTGTGCAAATATTTGGCAAAAATGAAGTGAGAAGCGATAGCAAAAAGGAATTATAAATAACAGGAATTTGTGGACAGAATATAACGCCTAAACTACAGGACAAAGCATAAAAAACTCAACATTAAACAATAAGACAAAGCATAAAAACTCAACATTGGTTATCATCACCTTATCGCATTTCTCTCGTTTCGTTATCTCTTTTCCCCTCTTCGTATAAAACGTACACAAAAATAAAAATCACATACATACATATATATATATGCGCATGTATATAAAACTGATTGGATAAATATTTAGGCACTAACATATGTGATGCAAAGCAAAATTGTTTAATATTTCTTAAGAATCCCTATATATATATATATATATAGTGTATCGACGAAGCCGATATATTTCTAAATATTTATTGTTAAAAATATCAAACAATGAATATATATATATATATATATATATATATATATATAGCACCCTTGGCTACTGGTGTTTGTATACACTGTGCGCTGAATGCTTGAAAGGTAGAATATCGGTTTGATATAAAATCGGTTTATTTTAAAAGTCAGTTATGACACTTTACATATCGGAGTAGCCTTGAACCCAGATGAAAAAAATACATTCCCTCACCTTACTTCAAAAAGACAACTCATATTTTTTTAGCACAGAGGCTGGATGAAAAAACATATATTTGGAAGCTCCGAATATTCTTCGCTAATTGGTTAAGAAACGAAGTCACGTTAGAACATGTTTCAGAACTTGAGTAGATTAATTCAACGCCAAAAATTTGAACCGGCAGTCTGATCTATTTTGCCAGTATATAGAAAAAAAAGTTAGCGTGAACCTCCAATTTGGTCCAGGAAAAACGTGTCGAAGTAAAAAAAAAACATTTCGTTTCCTGTGCGACGAAAACCTGAATCCTCAAGAGAGAATAATATTTTTTCAATTCTCATCACTCGCTACTTCAATCCAAAATTTCATTCAAACAATTACTAATTTACTCACTAAATATTAATCCTCAGTGAGAATTTGAAAGTCAACCGTGTTCCATGTAAATCCACGCAACTATGATTTTATGTATAACTCCAACACAGTCTGAGTCAACCTAACCTTCCTGACCTTCGCCAAAGTTTTGTTGTTGATCTCGGTTTAACCAAAGCAGGATAGCTTGTCAATTGACGAGCTTGTCCCAGACACACGATGTATAGGTATATAATGAAAATCAGATTTAAAATGGCTAACACTGTGTAGATATATGCATATTTATATACATTGAATAAATACAAACTTTAAAAGCAAATCAAAGGTGGTGATTTTAAACATTTGGCTGGTATTTTAAAATTACTATAGTAACAAAGTTTTCTGAGTTGGAGCTTATTCAATTGCCTTTCAGCAGCACGTCCATTTCAATCCCATCGTAATATTCAAACCGCCACTCAATCACTTCCATCAACCAATCTTTTTCTACCTTCTTATTTCAAATACGAGGCTCGAACTAACTAATTTGTTTAACACGCTGTTTTTTTTTTAAACAATCACTAAAACCGGGGTGTTAAAGTTAGGTATGGGTTTTCTATTTCCCTCTTTATGTATATATATATATATTTGAATTACTATCTTACATGTAAGCAATATTGTTGAACTGGTAATGAATAAACAAGAAATCCTAAAGCCGTGTTTTGATTTTGGGTCACATATTGTCAAAAACCATTGACAAATATTTTGTCTAACAAGTTTTTATAAATTCGTTTACTTCTCTCAACAAAAATCACTTTGCGCCCAGTTAATCGTGAATAGGTATTTTATACTTGATAACACTTCGATTAATTTACCTGACAAAAATAAATATGCATTCATTATACTCAGATTCTGAGTTTTCCACTTTTTATCACTCCGGCGATATTTCTCGAGAAAAAATAATTATCTTCTCCAATTTTAGATAAACCATTTCTCATTTTGATAATTACTTAAAGTTAATACCAGCCATCTGAAAATAGGATTACAGTTAATTTTGGCTATATTAAGTAATTCTTAACACAAATACAAAATTGGCACACACTCACTTTCTCATACAATTAATATATTAACTTACTCACTAACAAAATTATATTAATTTAATCAAACTACATTTCAACTCTTTTTCAATCAACCTTTTTTGACAAACTGTTTTGTGGGTTTGCTTTTTTCATGAAACAGAAAAAGAGAGTGAAAATTATTTTTTACATAAACTTATGAAAGGTTAAATTTAAAAGCTCAATTACTTTTTCCTTTAACTCTCTTATATGATATTTTCAAATTTATATATTTACATGTTAAGAATACAAACATTACTTGTTTTGTTATAAAAAGTCTAGAATGTTATTTTTTATGGGTTCGTTAATATTCATACACATACACACACACTTATATATATATATATATATATATATATAGCGTATACTTTGCAACAATCTATCTTTTCTGATTGTATTAAAAATGAAAGACAATGTTATGAATAATTTCATAATAAATTGACTATCACATCTTGTCTGCCATTTTTAATTATACCTTCCTATATATATTTATATATCTATATTGATAAAAAACATACGTAACTTCTTAAATAATTGTTCTGCTGAGATAAATCAGACATTATTTCCCTGTATTAAATCATTTGAATTACTCTCAACACTACAGCACGAAGTGCATATCATTTAAGACAAATAAGTTCTGAAAGCAATTATGTTGATTCAACAGCAAAAATGGCGCCTCATTAGTCAAACCAATCATAGGTAATTAATAAATCATGTATTGAATGATTAGTTACTTGAAACAAGGTGACACAGCACCTATTTCGGTTGAATAAAATAAATTATACTTGATTTGATATAGAGGCATATACACGTAACAAGAATCATTAGAATTATTCATTTACAGATTTAGCTATGTTTTCTGAGCAGTAAATATGTACTCTTATGTCGAATTTATTATTTGCATTATTATTAATATTATGTAAACCTTACTATTTAGAAATGGAAAAAATCTAACCTTTCAGTTGTTGCTGTTGTTGGATTCTTCCTTTAATGTTTCTCAACTAATAGCAAATGACCCTTCACAAAATAATTGCAACTGCCAAAAAAATAAATCTTGCCAATTGAATAGCCAGTGCATGTCCGAAAGTACTGTTGATAGAGCTTGAATTCATTCTAATGATAATGATGTTAAATTTACTTTAGAAAAACTTCTGATGAGGGGAAAGTAAAATTTAACAAATGAATTTTTTAAACAAATGTAAATACAACAAAAGTAGTGTTTTATCCTTTATTTCCTGGATCAGCGGTGATTTCTATATATTTTTCTCGCTTCTTTGTATATACAGAAATTTCTGACGGAACATGGTAACAAGGCCTATATAACCATAAGCAAACTTTCTCTAAACCCCACATCAAAAAGGAAACTGCTGTATCGAAACATTGTTGGGAATTAAAAGAATTAAATATCTCCCCAGAGATTATATAGAAATCTCGACCCCTGACAGCTTCAGAAACAGATGCTATTCATGATTAGACGAAAGGATTAGAATTATCAATTTCAGAGAAACTAGCCAATATTTAAATCAAAGAAGTGACATAATTTTCAAATGCCGTCACAGAAATAAAACTTAAATTATCTAGCACACAGAATCTTAGAATTACTACGTTCCATCAAAATTTGTCGATTCTTTCCTATCTTGCATTGATCATTCATTGGAGGATTAATACATTGAAAAATGAACGTGGGGATCTATCATATAATGGATAATTAAAAATCATCACCCGTTAATCCCAAAGGTGTTTTATGGCAGCATTATTCTGTGTCCATAACAAAATCTTCTTTTTTGCAGCAGGGTTATTATCCCTGCCCCAAACCCCCAAACCTGGAGGAAGGTGTTTTTATTGGCCACGCAGTGAGTATTGAACACGCTACTCAATTGTAATGATTCAAACAAGACAAGCTTGCTAACCATTACACCACCTGGAGGTGTCCATATAATGGGTAGGTATGTCAATATATGTATGCATCAACGAAGTATATGAAGTGTTTCCTATGTTGCATTGTGTGATAGTAAATGCATTTCAATACAAATGTTTTACGTGTATAATTGTGCACCTAGATTTAAGGTCATATAAGGTTGTTTATTGTATATGTGTGCATCTAAGTATGTACATGGTCCGTATCTGTATGGATGTCCAGGTATAATTATAGTTACATGTATGACTTTATGTAGTATTGTATATACATTCCGTGTTTATGGGTGCAATTGATTATATGTATCATTCACGTATAAGAGTGCAACTCATCATGTATATGATATTCGAGTATATGAAAGCACCTGATTATATATATATGCTGACGCCAAATTGGATTAAAGAATTAGTTGATTGTAGCCTCCTGAATTGAATATGCACTCCTGTACTGATCAGTATACTCATGTACGTACATGCTGATATAGAAATGCACATGCTATATGCCGGTATATGCGTGTATCTTTTCTCATGATACATAGAATGGGAAATAAACCACCTCATTTTGGGGGAAAAGTGTACATGTATGTGTATATATGTTCAGATTTTTCTTCTGTATCCACGTATAATTATTTAAAAGCGAGTTCGGGAGGTTAAAGACAAGAGTGTGTAGAGATTAGAAATTGGTATGTATACCTTGAAAATTTTGTGTATGTATATACATATATAAATGCACAGACAGGAAGATAAATATATATATATATATATATATATATATATATATATATATATATATATATATATATATATATATATATATATATATATATATATGTATGTATGTATGTGTGGGTATGTGGACGAATAGATAAATATATGCTAGTTCTCTGAGTATGTACAAGGATTGTTAGTATATTTGCATAGATATATATTAGAATTGTTTATACGGATATAGGTCTGCTGCTTTTCAATATAAAAATGTGTGTGAACACAATATATACATGGGGATATAGAGGGATAGATGGATCCACGTAAGAATGATAGATTTGTATGTACACACATATATAAGTACGAACATGGCTATAAGTAAGCAAGTATATGCGTATATTCTGAGTAAATGTGGGATTTGTTAGTATACTTGCGTAAAGACATGTAACTACTATTCATACGCATATAAATTTGGTCTTCAAATATATATATATATGTGTGTGTGTGTGTGTGTGTGTGTGTGTGTGTGTGTGTGTGTGTGTGTGTGTGTGTGAATGCGCAGAGTTTGAGAGATTGAGCAGGACTAATAAATAAGACATGCGTAGAGAAATAAGAGAACTGACAGGACAAAAAACTGCTCCTTAACAAGCTTTATAAAATCCAAGGGTGGAACAAGAAAATTGGAGAAATATGAAATACTTCATCGATGGAAAGAATATATAAAGGATATTTTCCACGACAAGAGAAAGCAACCGATAATACAAAAAGATGAGGACGGACCGGAAATATTAATGTCCAAAAAAGAATCTATAATGGCTAAACTGAAGTGAAACAAAGCAGCTGGTTCAGACGGCATTGAAATAGAGCTGCTGATAGCCCTAGAAAAATTCGGCATAGAGAAAATTACAGAAATAATAAATGAGATTTATAGTAGTAGTGTAATACCAGACGACCTATGTAAGTCGATTTTCATAGCATAGCCTAAGAAGCCAGGTGCAAACGAATGCGAACTCCACCGAACTACCAGCGTAATGAGTCATATAACAAAGCTGATCATCCGAATCCTAATGAATATAACGAGAAGCAGAATCAGGCCAAATATGAGAAAAACAGTGCAGGTTTGTAAAAGACACTGGAACAAGGAACGGTATATTTATGATGAGGATGCTCTTCGAAATGGTAATACAAATAAAGTAGAACTTGTAAATATGTTTTATCGATTATTCAAAGACGTTCGAAAAATACACCAGAAATAATTTATTGAGATGCTCAGCAGCCTCAACCTATTTGGGAAACACATAAGAGTAATTAAGTATCTCTGCTGGCAGCAAACTGCATGCAAACGGACAGGTAACGAATTGAGGATAGAATTAGAAAGGGGCGTAAAACAAGGATGCGTTTTTTCAACTGTTCTCTTCAACTTTGACAGCGAGACTATTATGAGGACTCTATTTGTAATGCCAGGATTTGTAATCGGGAGCCACACTTTGAATAGCATAAGTTACGCAGTTGATACAGTGCTGATTGCAGACACGGAAAGAAAACTACAAGACCTCCTACAGAAGATAGTTGACGTGAGTGACATAATAGGACTACGAATAAACTGCAAGAAAACCGAATGCCTGGTTACCCGCACCAAAAGCAGCTCAACATGCCAAATGCAGTTTGGCATATTAAAATCATGCAGGTACAAAATTTAAATACCTGGGAAGAGTTCTAACAGAGATCCGAAGGCGAAGACGCGTTCCCGAAGCTGATTAAAGTATTGAGAGACAGGAAAATGTCTGTAGAAACAATGATGAGAATACTTGAATGCTATGTGATGTCAGGTCTTCAATATGACAGTGAATGCTGGATAATATCATCAAAGATAAAGGAAACTTGAAGCAGCTGAAATATGGTTCTATATAAGGATACTGTGGATATCTTGGACCGAGCATTTGAACAATGATGATGATTTGGAAAGGATAGAGACATAAAGAAATTAATATTGAACATCAGTTAGACCCAACTAATGATCCTGAGACATGCAAAAAGAAAGTGGGGTCTAGAGAACCTGATACTAACAGGCCAGAAAGAGGGAATTATAGACAAAGGAAAGCAGCGGATAATATATTTTAAGGTCCTGAGCAGGTGGAGGACAGAACGAGGAATTCGTGTTGTTAAATTAGAAAGTGTGCTCAGAGCCACCAATAATAGAGAGACGTGGAAGACCATGAACGCCTACGTCCTAAAAGAATAGGGGATATAGAAAAAAAGAAGTGCTAACTCAATACTTATATGTGAGCATGAATGCATGTGTGTTCGTGTGTATATGTAAGTATACGCACAGACACATTTGTAAGTACAATATGTGGAAGGATGGACATATGTGTATGTGGATATAAGTAAGTATACGTGATTGTGTTAATATAGACTTTTATATGCATATACATATTCAAGTGGTTGTGACTAGGCGTGTAATGTAGCTATCCAAGAACGACGACCTCTTTCAGAGGAGTCGAAAGATCACCAACTGAGATAAGGCTAATGTCATTGTTTTAGATCATGTTACTTTTTCCATTTCATTTTAATGGAACTTCTCCCCCGGGAAAATATTTATTCCAAATGGAACGAATATAGTGTAGTCTGATGAAATGAGCCAATTTAGCTCATTTAAATATTTCACAATTTATAACCAATGTGAATGATGTGTTAAATTTTCTTTTATATATATATATATATATATATATATATATATATATATATATATAAATTTTCAATATTAAAAAATGTTGAATGAACATTTCAACATGAAATCCCCGGGAGAGAGATTTCACATCTCCTCAGCAACCGTAATGTTTCAAAATGGAAATAAAAATAAGAATAAACGGGGGGGAATAAAAATATTAAAAAATAGAAAAGAAGTAGAAGAAATGAAAATGAAATCAAAAATGACGGTTAAGATATGAGAAATTTATGTCACAAAAATTTTCGGAAGTAAATCATGTCTAATTTTAAATTTTGACTTTTAAATAGAGTTGTAAATGAAGAAATGGAAATTTTGGTTTCGTCTCCCTTTACAAAAGAAAGAGAGTCAGAAGTGGTGTTAAATTGAGAATAGGGTTAAACAAAACAAAAAGGGGAAGTGGGAGGTAAGAATAATAAAGACAAGGAAAGAGAAGAAAAGAAAGGAAAAATGAAAAACATTTCATATTAGAAACGCTCGATACGTGTCAAACAAAACTAACTTTATACATGGGTTAAAGTATTAGAAAAAAAGAGACTTTTTAGAAAAAGCATATTTAGGAGAGAAAAATAGATATAAGTATTTAAAAAAAAATTCCGAGATACACGAGATACTAGATTAGCAACTAGGCCCCACCCTTTTACAGTGAAACAGATAAGATATAACAGTAATTTCTACTCCAACAGCTTCTTTTCTCGCGCTTTCTGCCTGTGGAATTCCTTTCCACATGCCTGCTTTCCTGACAGCTACAATCTCTAGGAGTTTAAATGTAAGGTCACTAGACACCTCCTATCACGCTAACTTGCATCTATTCTCCCAACATTTTCACCATCTACACAACCCCCATTCTCGGTATCCTTACCCGTCTATCACCCTCCTTCTGATATTTCCTATATCTAACCATCCTTTCTCATCACATTCCCCCCTATGTAAACCCCTGCGCAATATGGCAGTGCAATGCTTGATCGGGGTGAAACGATTATAAAAAAATATTCATATTGCTACGGGGAAATATATCTGAGCAGAAAAAGTTATCCCGCATTTCACGCTTTTGAAAGGTTCTTACCGCTTCTTGCCTCTCAGTCAAATTAAAATGTTATGTCAATTCTTATGTAGATGTTTCAACAAGCGTTGTTTAATGTTTTTTAATCCGAGGTTATTTTTTGATTTCCGTCCATAGAAATATCCTTTATATCTTAGAGACCGTATTGATTTGTTTCAGGTGAAATGGTAACAAACGTGTGTATATATATATATATATATATATATATATATATATATATATATATATATATGTGTGTGTGTGTGTGTGTGTGTGTGTGTGTGTGTGTGTGTGTGTGTGTAAAAATAAGACAGTATATATTTATATATATATGTGTGTGTGTATATATATATATATATATATATATATATATATATATATATATTATTAAAATAATTTAATCCAAACGGAAAATAGGAAGGTAAATCCCAAAAACCTGATCCTAATTAATATTAAAATTTTACTGTTAAAAATAATACAGGCGGAGAGCTCAATGTAAAATAAAATAAATTTTCAATATTCAAAATAGTTGAATGAACATTTCAGCATGAAATCTCTAAGAGAGATTTCACATCTCCTCAGGAACCGTAATATTTAAAAATGGAAATAAATAAGAACAAAAGCGTGGAATAAAAGATTTAAAAATTTATAAAATTTAAAAATAAAAAATAAAAACATAAAAAATAAAAAATATAACAAACATAAAAAAAGAAGACATAAAATTTACATCACCAAAAATTTTGGGAAGTAAATCATGTCTAATGTTAGATTTTAGCATTTCGATAGAGTTGAAAGTGAAAAAATAGAAAATTTGGTTTCGTCTAACTTTACAAAGGAAAGAGGGTAAGAAGTGATGTTAAACTGAGAATAGGTTTAAAAGGCGGCACCAATGGTCTAAGTTCATCGGAGCAGAAACCGTGAAAGTCTTTATAGAACAGACACAGAGTAGCCATGTCACGCCGGTAAGAGAGTGGTTGCATTTAGTCTACCAAGTCAGTATCGATCTCGTTACAGATTCTCCGTTTTATTTTGTCAAGATGCCCGAGGTGAGTAGCAGGGGCACTCCACCAGATGTGGCAGCAGTATTCAATACACGGGCGTATGGTAGATTTATATATGTGCAGAATATATTCAGACGGGAAAAAACTTCCGGGCTCTGCACAGAGAACCGACCTTTATAGCCGCGGATTTAGCAATGGTTTCGATATAGTCATTCCATCTGAGGTCCGCCGAAAGTGTAAGGCCAAGGAGACGTAGTGTTTTACTCACTGGGAGGCAAGCCTGTTCCATGCTAATGAAAAGTATGTACGGTTGTCTATGATGGTTAATTGATAGCAGTTTCATTTTGGAATATATTGGTTATTTCCTTTGAAATAATATATTTTATTGTTCCTTTTTCCTGATATTTATTTCGAAATTACTAATAGGGCAGCTTTATTTTGGCAAATATTTAAAAACATTAGCAGACTCTTGGTGATAAATGGGTAAATGTTACAAATATTGAATTGGATATTAACTAGCATATATTCATTTATTGATGTGAAATTTTATTTTACTTCCACATACAATCTTTGCAATATGTTTCCTATATCTTCCAATAACTTTAGACATCATAATATACATAAAATACTGATATCTCAAAATATTACAAGCAATTTAAGAATGATGGTAAAAAATCAATTATTTGGTCGGATATCATAGCGGGAGATAATCTTAAAATGAAAAGGTGATATATTTAAAATATTTCTTGTTGAAAAATTACTTAAAACAGTTAAGTAAACCAATTTTAAACAAGAGAAATGAATTCATTTTTACTCATGAAATGTTTATCATCAGAAATAGGTTGATCAATATTAATGTAAATTATAGTTAGTTATTTTTTATCTTTTTAGGACATAAAAATGACTCGGATGATGTCTACATTAATCCTGCCTATAAAAAGAACGGCAGTAGTTGAAAAGTAGTCCTAGAATTGCTTATTTGGTCAGTAAATAAGTGCAGTGTTAGTTGGAGTTGTTTGGATATAAACGCATTAACCGGATATACTATTTCACTGCAAGAGAGTATAAATTGATTTCTACTAATAGTATTCCTGAACTGACTAACCCGTGCTCCAGGCTGTATATTTTGTTCAATATAAGTTACATTTCTATCTCCATATCTGTTTTCGTTATTTATTATTTTGAGTGGTTTTTCACCCGGAATCTGCATCATACCTGACATTGATATTTAAAGAACATTCAATCCCCATTCTGCTTAATATAAAAAATAATATTTATTACTCTGAAACATATATATATATATATATATATATATATATATATATGTGAACAAATTCTTAGTGTTACAGAATACTATAATACCAAGGAATAAGCGAAGTTTAAGTAGAATTATATATATATATATATATATATATATATATATATATATATCCCGGAAAGGAATATCAGCGAAAGTATGGTAGTCCACACAGGAAATAGATATAAAGGATTTATTGTACGAATGTACAATTAACAATAAGATATAGATAAGCAACTAACGAGGAGGAGCGGAATACACTAACAACTAGAGAATGCCTTCGCCTAAAACGTTTGCCCTCTGTTCGCAATAACTCGTCAACGTCTCTCATAGTCTAGAGCATTCCTTTCCCGTGGATGGCAGGATGTACCTCTATAACACACACACAGAGACACACAGAGACGCACACACACACACACACACACACACACACACACACACACACACATATATATATATATATATATATACATATATATGTATGTATGTATAATGTTGACTTGTCATAGATGTTTAAGCTACATTAGTATTTCAGTTGTTTTGCTTATAAAGGGCAGTTTAGCAAATCGCTTTTTTTCCACAAAAGGTTCGACATCAGGGTGAAGATAGAACCTTGATAGTTTTAGTGCAAAGAATGTGAAACTTTAATTGACTATGTTTATACTTGTGTAAACATGCTTAATTAATGTGACAAATTTCTTACATAAGAGTTATATAATCATACACACACCGACACGCACACACACACACACACACACACGCACTCACACACACACACACACACACACACACACACGCGCGCATATATATATATATATATATATATATATATATATGTGTGTGTGTGTGTGTGTGTGTGTGTGTGTGGTTTATTTTAAATACTATATATATATATATTAACATATTAAAAATTAATAAATACTAAACATATCATACTGCATGAGGATCTTCCAATATTTCCACCTTATATTCCTTAGGATAATATAAATTATAAACATTAGCGCCACGAAAATAAAATTTAAAACATTAATAGACAATACATACATAAATATACAAATCAGTTAAGTAGCATACGTGATAGACGCTTTGCGGGATCATGTCCCGGATGAGACATGACTGACTGGGCAGAATATTTTACCGCAGTAGGTTGCCATTGCTTTCTGCAGTAGACTGGTTGCCATCCAAGTCTATAGAAACCAATCTATCTTATTTAATCCACAACTGGAGAGAAGAGACGGATTAATAACTTTCCCAAGGTTATTTGTGCGTAAGTTAAAGCAATAGATTCAACTGGAACTCGAACTCAGTACCCCGATTTGTCGTTCCAAGTCGATATCCACTGCACCACCACGCACCTCTAAATATACAAATATTCGTACAAAAAGAAAGGGAACATAGTCTGATGATGCCTATACACAAGTCGACATGGATGTCAACACCGATCGGCGATAGTATGTTTCTTGTTGATATATAATCATTATGCTAAATGCTTTGCGGTTTACTCATCTATGTGTATATACATTATAAAAATATGTTCTTTGGAAAAATAGATTTAAAAAATATATATATATATAAATGTTCGAACAAATACAGATTTTTGGATGACATTAAATGTGTTAAGTTATTACAATACACGTTGATTTGGGCATTGAAATATGCGGGTATATGTAGGAAAATAGTTTATTAAACAAATGCATACTGTTATAGTAACAACATAAGTATAGCCACACTCAGACATGACATCTTTGTACATTATCTATATATATATATATATATATATATATATATATATATATATATAGTATATCGAGGCAGCAAGTAATTTTCTAAACATATGCTATTAAATATAAGAGACAATGAATGTCTATTATGTTTAATCATGAGCCATTCTAAACGTCGTATTTTTGCTTTAATTTCAGTTGAAAATAATGACCAAAATTCACCAACATTTGGATAATTATTTATTAGTTTTCTTCTAAGCTTTTGGCTCACATGAGACATCTTCAGAGAGGTCGTTTAAACTGAAATATTATGAAATCCACCATCACCGACGATTTTATTTTGTGTTGACATAAAACTCCGCTTGGCAACGGCAATAGTTACCAAAGGTAATAAACGCATTTCTTAAGTTTGCGATGCGGTTTTATGACATCACACCGCGGGATAGCGCGAAATGACAACAAAACCATGTAGTCAAATGCAATGTAATATGTTATTTCCTGTTTTAAAGTTGATTTTATTGAGTGTTGGTTGTTTTGATTTGATGTACATGGCCTCCAATATCTGCAGGTTCCTCTTACTGTTTGTATGAGTAAGGGTCACCGTATTGTTGACCAAAATCTGTCTGATATTACCTACATGTTTATGTTTTTCAGAGAAATGTTGTTTAATAGTACTCTGATCAGAAAGATGGCATGTAAGTCTACGGGAGAGCGTGGTTGTAGTAAAACCAATATATGTACTAGATTTTTTATTAGTATCAGAGATGCAATCTCTGAATGGGCATGTTACTTGGTACACTACATTGGTTTTTTGTAGAGAATTTAGTTCAGTGCTTGTTGGTTTGTTATAGACTATGAGGTCAATTGTTTTAAACTTTTTCTAATATATAATGAGTTTAATTTGATTATTATTTTCCACTGGTTTAACATTTCTACGTATTAGATTTTTGAGAGTTTTTTCATCTTGTTTATAATTATTATGTGTTTGGTTGCAATATTATAAGTTAATAGTTTTATGTTTATTTTGATGTAAACCATTATTATTAATATTATCATTATTGTTAGAGCTATTCTTAATTTTGTTGAGATACATTTTAATTTGTTGATCAATAACGGAGTTAGGAAATCCATTATTGACTAGTGTTTGCTTAATGTTGCGTAATTCTTTATAAAATATAGATTTGGAAGAATATATCATTTGTGTGCGTTGAAGTAAGTTTTTTATAACAGCTAACTTGTATCGTTGGGGGTATTCACTATTATAATTAAGAAGACACAAATTTATGCTAGTTGGTTTCCTATATAGAGAAGTAGTAAATTTATGTGTTCTAGGAATGGGAGTTTGTTATTAATATTAAGTTCTAATGTAAATTTGAGGACGGTGTGACTTTCAAATGTGTTTTTAAGATAGTTAATTTGATCGATATTCTTAGCTAAAACAAGGATGTCATCTACGTATATTACATATATAGAGGGTTTATTGTTGTCATTAATTATTTTATTTTCTAGATTTGCCATATAATAATTAGAAAAGAGGGGACCTAAAAGAGATTCCATCGCAATACCATCTATTTGTGTATAAATATTGCCTAAGGGATCGTGAAAGGGTACTTGTGCGGTGCATGCTAATAATAGTTTTTTTTTTTTTAATATAGTGGGTTTAATATTGATTGATGCGAGCGTAGCATGATTGTATACATCACGGATAATGATGTCAATTGTTTCATGGACGGGAACATTTGTGAATAAGTTTTGGACATCCAACGATGCAATTATTTGATTCTTAGGTTTTACGGAATGGAGAATCTGTAAAAATTCGCCGTGGAATTAATACTACATTTACCAGGAAGATAGGGACTAATTAGTTTGTGAAGTGTTTTGGAAAGGTTATATATTGGTGTGAGTATTTGAGTAATGATAGGTCGGAGGGGATGATCTTTTTTATGGATTTTTACATTTCCATAAAGTTAGCCGGGCTGATAATCACCTATAATCTTTTGAAGTTTATAGGATCATATTTCAGCATTGTTTGCAGTAATAAGTTTATTAATATGTTTTTAAAGTTGGGTTGTATTAACTAGTAATACCACAACCCAACTTAAAAAAACATATTGATCAGAAATGCATGAATATCATTGGTTAAGTGTAAAGAAAATATAACATCTTAGTTTCAATTTGCAATATTTTGTGATACCAAAATGTGTAAGTTTTGTAGCAATAACTCTAAATATTTACCCAAATTTTTATATATGGGAATTCTATTTAAATGGTTAAGAATCACAAAAAAATCACATTTTATACGTTAAATAGACACCGAAAAACATAAGTAAGAATATATACATATAATCCTACTAAAAGTGAATTAGGCATAATTTCTAGGGAAATTTTGAAGAATCTAATAGAGAAGTTACACTCTAATTTACAATCGAATCCTTGGAAAAGTTCCTTAGATACAAAAAATGGTTTGATAATATCAATGACAAATCTAAATTCACTTTCCTTAGATTTGATATTGTGGATTTCTATTCCTCTACATCAAAAAAACTTATTGTGGATTGTTTAGACTTTGCTAGAAATTATGTTAATATTTCGGATAGGGACTACAGGATTATACTGGGAGCTAGAAAATCCATTCTCACCTTTGATAATTCCACTTGGACAAAAGGGCCTAAATATAGTTTTGATGTCTCTATGGGAGCCTATGATTCAGTCCAGGTAGCAGATCTATTAGGTATTTATATTTTAGATATTTTATGTAGATTTATAGAGACTAAACTAATAGGCCTATATCGAGATGATGGACATGAGAAAATTATCAGAGACCTACATTTTCTAGGTTTTAAGATTGAGGTTACTTCCAATCTCAAAATTGTAAACTATCTAGATATCACCCTTAACATAAATGATGGTTCCTACCAACCCTTTCTCAAAGAAAATAGTTCTCCCACCTATATAAATAGTTTGTCCAACCACCCCAAAAATATTATAAGACAAATACCCAAAATAGTAAATAATAGGGTTAACCAATTATCATCTAATATAAAAATTTTCAACGCAAGTAAATAATTTAACGATAAGGCCTTTGAGAAAAGCGGTTTTATTAAAAAGTTAACGTATAATAAGCTTGCTATAAACCCAGAATCACCAAAAACTAAAAACACTAGAAAAATGTATAAAAAGGAAGATAATTTGGTTTAACCTTCCTTATTGTTATCTAACTAATATCAACATTGGTAAGTATTTTCTCAGATAAATCGATAAACATTTTAATAATAATAATCCCTTAAATAAAATTTTTAATAAATTAAAAAATCAGTTACTCTTGCACCTCAAATATAGATAATATTATTAATTCCCATAGTAGGCATATTTTAATGATCTTAAATAATACCTACGTCAAATCTGGAATTGTTGATAAATGCAGTTGTAATTCTGTGGATACCTGTGGTGCAGGGCTAATGTAAATCCACCCAAGTAATTTATGAAGCCCGTATTTCTCCATCTAATAACAAAGACAATTCCCGGACTTATATTGGTATGTCCGCGGGCCCTTTCTAACAGACACTTTGCAACCACAGGTACTCGTTTTCGAACTCTAACCAAAGATTCCAGACCGCACTGTCACGTAGATTCTGGAAAATGAAGGAGGAAGGGCAGGACCCTGTAATTAGCTGGTAACTAATAGGCTCAGCCTGTATCCCTAAAAATTTTCGTGATAGGTGCAATCTATGTCTATTGGAGAAGATTCTGATTTTGAAGTATCCTCATCAGAACTTACTTTTGAATCTTAGAAAGGAATTCATCAATAAGTGCCGTCATAGAGCGGATTTTAAATTTTAAATATTAATTTTTAATTTTTCTTTTTTCTTTTTATATTTTTTATGTATATGTGTATGTTTGTATGTGTATGTGTATTTTTGTATATATGTGTGTATATATGTATATATGTTTATATGTATATGTATGTGTGTATGTGTACATATGTATTTATGTGTATAAAAAATTTTAGCTATTTAAATGCTCTACTTATATTTCTCATTATAATATTCATTAAATTTTTCATAATTTTTTATATGCATGTGTGTATGTGTGCATATGTATAATGTATATAGATGAGTGTGTGTATGTGTGTATATGTATACATATATATGTGTGTGTACATGTATATTTTGCGTGTGGATTTTTTGTATATATATGTATATATATGTGTGTATGCGCATGTATGTGTATATGCGTATATATGGTGTGTATGCAATTGAATGTATGTGTGTGTGTATATATGTATGTATATATGTATTTATAATTGAAGAAATGTGTCTGTATGTATGTGTGTACCATATATGTATGTATAATTGTAAATGAAAAAAAATTTTTTTGTTCATTTATACCTAGCGGTATCTTTATTTAGTTTAAATTAAATGACCTAATTTTAAAAAAAAATATTTTAAATCCTATATCTTTTTTTCCCTTTAAAAATAAATATATCTTTTTTAAGTAAAAGGCCTTTTTCTAATACTTCAACGTTTTTGGGAAGTTAGGTAATATATAAAAAATGTTTTCTGTCTTTTCTTTTTACCCTACCTTCCATTTATCTCTCTTACTTCCCATCTTTTTCCGTTTTGCTTAACCTAATATCAATTCAACACGCCGTCTGTTCTATTTACGTTACAATTCTCTTTCCTTTTTTGCGATTTCATGTCGAAAAGTACATACAACATATTTGAATAAATCCTATTTAATTTATATTTGCTCTGTAATATTTTATTACACGGAGCTCTCTTCCTGTATCATTTTTTTAATATTAAAAACATTTAATATTAATTAGGTCGGGTTTTTGGAATTTACCTTCCTGCTTTTTCCGCTTGGATTAAAGTATTTGAATAAAGAAAATATATATATATATATGTGTGTGTGTGCGTATATATATATATATGTGTTTATATATATTATTTTATATATATATATATATATATATATATATATATATATATAATTTTAGTTTGTGCATTTATGTATAAAAATACTGTGTACACAATATCTTTAGTTGTTCCATTGTCTGTGCAGATATAGGATTGTCTGCTTTGTATAGAGGTGTGTTTTACGTTGATTTGCTGTTTCTCGTTGACATTATTCAGCACCTCTCAGCCTACCACGTCCATATTGTGAGAATGAAGCAGATCTGAAGCCGTAGAATAAGATTGCCCTGCTCGCAATTGTGCATCCTCAAGTTTGGCTGCACGTCACTCTGCTCTTTCATAGGCACCTATCTGAACCGTTCTTCGCCTTCTTCGCTCGCTCGTCGATGCCTCCTTTTCCTCATTTTTTTTTTAACATTAATCGTTGTACTTCATCCGCTTTGCGTGTCTGACGACTTGAGATTGACCTACTGAGAGACAATATCGTAATTAATTGAAGCAGAACTTTTGCACTGAGATTAGGAATCTGAAAAAAGGTTGACCAAAATCACCTTTTCAAAATTTTAAGTCACTCTCTCTTTATTTTCGACTATATAATAAGTACAAAAAAGGTGATATAAATATCACTCATTTTGAAAAAGAAGTATTTCTGGAAATAAGCAAAACAACAAAAAAAGTACATAACCCTTGATGTTTGCTAAAAACAAATGCAATAAAATTGGGGATTGATTTTACTATGAACGTGTATGTCGAAGTGAGCACTCCATAAAATTTAAATTAATATTTTTTTGAAATTTTATTTACATGAATGTTTAGTGTCTTTTAGAAAATAATTCGTTGAAAAAAAATGAAAAAGAAACTTTTTAAAGAGAGTCTTTCGTTTAAGCCCGAAAAGAAGAAATAAAATTTGGCTTAGGTTAAACAGAAAGAAGAAATTTATGTACTAAAACCAACAAAAGAAATGGGATATCGATAAGAATTCGTGAAAGAAAATGAATAGAAAACTTCATTTATTAAAAGGGAAAGGCTTTCTGCTGTTTACGCTCTCCAAAATAAAAATAACAATAATAAATTTCTTAGGCTAAATAAAAAGAAGAAATTTTAAACCAACGAAATAAATGGGATATCGATAATAATTCATTGAAAAAAAATGAATATAAAACATTATGTTTTATAAAGAGAAATGATTTCTACTGTTTACGTTCACCAAAATAGAAATAATAATTATAAAAATGCTTAGGTTTACAAAAAAATAAAATTATTTACTAAACAAACGAAATAAATGGGATATAAATGAATCGTTGAAAAAAATGAATAGAAAAACCTTTTTTTTTATAGGGAAAGGATTTCTGTTGTTTACCGTTGCCAAAATAGACATAATAATAAAAAATGTTTAGTTTAAAAAAGAAAAAACAAAGAAATTTATTTACTAAACCAAGCAAATAAATGGGATATTGACAATTATTCGTTGAAAAAAATTTAATAGAATTTTTTTTTAATCAGAAAGGGGTTAGGGTTAGGGTTAGGGGTTCTGTTGTTTACACCCGCCAAAATAGAAATAAAGATAAAAAGGCTCATGTTTAAAAGAAATAAATGGGATATCGATAATAATTCGTTGAAAAAAATGAATAGAAATCTTTATTCGTTAATAGGGAAAGGATTTGTGTAGTTTAAAAAAAAAACGAAATGGTTTCTTTTGTTTACACTGGCTAAAATAGAAATAATAATATTAAAAAATGATTAGGTTTAAAAAAAGAAGAAATTTATTTACTAAAGTAACGAAATACATGAGATATAGATAATAAATCGTTGAAAAAATGAATAGATTTTTTTAAATGAAGGAATTTCTGTTACTTACGCTCTACTAAAGAGAAATATTAATAATAAAGCAGGTTTGTTTATCTTAAATGTGAAATGTTTCAATATTCTCTATGAAATAAGAAAGTTTTCTGAAAAATTTTTGAATCGAATTTTCAAAATATATATTTCGTAATATTGTAATATTTTTAATGCAAGGTATATAAAACTCACATATTCGATTAAAATTATCTAGTTATATTTCAAGACAATTGGTGCTGGCTTTTTCTAGATTATCATACAGTAAAAAACGGAAAAATATATTTATTTTTATATAGATGATTAATACCACTGTTATATATAATTTTTTAATAGTTTCAGCCCAAGAAAGTAAGGGCTACTAGTGATATATATGAGGCTACAAAGGACGATAGTGTAGGTTACATAGGAGAACGAATGGAAATAAGAAACAGTTACAAGAGCTGTCAGAGAATGATTAATAGAACAATAGGAATACCGATGTGAAGAGAGTTGCGTGAAAGAAATTAAAGAGTGAAAATCACAAGATATAAGGGGTGTTGGGAAACAGATAAGAGAAAGATAGAATTCAAATGGATAAGAAATGACAACTGACTTTGCATTTAACTCTTGGATATTGTAGCTATCAGGGAAATGCGAGATAAGAAGCTACATTTAGTTGTTTTGACTGTAAAAGAGTGGAACTTTCTTGACAGTCTGGTTGCTCAAATACATTCTAGTAGAGGGACATGACGAAGCTAAACTCGTCAGAGCAGAAGTTTTGAAATTATATGTAGAAGAGCAGAATGAAGTTTCATCATGGCAGTGAGAAAGTGCCTAGAGCAAATTTCTGAGTGGGGAAGGAGGAAATGGTGGGGTCCTCAGCGTGAAAGCGTACTTTGGATTTAATCATATCAGGGAGATCATTGACGAAAATCAGAAAAAGCGTAGGAACTAGGATAGAGCCCTAGGGAGACACGAGTTCATGAGCCATGATCTGGAGGCAAGCCCGTTCAAAATAAACTTCATTATGCCGTTTGATATTGTCAGTGGGTTCAAATCAAACTAACATCTAATTATACTATAACCCTGTAGATTGCACAGTAGGCCACCGTGCTAGACCCATTTAAATGCTTTGGAGATATCCAGGGCAACAGCTTGGCCTTAGCCGTTCTCATCGAGAGCCTGGTATATGTGCATTACAATGGCAGTTTATACATTAGCAGTAGACCTGGTAAAGCAGAAGACATGCTTTGTGTCCGTGAATGGGCGGTAAGATTTAAAATTATTTTAGCATTGATGATAGCCTCGGACACTTTGCCGAACATTGGGATGAGGCTGATAGAGAGATAATTAGATGATTCTGACGGTTCTGAAGAGTCCTTGAATACAGTTACTACAGATGAGGAGTAAGATAACACAGGCAAACAGGAAGCAGAGAGCAGTATATAAAGTAGAGAGGACAGAGGAGAGTTCTGGGGTACATTCTTTTAAGCCAATGGCCAGGATTCCATATCAGCAGACAGCCTTATGGAGATCAAACTTTGAAAGTCTGTTAGAGACTATATAGTGGAATATGTAAACATATCTTAGATGAGCCACAGTTCTAGATAGAAAGTTCGATAAGTGTACTCCAGACGAATTCATGTGAAGTTGAATGAGAATCTGAGAGCAAAGCTAATGGCTTTGACCGCTGTGAGGGCTTCAAATTTACATGGCTCATTTTTCTATTAACACCTGATAAATATTTATATATGCGTGTATACACATATGTGTAATCTTTTACATCCATATATATATATATATATGTGTGTGTGTGTGTGTGTGTGTGTGTGTGTGTGTGTGTGTGTGTATGTATGTATGTGTTTGTTTGTGTGTGCGTGTGTGTGTCTCATAATAATGTTGGCAGTGTTGAAATATAAGGAAAAGTTTTAGAACATTTTTAATTTAATATAAAGGAATGCCTCTTTGATGTTTTCTCAGTTACATTTGTCATAATACTTTCATTTAGAATCAAATCGTATAAAGGTTATAATATGTAAGTTCCTGCCATTTTATATTTGTTGATTTCAAGCGATTTGTTTTTATTTTGTCGAAAGCATTGTACAATAAAGTCAGTTGTGCAGTCTATGTAAGAAAAAGATCACCATGCTGTACTACTTGTCATTCGCAAAATTCAGTCAAAATTATGAGATTTTGTGTGATCACTATTGGTAGTAAAATTAAGCGTCTATTCATTGTTCAACGGGGTCTCAGGCTCAACACGAAACAAGTGTCTTGATAACAACAAGTGTATTGATAAGATAGTGCTTCCCTGGTTCAAGAAAATTTCAGTGACCATATTAGCCTTTACACCTGCCTATCTAACTTCCCAGTTTGCATCCATCTTGATCATTACGTGTTGAGCGTATTTAAGCGGAAGACCAAAACAGGGTTTTTAACACCAAATATAAACCAAAGGCAAGGGTTATGACATCATTTACCAACTTAAAACAGGAGACTGACCAGAAGAACGACAAAAGAACCTAAAGTCGTTGGGAGGCCCTGTTTGAGGTTCTTGACAGTTTTATCAAATAAATATGATGTTTAGTATTTCTAAATATTTTTATGTGATTTTGATAAATATGTCAAAATGAGATGTCATGATTATTTTTATTTTTGCTACTTTAGACGACAATTTATCCATCGTACTTTTTTTGATTTCACTGTCTTTTGCTAATATTGAAGATACATAGTTATTCGGATAGCATATTATAATGAAGTTTAAATATTATATTATTAGAACATTGTTATACTACGTAGTTGACAAACATGGATTCATTCAAATTAATTTTAGTTTACTGACTGAAATTTCAATATTGCGAATATATTTATTCATTAAACAGAATGTAAAATTTTAGTGAAAACACAAAAATGTTACCCAAGTTTTATAAATGGATCAGCGTATTGTAAACATTATGAGTATGCAGCAGAATATATTTGAGACATTCATGACTCATCAAGGCTGGTCAAATCTGTAAACTGTTACTGACTCATATGTCTCTACGCAAAAGCACATGACCAGACTTCTCAAACATATCTGATGATATCCAAAATAAAAGATTAATTATTATCGTATTGTCCAAAGTTCTGTGAACATTATCTTATATAACCGTATTATATAGTAATATTTTGCTGGTTTTGTATATGAGTATATTCTGTAAATAGTTTGAGCAAACAGTTTTCGTGAAACGGCGCATCATTTTAAGACCAGTGTGGAGAGTGCTCTTTCACAATAACAACATGTATTTCATAATAATATACATGTGCTAGTTTTTTATACATTTAATTTTTTTGTGAAGAGTAGGCGCAAATGCTGGCAGCATTAGATTAATATTTATGCATTTACTACTAGTAATGAGAAGTAAGCAACCATGAAAAATTTTACAACAATAGATTCTCAGTATATCTCATTGTACTTTTATATCTTAATGTAAAAATATTGTATTTTTTTATCTCTAGCTGGTATAAAAGTAGGCACTTGGAATAATGTAAGATTTTGCGATATCAATGACTCTACATTAACATCAGAAATCTGTGGAACGTATTAATACATGTGATTAAATCTGAACTTAAGATCATAAACTATATGAAGAATCAGTTTTACACAGAAAATTTGTTGGCTATTAAATACTGACAGTTTCCGACTTCGTTCGCGTTTTGAATAAATTGACATTTTGTGCGACTATCATTTTTTAATGTTTTTAATCTGCCTACTCAAAACGTTTGAGTCAACCCGTTATATGGTTTCCGAGTACGTTCCAATGTCACTGCACGTTTGGATTGTTTCCCCCGTTTGTTAACATCATGATATCATATCAACCAACCATGATAAGATTCGGCCTGGGGTCACATGTTAGAAAAGCGAATATTTTAAGCAATTGGTTCGGCGCTCATCTGAGGTCAGTAAGTAATAAAACGGGTATCCGCTCCTGAACTGAAAACTTCTGAGCCAAGTCATAATTCCATTGATATTCACTTACGCACAAATGCTCTCAAAAAGGCGTGAATATGTTTTTCCTCCAAAAGTTTAATAGCACTCTCTACACCTTAATTAGTCTCTAAAATTCAAATTGTGATTAAGACAACAAGAAACATACATTTTTTTTTTCGAAAAGGCCATTGTATTACAGGTCTAACGAAGAAACTGAATCTGAAAAAAGAAGTAGGAGAGATCTGAAAGACGATATCGTTAAAGAAAAGTGATTTTCGACAATGATTGACGAGTAATTTGAACATTATTAGTTAAGGTTAATCTATTTCAAAATATATTAGAATATTTATTTAAATAAGAAAATCAAGAAGAAGCAGCGGTTATGTAATAGACAAAATCACTTATAGTGTGCTGTATTGCCTTTGCTGCTATAATATCGTTTGACAAACATAAAACATTTTTTAAATAACAAAAATTCCATGAAAATAAATATTTTCTGATATCATCGTTGCCACTAAAAGTTGTTTGAAAGTGTAACTGCTACTGCATATATAGAATCTATAATGGTGTTCCGGTCTATATTTCTTAATTTTGTCTTGATAAGAGCCTATAAGCACAAGCAAAATGCTACATATCAAAGGTTAATATACCTAAAAATTTATCTGCGTTTGGTTTAACTTTCTATAATACAATATATATATATATATATCTGTGTGTGTGTGTGTGTGCGTGTGTGTGTGTGTGTGTGCGTGCATTTTATAACTTAAGTATTGTTTTACTTTTCTTCGAAATTTCATTAGTTATTTCCAAACCTTGAATCTTTATTCTGTTTTTCTATCATATATAATTATAAATATATAAATATATGTAAATTATATGTACAACAATATACATACATATAATTTAGATATATTTATCTAATTATATATATATATATATATATATATCCACACACAGTCCTGTTTCGCTGTATCAAAGACCATCAGTATGTGTAGACATTAGATTGTTTCTAGTCAGAATTGAAACCCGATCGAATGTACATCATTCGGCAGTCCTAACTCTAAGCTATGGGCGCTGTGGTAAGTGCCTCTGATGCGCATGTATTTGATCTTATAAATATGTACTTCATTTACACGCAAAATGATCTTGTATGCCAATTCAATCTTAATGGCAGATTTTCCTTATAATGCCAATGATATGGACGATGTTTTGAAAAACTTGGGCAAAAGAAAATCTGAAATTCTAAGTAACTGAAAAATGTAGTACAAATAAAACATGAGAAAAAGCCTAAATCAGAGATTCAAGTAAATCTGTTATAAACCCACTAATATAAAAAACACGTAGGTAACACAATTTCTGTCTTTCGGTAACAACTGTTATATTCTTTCTTGTTTATGCATTGAAATATTAGAACTCATTGATTTTTCTTTTAAATTTGTTTTTTATACTTGCACTAGCAGTACAGCCCGGCGTTGCTCGAGTGTAATGAAAGTTTAAAACTAATCTATGGTCCTGGAGCTGAGACACTTTGGACGTTGGTACGAAAGACTAAAAAGCAATAGTTGTTTCCAGTTAAAGCGAAACCGTAGACTGAAAGAGAAATGAATGGATGTAAGTCAAATTTTCATTTCCTGGTATTGATATCAAATAAGTTTTTTTCGTCGTAATCTGAATTCTGAAGACTATATAAGACCTCTGAGTAAATGGTATCATGGCGGAGACTAAGAAATACAATTATACCTACTTAGAGCAAAAACTAAAATAAAAGGGCTGAAAAATATATCGACATGCAGGCAGATAAACAGACACACACACTAACATCTTGCCTTATATATATATATATATATATATATATATATATATATATTATCGATTTTCTGTAGTATTGTAGAACTGCAACCTTGAAACTTCTGAATATCGTTTCTTATGTCTTTGTCTATGAGTGTATCAAATTTGATTAAAATCGGACCACTCCTTCTATAATCCGATTTTTTCGATTATCGATTTTCGATATTTATCGGAGATACGTCGACACAAAACCTAGATAAGAACACTCGCAGTCTCTTATAGTACAAATGTAAATTTTCAAGAAAATCGGTTCAGCCGTTTCGGAGTCTATAGGTAACGGACACACACACAGACACACACATATACACACACAGAGACAATGTTCCTCTTATAAATAAGTTTAGATGTGCGCTGTGGTGCAGTGGATATCGACTCGAAACGAAAGAGTGGGGGTGTTCGAAATCTAGTTGAATTCTTGCATTCGTTTACGCACAAATACACTTGGGATACGTATGAATCTGTCTCTTTTCTCCAGTTATGGGTAAAATAATAAGAGAGATTGGATTCTCTAGCCTTGGCTGGCAACCACGCTACCGTAGAAAGCAATGGCAACCAACTGCAGGATAATCTTCTGCCCAGTCAGTCATGTCTTTCGCAAGACATGATCGCACAAAGCTTGTATTACGTATGGTACTTAAATGACTGACACAGGTTTACTCTATATCTGAAATGTACATATTCCCAAAAACTAAAAAAAAGAAAATGGGGATTGCGTAAATACTAGTTCATGCTAAGTAGAAAAAAACATGCGATTTAAAAGTAATATTTATCATTCTATTATTGCATATGTGAAACCATAAAAATAGAATTGACTAGTGAGTAGGACGTGAGTTACGATTATACGCTAAATTATTTTCACGAAAAATCCCCTAATTAGAGAAAACTTTTCATGTTTCAGAACCAGAGTTTGAAAGAAGTAATAGTAATTTTTCCGATTTACATAGAAATAATTAGGTTATTAAGTGACCAAAAACAAATGCATATTATTTTGTTTACAGTGTATACACTGAGACATATGTTTAGCCTTGAAATGGATTAACCAGCCTAACACCTGTTTATCCTGTTTATCTATAAATGTACACAAACAAAGCTATACAAGCATACACAGATGTTTTTATTTTGAGACCACAAAATGCAATTCAAATATACCGAAAACGTCAACCTTTCTTGTCATGTTTTTACAGAACTTCTTTATTATTTCGTATTTGATATGGACAGGTCGTAACATGATTTTGTCTTTGGGGACTAGCGGATCAGTTAGCACAGTTTTATTTCTGACTTTCATTCTTAGACAAGTAAATTATTTTATATCAAAAGGAATCTCCTGGGAAAGTAATTCATTATTTCTATTAATTTTTTGGTCTAATGCTTTTCTTACGGCGTTTGGGCTTGTCAGTATTATCGGTGCATATTCACTGGAGTTATACAGCAAACATAATTCTACAGTAAGATTTGAGTTATCAATGTTTACACTCCATGAATTTCTGTCATAGTTCTGAATGCAAAAGATGCGTCAAAGCTGCTTCGACATCAGAAATATATACATGATCATTGGTTTGATTGAAGTAGGATAAAAATGAGAAATCTGTATGTGATAAAATGTAACTTGTTCCTTCCTTAAGGAGGTGTTTCCTACTTTCATCATTGTTTTGATGATCTCTGATTAAGTCACTTAGTTCTTATTGATCTAAATCTATTAGTTCAGATGGTAATTATAAAATTTGTGGACATAGCCTATCTAGCACATGTTGACGAATGATAGCAGTTTGGAGGTTGTTCACACTTTCCCTTCTCTTTGAAGTTCTATATTAAAGTTTGATCGACTTCACCAAAAATGTCTGAGATGAAATTTTAGTATTGTCTTTGACTCCAGACAGATTGCAACTGCAAAAAATAATAATCCTCAACCAGATACGAGGGTCCTGACCTATTAAAAAATTTGGGATGACAGATTTCCAAAACACGAATTCTAAAATGAACTGACGATATAAAATTTAAAATGATCGTATTAAAATATTGTTCAGGTTAATAATTTTCCAAGGTAACAGACTGGAATACATGACTGGAGAAAAGTTGTTTAATCAGTAATAAAGAATGTCGTAGTTACTGCGACATACTTTGTAACTACTGCGACAATTGCGCAAAGCTGTTCTAGACCTCTTTACATTTCTTTCATAGTCATTCATATGCTCTGCGTTTAAAATTTTAGTATGGCGACTGTCAGTCATTTTTCTGCACAACATATTTCGTTTTCAAATATTCATTCACTTTTGAAGGCTATTTTCCTTGTTTCGATGTTCACTTCCAACACTGAAATTAGATTTCTTTTTCTTTTGCAACACGTTGATCTTGCATAGCTTTAATTTGAGTTTCCAAGTCAAAATTATCGTATAGTACTTCCAAAGAAAAATCGATTTTGGAGAGTTTTATTTTCTTAATATGCATTGTTTTTAATTTATTTAAATGCCTCTTTTTAAGACAATTTCGAACTTGTATATATACACAATTCGGCAAATTCGAAAGGCGATTACTGTTTTCTAAACTGGTTCTTCAATATTGCGTATTAACCCTTCCAAGCCACCAACATATACCAGTTAATTTGATTGTAAAGATTCCAACTTGAAATCATAATTAATTAATTGTTTCACATTGGTTTGTCAGACATTTTTTCACATAAATAAATACATTTTTTTAAAATATTAGTATATTAAATCCTTTCAATTTTATTTTTATGCACATTTAAATGTTTTTCCCTATGCAGATTTTTCCAATGTTTCCAGTGAATAATATATAATGAGGATAATATATTGACCTAATATAATTAGGTCAATATTTTATCCTCATCATATATTTTACACGTACATTTTTAGTACACTAAGAATTGCGAAGAAATATAAGAAAAATATCTTTCTTATTTTAATTATTTTTAAATACGCAGATTATAAAATACTTTCTTTGTAACCGGCTAAATCCAGTTCTTATAAAAGAACCTTCTTTTTCCACATCTCCTGTCTGGTCCTTGATTGCAGGCCATACAAATGCTGCCTATCTAAAGTGCAAGTGAACTTGATAATATTCAAAACACAAACACTTACTTCTTTTCCATGTATACACACGTGACCTAAGTTACAGCGGATTTTAGTTTCTTTGTGCGCGTCGGCACATGGATATTAGTTTTTGAAGAATTCGGACGTCAAAACACTGAACTCGACTGTTTTGCTCTTTTATAAGAAATTGAATGTCACCAAGCCGTCTAAATTTCCTGAAGAATCCTGAGTGGTATTCTTAAGTCTAAGCCATCCAAATTTCCTGGATAATCTTGAGTGGTATTCTTAAGTCCAAGTCGTTTATATTCCCTGTGATTCGACCGCCTGAAGTATTTACCATCATCGAGCAATTGAACGGTGTGATTTAAATAATTACTAAAAAACATTTTCTATTTGATTCTTTCTCTAGTACTTTATATAACAACTGGTCGACGTCGATCCCTACAAATATGTTAGTATTTTATGTTTCTATATATTATATAATTGGTTGTCTTTACTGTTTTTATATTTTGTTTTCTAGATATGTTTTTTCCTTCATAACTTTTTAATTAGTTTTGTTTTCTTTTCGTTAGTCTAATATTTTTATAGTTTATAAATAAAATATTTTTATAAGACATTCTCGTGTTGTCTTATGTTATTCTATGTCTGCTTATTGTTTTTTCTCATTGTGTTTACTGATGTATAGAATTGGAGAATTCTCTTTTCATTGTTCGTTTAACAACTTACGATTGAACCCGAGGATATATATTTTTTTAATTTCTCGTGGTGTCCCGGCTATAGTAGTCCCAACAAAACCACGCGCGTAACAACAGCCTTACTATATGTTGATTTACATTAAAATTGGTACCATTCTTTTGAATACGGTAAGATGTATTCATTCGAAAAAAGCATAATTATTTATCCATGTATATAAATATATATACATATATAACGTTTAAATTTACAACCTAGTGATATTTAAATATGTTACACCTAGTTTGATCCAAAACTAAAATAATTTAATAAGTAAATCTGCATTAAGATTAACCAAGCATATCAAATATACGTTCTCGTTTATTAGATATTGAATTATGTCACTCCGCATCCTTCATAATTTATCTTTGTTTCGAAAGACGTAGTGAAAATTCATGAGCTTTCTTTAATTTAAAAATCTGTAAAAAAATATTACACTTGTTTATAAAAATGTTTTACAAAATAAAATAAAATGCTTGCCTTTGCATTGATAAAGTCAGACTTTTGAGCATTTGAGCGACTGTGAAGTATTTCGGAACGTTTTACAATCGTACCAGACCATTTTTAGTTCGAGTTTGTTATACATTTATTTTTCAATTTAAGATCACGAAATTTCAGGAGGGTATACATTTAAATATGGCAGAAAAGGCTGTTGTGTAGTTAGAAAGAACCTTTTTTTTATTTCAAAGAAAGAGGCGCCAAACAAAAAATGTATCAACAATATCCTACTACAGTGACGATTATGAAACAAAAAAAGTAAGTTGACCGACATCTCATCAAATCACACAAAATATGAATCTAGTGAAAGCAGCAACGTTGAAGTAGAATCGTGTTCTTGCTGGATGTCTCCCTCGAAGTTTATCACAAACATAATGGAGTTCATGGAGATGGATTTTTGGTAGTTCCAAGTAATCAAAGAGGGTATAAAGAATTTGGTCGTATGGTCAATACTTCCTCTGTCAATCTGACCAGGGCATGGAATTTCAAAACATGATCGACCGACAAGGCTTTATTTTTATCCCCGACTCTCTGGACAACGAGATCTAGAAAATGCTGGCCGGAGTACCTAGCCATAACCCAACATGTTGGATGTGTAGATAGACTATTCACCTTTATTCTATCTGCCCAGAGAAGAAAGACGCTGGAGCCCTACTATCGCCGACCTAAATCCCTTTCTGGTCGAGACTGTTATGTCTGTCTCGCCTCTAATGGACATGTCAACAACTGGAATCGGTGCAGTAAAATCCCAGATGTGTCTAATGCACAGATTCCATTTCTTGGGAAGCCTTGGGTAGCCACAACAGATAAGTAAGTTGGTGGATTGGTGGTCTTTGGCAAAGGCTTCTTTAGGAAAGATGGCACTCAGTCATCAGAAGCACCCATTGCTAAGAACAAGCTCAGACTGGAATTTAAGTTGGCAAACAAAAGTGTGTTTACATTAAGGAAATATAAAAAATGGCATATAAATACAGATACCAATGACAAAAAAAGAGCGTGGTTACGTCAATGGAAACGGTTTCAAAATCAGGAAATATAAAATAAAGTAAGAAGAATTCATTAATAAACAAAATATTATTTTAGACTAAAATAAATGACTATACTTTTGTGAGCGGACAAAATATGATTTTGTGTCAGGGTGGCTGTGGTCCGAAAATAAAAAATCACGGAAAGACAGGAATGTGATGGCGTAAAAAAGCAGCTGGCCAAATGCAATAATTGGCGAAAAAGTTGTGTGGATGTGCTAGTCAAGATATAAGAGAATTAGGCGAAGTTTCATTGAATCACATCTTTTATAATTTTGGATATCTCTGGGTCAAATTCAGAAGAAACAGCCCGTGCAATATAAATCTACCATCCGCCCGTGCATTGAATACTGCTGCCATATCTGGTCGGGTGCTCCTGCTATTCTCCCCGGGCTTCTCGACAAGGTACAGCGGAGGGTCTGTAATGTGATCGATACCAACTTGGCAGACCGCCTGCATTCTCTCTCTCACCGGCGCGACGTGGCTTCCCTGTGTCTCTTCTATAAATACTTTCACGGCTTCTGCTCCAATGAACTTAGATCACTGCTGCCCCCTAGATACGAATTTGCATAAGAAACTAGATTAACAACTAGATGCCACCCATTTGCAGTGAAACCGATAAAATGCAACTGCAACTTCTGAATAGTGGCAATGGAATACCTTGCTTGGGGTGAAATGATTAAAAAAAAGACTTGGAGTGAGCGCAAAGATAACTCCAGACAGGCAGGCTCTTTATGTGTGTATGTTCTGCTTCCTTCTGACTATCACTCTACACACATCCCTCACCGAAGAGATGAAAGATAATATTTTTTATGAATACGTATTCGTTGTCATTGTTTATTCAAGCCGGTTGTTGTTCTTTTTGCAGCATCAATTGTACATACCATACACAATGTGGTATGTAACAAAATCAATTTAATGTAAACAGAAAAAGAGGTGCAATTTCTACAGGGTGTTATATAAGAATGTACAATTCCGGGATAGAGTTAAAAATATACTAGTAAGCTAATGTCGTGTACATTGTTGCGATGAGTTAAACAAGACATTATTTTCAATGGATGAAAATCCCTTCTCTAAATGATATTGTTTGAAAATAATATCCTGTCCGGACACTTACTTATGCATTGTAAATATTTCGCAATAATCATTGTTTAGCAGATGCATTTGATTAAGTTAAGGATACACATATCTAATTGAAATGGGTTATATTTTACACGTCGTAAAATTCGAACAAATCAGTTCACTTTCGCAAACGTATAGAAGATTATGCTCCCATTTTTTATCCTTGGAAACGTATGTTAACACGATGTACAAGAAAAATACAACAGCCTAGGGGAGCTTGAGCTGTTTGTTAGATAAACTTCTGCTGAGAAAATATAGTCCTAATATCATTGTGTAAAACATTTTTTTCATACGTCATGAAAATTTTGTATTTGTAGCAGACCAATTGAAAACAGCAATATTCATGTTTCTTCTCTGTTGCAGCAAAATAATGTGTTCTTTAATAAGGCACACGATTAAATTAATGCTATATAAAATCACAAATATCTGCATTTCAGAGTTTAAATGAATTTTTAACATATTAGTTTCTTATCACATTTAGCCCAGATCCTATCAACACAGCTCGTCTTAAAGTGAGCGATTCTTAATTTTAAAATTTTAACTTTTCCCTTTTTTTTTTAGTCCCGTACCATATCTTGTTCATCATCATTTTTCAACATTCTTTTATATTTTCTATTAATTTTTTTCTTTGTTCCAAAATATGTCTGTCTGTCTGTCTGTCTGTCTGTCTGTCTCTCTCTCTCTCTCTCTATATATATATATATATAGTCAACCAAAGACAGATCCGTCTCGCTGCATCACACCTCATCACCACGCTTAGACATCCGATTGCTTTTAACCCAGGAGTGAAACCTAACCGTATCGGTGACAGTCGTCGATTCTTCCTTTGAGCTATGTAGATATGCATTTAGCGTACGATGTATCATACGACAAGAGTTGAAGTGCTCTTATTCATTACTGAATGAGCAATGCCTAGGTGCTAGAGTAGCTACTGTTTTTTCAAAGACATATGTCCAGTGTGCTCAATAAGGGTGTTAAGGGTGTGAGTCCATAAATAGTCATCTGATATATATATATATATATATATATATATAATTTCGCCGGTTTTAATTATATGCATTTTCATTTACTATCAATTTTGGGTCTTGCAACATTTAAGGTAATTTTCCTGTGTGATAAACTGACTGTGAGCTAACTGGGCGGTTTTCCAAACGGTAGATATACCGAGTTATATTAATTTAAAATTTATCTCTTATTTTACCCACCCATTTAATAGGTTACTCCTTCGTACTCAATCCGAAAAGTAATTCTCTGTTAGTTGGTTGTGTTGAAATTGATAATACAATTTTAAAACATACCTAGTGTCTGTGACAAATCAAGATATTACACCGACACCAAATACTTCCACATTGAACCTACTCCCTCTCAATGTTAAACAATTATCTAGTTAGTCTTCATGTAAAGAGTAAGAGAAAGAGAGAGAGACTGGTTAGGAACCTTGCATCTCTGGTAGGTATGATTTGTTTGAGCCAAAATCCGCCTTGGTTCTTCCTATTGGTAGATATTCGATCAGTCCTGAGAAATTTAAATCAAACTAAGCAAGTTCTGGCATAAAATTTCTTGTCAGTTTCTTCACTTTTGGTCAAGTATGCCAACAACTAATTTTGCATATCTATCTTTTTAATTAGTAAAACACATCAGTAATTGGTATAACTTAAAATTCTCTATCTTCTCATAGCTTTGTCATGCCAGAAATTGTTACCTATGAATTGTTTACTGATTTACTCTCGGTTGACCTAGAATTGTGTAATCATCTGGTAATCATAGCTCGGCCGGTTTAGATACTTATTTGGCAAACATTGTTCAACGAAAGTTTAATAGGTGTAAGTACTTTCACTCATCGGCTGCTCTGCAACTGTTCTATGTCTATTGAGCAAAGTACAAGGAACATTGTTCACATTTTACGAAATGGCTGACCAATTCCTTTATTTCTTTTACTGTCTGTCTGGTGATCGGATTAGTCAGTGGCAGCTACTTTCAATTATGGTAGAAGCGGGTTATCAGTTTGCTGTCTGCTGCTTCTAACTGGTTATTAAGAGCTCGAAATTTTACGCTCAACTTAGAGAGGCTGTACTGAATAGCAATTTGGGCATTTACAAGGTTATTTAGCGCATTTGTAAGTGTCAATGTATGTATTTCCGATGGGCAACCCTGAGGTCAGTATATATTTCGTTCTTAGATAGTTCTGATTGGTTCGTATTCCCATTAACTACTTATGTGATTATTATATTGTGGTTTGCCTTCTCTCTCTAACAAAAATATTTTCCTGGTTAAAAAAAAAAAAAAAACATAGTAAGGGAAAATAAGAAAGTTGAAAAAATACCTAACCTACTCAAACATTCTTTCACCAATTTTTGTGTTATTCTGTTTAACGTTAGCCTCATAATATCATTTATCTTGGAATGGTCACTGGATATCTTTGTACTTAAGTTCCGGAACATGAAATTTATTATATAACGAACAAATGAAATCTCTGTTTTAGGTTATATTTTCTTTATGGGATAAATTTCAGAAATCGCATGCATTTTCTTGAAGTTATATCCAAGTTGATCTTCAAGTTGCAAGGGATTTGCAATTACTATCGATTTATATTATATTTATTATTATTTATATTATTTATTTAAATTTGTTTGGCTATGACATTTTCCATTTATCGCTCAACCTTCTACTCCAGAAAACAAAATATTAGACACCAGTAGTATTGTATATATGCTATCAGCAATCTGCTCCTTTTTACTTTTCTTTGAAAATCTTTAATGTATTTTTGTCTAGTTTCAAATTTTTGTTGTAAATAACTTTAATATTAATTGTTCATTGATAATATTTATTTTTATTTGTCAATTTATTTATTTAATGTTATTTGCCGTTAAAATATTTTCTAAAGATTTTTTTTTTGTACTGTAAACTGAATGGTTAGCAAATATGTAGATGTTTTTGCAGAGAGCCTCTTGACATACTGCACCACAACGCACATAAGTGCGTTGTGGTGCAGTGGATATCGGCTCGGAACGAGAAATCGGGGAGCCGAGTTCGAATTCCAGTTGAATTCATTGCATTCACTTACGCTCAAATACCCTTGGGAAGTGTATTAATCAGTCTCTTCCTTCCAGTTATGTGGTAAGTAACAGGACAGAATGTGTTCTATAGCCTTGGATGGCAACCAGTCTACCGCAGAAAGCAATGGCAACCTACTGCGGGATAATCTTCTGCCCAGTCAGTCATGTCTCTTTCAAGACATGATCCGGAAAGCGTGTTTCACGTATGGCATTTAACTAAATGACTCTTGACATAAAAACTGGAAAAATATTCATATTAATATTTTTTTATAAGCGTTTCACCACGAGCAAGGCATGTCACTGCCACTACTGCGCAGGGGGCTACATAGAGTGGAGAAAGGATGATAAAATATAGGAAATGTCAGAGGGTGGGTGATAGGCGGGTAGATGAGAGTGTTCTGAGAATAATTGGGAGTTAGAGTGATAGGAGGTGTCTATTGACACTACATTTAAACACCTGGAGATTGTAGCTGCCGGGAAAGCAGACTTGTGGAAGGGAGTTCCACAGGCGGGAAGCATGAGAAAAGAAGCTGTTGGAATAGAATTTACGGTTACATATTATCTGTTTAACTGTAAAACGGTGGGACCTAGTTGCTAATTTAGTATGTCGTGTAAGTTCCTGCTTAGGCGGCACCAGTGCTCTAAGTTCATCGGAGCAGAAGCCATGAATGTACTTGTAGAAGAGGCACAGGGAAGCCACATCACGCTGGTGAGAGAGTGGTGGCAGCCGGTCTGCCAAGTCAGTATCAACAACCTTACAGATCTTCCTTTATATCTTGTCAAGAAGTCGAAGGAGAGCAGCAGAGGCTCCCGACCAGATATGGCAGCAATATTCAAAACACGGGCGGATGATAGATTTGTATATGTGCAAAATAGATTCAGGTGAGAAAAACTTCCGTGTCCTGCACAGAGAGCCGATTTTCATAGCGGCAGATTTGGAAATGTATTCGATATAGTCATTCCATTTGAGATCCGCCGAAAGTGTAAGACCAAGGAGGCGTAGTATTTTATTCTCTGGGAGGCTAACGTGTCCCATGCTAATGGGAGGTAGATGCGATTGTCTATGGTGGTTATTTGATACCAGCTTCGTTTTAGAGGCATTGAAATTTACTAGCCATTTCCTACCACTGGCCACTACGTATTGGAGGTTATTTTCAAGCACGGCAGCGAGGTTCCCTTTGTCGCCCACACCTGGTTTTTGATCGATGCGAGAGTAGATTGTTGTGTCATCGGCATATATGCCTACTTGGGATCTAATGTCGTCGGGGAGATCATTAATATACATCAGAAAGAGCGTGGGACCTAGGATAGAACCTTGAGGGACGCTTGCGTTCGTACGGTAGTTTTGGGAGGCATGCCCATTTAATATCACCTTCAATGTGCGGTTAGAGAGGAATGATTGGATGAGGTTAGACAGATGTCCAGTTATCCCGTAGCTCCGCAGTTTGCAGAAGAGGCCAGGGTGCCAGACCCTGTCGAACGCTTTGGAGATATCCAAGTCTACGGTTCTGGCTTCGCCATTCTTGTCGAGTGCCCGGTATATGTACTCGGTAATGGTCGTTAGCATATCAGCAGTAGACCTGGTGAAGCGAAACCCGTACTGTTTGTCAGAGAGAAACCTGTGGGCCGTGAGATGATGAATCACCTTGGCGTTGATAATGGCTTCGAAAACTTTGCCAAAGTCGGAAGGAGACTAATAGGACGGAAATAGGCGGGGTCTGAGTGTTCGCCAGAATTCTTAAATGTAGGAACTACACAGGAGGACTTCCAACAGACAGGAAAACAGGAAGCAGATAGGCAGAGGTTATAGAGTTTAGAGAGGACAGAGGAGAGTTCTGGGGCACATTTCTTCAGTACTATGACTGGGATTCCGTCACTGCCGCTCGCTTTGTGTGGGTCAAGTTGTGCAATTATCTCTGCAACCAGCGAGGGTGTAATGTGGACGTTATTTAGTTGAGCCTTAGTTCTGGGTGGGAAGTCGGGTGTATGTATTCTTAACGAATTGGTGGAGAGTCTACGGGCAAAGCATTCAGCCTTGTCCGCTGGGGAGGTGATTAGTGAGGGTATTGAAGCCTTGCTCTTGTTGAGCACGCTTTGCAAAGTCGCCAGTAATCTTTGGAACCAAACTTAGTGGATGCTATGCGTTGCCTCATTCTGGTAGCAAACGCCATCATAGCTTCGTTCAGTACTTTTTACTCTTATTCCGTGCTCAGGCGAAAAGGCGTCTGTTTTGGTTCGACGAGCAGCTTCGTTAGAGCCGGAAGAAATGGTTCCAGTGGGCAATGGCGGCCGAGCAAGCGGGTGAGAACCAGGGGGACGAATTTGATTTTAGCTGGAATTTCCTGCCCGGAATAAAAGCATCGATGCCAGCCTTGACCCAAGAGGAGACCTCGGAGGCACAATCTTCGACAGGAAGATCGAAGACGTTGTCCCAGGGGACGTCGCAGAGGAATTCTCGGAACGAGTCCCATTCTGCTCTCTGGTAGCAGTATGCTATTCTGCTGGTCTGGTTTTCTTGGGTAGAGTTAGCGCGGATTGAGATGTTGACGGAAACTACGGCGTGGTCAGAGTTTCTGAGGGGGCAGAGCTGCCTGGTAGTGCAGGAGTCTGGAATGGAAATACAAAGGTCGAATAAAGAGTTCCTTCCGTTAGGGTTATTAGAGAAACGCGTGGGGAAGTCCACTACTTGCGTTAGTTCGGTGGCTGAGTTTTCAAGCCACTTGGTGTGGTGGGCGTTAAAATCGCCAAACACAAATATATGGGCGAATGGGTGAGAAGAAATGGCCCTGTCGATATTAGTAGAGATGCTATCAAGTACCGTAGAGTCAGAGGAGGAGGGGGAGCAGTAGAGGAAGAAGTGATAGCTAACCGAGCTTAGAAGTGAGAGACGAAAGCACATGAATGAATGATCCAGGGATTCAAGAGATGTGACCCTGGCTAGTGGGGGTTGTTCACTGACATATACACCAAGCCCATACATATGGACATTGGAGTCCATCCTGAAGAGGGGAAGGTATCCAGATCCTTCTATATGTAAACCAGAAACTTAAATATCGTTCAACAGTTGCTCTTATAATTTGCAGAGAGCTACACGTTTGGTAAAATATACATTGTTTCATGTAAATCTTTATATTTGTCTATTTTATTTGTATGTCATTTACTTGTAAGTTTATTTATAATTGGCTATAATTATTTTCACTTTTAATTTAACTTAATGTTAATTGTTGATTGTATATTTATTTAACCGCCTTCTGCCGTGTTATACTGGCCTTTCATCCAAAATACTAATTTTCCTGGAAAAACATTCTTACAAGGGTCATAGAAGCTCACTTTACAGTGCAATATATATTGGACAGCCAGCAACACGTCTGGTAAAAAACACACCTAAATATCAATCTTAATATATTAATGCTTGCAGAAATCCCTGAAAATTTAACTTTGTTATTCTTTTTAGCATTTCCGTAAAACATTTGCATGGCTACTTTTAAATATCTCTATGAATTACACAACATTTAACTTTTATTTGACGATATTGCTTTTCGTTTGTCATTTTATTTTATGTTAATTGTTGGTTGCGTATGTACAGAATTTTGGTCTTTCGTTTTAAACTGGTCATAAAAAAGTTACGTATATTTTCACGATTGAGAGAAAAAATGCAATTATAAAAAAAAGTCTGGATTTCGGTTAGAGATCTGCACTTCGAAAATTATATTTCCTAACATTTTGTAAAAAATTCAATCAAGAAACTTAACCAATCGTAAAATATGTATCCTTTCAGGAATTCGTTTCTTTTTCAGGTTTATTCTTCATTTTAACTGTCACATGTGACCATATTATTTTTGGTAATTTTTAACGTGTGTGTTTCTTATATTAACATTAATTTCCCATGTTAATTAAGAGTTGCCTTTGAAATTTCCTGTACTATTTTCTTGTCAAACTAAGCTTCCATCAAATGTATCTTTCAAGCAAATTCATTTAGGCATAAAAATATAGTTCGTAATAGTTCGTAATATCGGGCAAATACCGTGACATTTACATTAGTCAAACCTACAAGAAAGAAAACATTTCGCCAGTTTAATGAATATATGCTTTCAACAATTCATTACATTTGTCTTTGAAATTCTTATTAACTGTCTTATCTGATTATTTTTATTTCTCTATGTTAAATGTCTCTATTACTTTCTTTAATTCCAATTTACAAAAAACATTATTAATTTTAACTCATCTTTTAATTCAATGTTAATTGCTGATAGCATATTTCTGAACGTTGATCTGGCATGGTGAAATGGCCGGCCAGCAATGTTGTTGGCTTTCAGTGAGTGCATCTGCACACAATATGGAAAAAGTGTTTTGATATTTCTTCATATCAGCCAAAACCTTCTACTATAATGACTGCGCCATGGTTGATATGAATTAGTTTAGTCATGAATCTACGTTAGATAAAAAAGTTAGTCCTATTGTACTCATGCTTTCACCAAACGGTTTCTGGTAAAATTGTTATTTTAACTGCTTCGTGTTAACACATTTAGTTCTCTCTTTTTTATTCACATTCACGTTACTTGTGTAACAGACCATTTTTATTTACTGACAAATCTTGATAGAACGTTTACTGAACGCTCTTCCGAAGTACTCAGCTTTCACCGCAACAAATATACAGGACTTTCTTGGAGGCACATAGAAAGGAAAACTACTGGTACATATGTAGTTTCGCATTTCAAGCGGGGATTCAACCAATCAGGACAGTGTCATTTATATCTAATCAGTCGTCTATATGCTTGGTCGAAAAGAAACAAAAGAAAAACATTGCAACTCTTGATTTATGCATGCATTCAACAGTCTATTGATTTTAACTTTGTTATTTTCTCAATAGACTGATTTTACCTATTTTATTTTTATATTTTGAAATGTATGCCACCGTTTTAAACGTTAATAATTAATTGAAAATAGATATATGTCTTATTAATTTAATGTTCGTTATTAACAGGATATTTTCTGGGCTTTCTGACGTTGTATAGTGACAAGTTAGTGAATATATAGACGTTTTGGAGATAATATCACTGAATAAAAAAAGGAAACAACAAATTTTTATATATTTTCGGTTATCGCGTAGTGACTGTCACTCGAAAATGCCATCTGTACTTAGGAATACGTTTGGTCATAAATCCGCCCAAGAACAATCTTTGCCAATTTTAATGTATATATGACTTTACCAAACAATTATATCTTATCTTATCATTTTATTTTTAACTGTCTCATGAAAATATTTGATATACTTTTATTTTTTAATATATATGTTACTTATATTATTGTTAATTATCAATTACAATATTTATTTATTTGATTTGACTTTTAAATGCAAATGGCAATTTTACTAAATGTTTTTTCGGGCGTGTTAAACTGGCTGGTCAGAAAATATGTCGATTTTTCCTGTAAATGATCTGAGTAGAAAATTTAAATATTCTTGTGTTAAAATAATTTCTTATATCAAATATGGACTCCTCTCTCGACATCGCCATTTATATTTGGCAGGAAGCTAATCGTTTACATTCCCTCAAAAAGAAAGAAAGAAAAAAAACAATATACTTGTCTGAATGTAATCATATTAGCATCGGTTCTCATATAACTTGTTACGCTTTTTAAGTATCTCATGTAACCATGTTTATTTGGCTATTGTGAAATGTCAGATAGTTCGGGTTTCAATCCTGGGTTAAAAGCAATTGGAGTCTAACCGTACTGATGAGCTGTGATATATATATATATATATATATATATATATATATATAATCTAATTTAACATTAATTATCTAGAGCATATTTACGGATTGTTTTTTTCTGGCGTTACAATATGAATGGTCAGCAAATAAAGGTTTTCGGTGATCGCCGCTTTTTTATAAAAAGGAAACTACTAGTATTAAAATATTTTTTTATATCGACCAGAGACAATTAAACATCGAAAATGCCATTTGTATTTTTCAGGCATCTTTCTCTTTATTCAATAATCTATCAAAATAAAACATTTCCTGTCTTAATACATATATATTATTTAAGAATTTCGTTCTGTTTTAATAATATTATTTTTGTAACCTGCTCCTGTAACCAGTTTTATTGCTTATTTTTACTTCTATTTTATTTTAACGTTAATTTTCAGTTCATTATTTTCATTTTAATTTGCCATTGAATCTTAATTTTCGATTGCATATTTACTGATAATGTTTCTTGTGTGGCTATCATACCGATTAACAAATATGCAGGCTTTTCAGAGAATGTATCTTTTTTTGTAAAAACATATGAAAAACATTAAACTCGTTCCGTGTATATGCTAAAAAAGTCTGCACTCACTCGATAGTACCATTTATCTAGTAGACAAATAAAAGTTTTAAAAAAATCACGCATCCACAAAATCCATGCCAGTTTATATATATATATATATATATATATATATATATATATATATATATATATATATATGGTTTTAACAATCTCTTTATTTTATCTTTTTATTGTTTTAAACGCTCTAATGTGACCATTTTATTTGCATATTTTTAAATGTCACTGCGATATATATTAATGTAATGTATTAAATGAACGAATTTACATTCATATTTAATTAATTTAATGTCAATTACCGATAGCGTAGTTACAAAAATTTATTTTCTGACATCGTAAGCTGGCAAGTTATCAAATATGTAGATTTTATGTAGATGTCATTTTGGCTAAAATCAAAGCTTCTAGCATTACATCTTTCCTCATATCTCTTTTATTAGCGCCATTTATATATGTCAGACCGCTATGCGTTTTGACAAAACTCAACACAAAAAAACTTTGCCAGCTTTAATGAATGCATTGTTTAAGAAACCCATTCTATTTTAACTTTGTTAAAACATTTTATTTCTGTAAAATATTATTCAAAACAATATTTGTCATTTCTATTATATCTTACATTTCAGGACAAAAACAATTAAAAATTATTGACTATGTATATAAATTCATATAAGCAATAAATAAAAGTTATATCAGGCAATATTTCTATTAAATTTACACACAATTTTAATCGATGTATTTGCTTGAGAAAACATTCTGTCTATTTACAATCCTTGAAATTGCTGCCTACTTTTCTACTTCATCAAATATCCTACTTTATAGATATGTATACATTACATTTAGGATATGCAAACCTTAATTCAACAATGGTGTTTTAGTACCTTTAAATTCGAGACATTACAAGTGAAACCGCTGTTATTTTAAAGGTTATGTCTGTCTATAATATGTCACTTTGAATGTAATTGAAAAATGTCATGTTTGCCTCGTATCACCATTCGCTTAACATTATTATGTTTTAGTAGGAATCGTGTATGAAAACAATAAGTAATTTCCTGTTTGGTCTGGCTAATTTCAATATTCCCGTTCTGTCATGATTGCTTCCTCCGAACAATTTATAAAATGACTTTCATAACTTTTGTAAATTGAAAAAAAATCTAAAGCCCCAAAATATATTTCCTTAGATATTTTTTATTTTTTCGTCAAATACACTATATTTAAAAATTAAAAAAAAAATTGAACCAAAAGCTTTGCAAAAGTGAAACTCAAAATATTTCCTTTCCTCTGATAGTTATTTTTTCTCAAATAGATATTTTCATTTGGAATTACGTACATGTAACATTTACAAGATCAAATTCTTAAAAAAAATGAAATAACTTTCAGCTATCCCAAATTATTCACTTGAAAGTTTAAAACTTATAATCTTTTATACCATGGTTATTTTCGTTAATTTTTAACATTGTGATATTTTTAAATTTATATTAGCAATCCATACTATTTAGGTGACTGGATATTACATATATTTTATACCCTGTGATTATTATGAAACATATAAAATACTTGCTGGATTAGAAAAAAGTATAATTTAATACTATTGTGAGTTAAAAGAAAGGTCATTTTTAAATGTACAAGACCCGGTTCCAATCGATATATCGGGTTACGTTAGGAGATAAAGGTTGGGTATAGGAGGGGAAGTTAACGGTTAAACTTAGCCTTCAATAGATTAACATAGAAATTATCATGGAAATATCTTTTTCGTAGTCGATTTCACAGAGCAGTAATTCACAGGAAGATGCCGTCGGAGTAGAACTTACTTTAGAAATACGGTGGGAATGAGCCCCGTTTGCTATTATGTAAGTGAAACGGCGTATCCTTGAAAATAGTACTGACTGGAGCATTTCCCGTGAAACTAGTGATATGGTAGCAAGATGCTTCCCACATCTCGCCTGTGCGAGAGAACCGAGAAGGTAGGGAATAATTCGTCACCTACAATGACTCGGAGATGTATCTGGGTTCTATCAAATTTCGAGAGAGTCATCTGGATAGCTTCTGCCTAAATATGCCATTTTCTCACGTTTTTGTTTATCTGGTTCTTGTAAATGTACAGAATAACTAGATAGAGTTTGTTACTTATTGATCGCTACAGGATGTTGATGATTCTTCCTACATCCTTAGCAATAAATCGTATGTACACGGTCATTAGGTGATTAGGTGAGAGTTTGAGGCCAAATAGTCTTTAAAGGCTCGATAACTTTCTGAGAGGACATACCTCCATTGTTATATGTGTTAGTTCGGGGTCCGATCAGCATGAGGGAATGTAACTAGTTTGGATTTTGATGCATGAATGTAACCATCCACGGTATTGTTTGTGCTAGATCAGAAGAGCTGAATTTCTTTAAATATAAAGAGTTTTAGAGTTGCCTCAGTATACAATCATATCATCGATATCGCTATTTATTTAGCTTAGGTATATTAATTTATGTAAATCATAGATATAGTTTAGGTATATTAACATACGGAAACCAAAGAGAGTTTTGGTTCAAAGAATGAAGGATGAAAGACATCTCTGTTAACCGCTAGGGTTACGGGGGAATTTCCGTTAATAATTACCTACAGAGACCTACGATCGAAAAGACCCTTTCAGTGATTCCATAGCTAGACATTTTGTGCAGTGAAACTTTTTCAAAACATTAAGTAATGGTCTTCAGTTTACCAAATGCTATTCTCCTCGAGGTGTAACTTTTGCCAGAAGTCTCACTAATTATGTGAATGTCGAAAATTAGGACATCGACAGTGGATCGGACCGATTAAAACCTGTAATGCTATTTACTGAACAGTTTGTTCTTTTCTAGTTGCGCCACTACCTTCTTTTTGTTTATGACATAAGAACATGCAGGTAATACTAAAGAGACTGTTAGATCTGAGCTGTAGAGGAATATTGGGAGCTTTAAAATCGAGCATAATCTTGACACCACACTAAGGATTATGAAAGATTTCTCCTTCAAGCAGCTGTTTAATGAACTCGCAAGGAATTGGGATAATTTCGGATTGATATTTTTATGGATAACTAGTAGAATTCTGCCTAGCCCAGTGCCTTTCTTAAGGTAACGGACTTTAATAATTCGAATTATGTAAATGTTGAAAGTTAGGACATTGACAATGGATCGAACCGATTAAAACTTCTAATGCTATTTACTGAACAGTTTGTTCTTTTCTAGTTGTGCCACTACATTTTTTGTTGTTTTTTATGACATAAGAATATGCAGGTAATGCTAAAGAGACTGTTAGATCTGTGCTGTAGAGGAATATTAGGATCTTTAAAATCGGGCATAATCTTGACACCTCACACAGGCTTATGAAATATTTCTCCTTCAAGTTTAATGAACTCGCAAGGAATTGGGATAATTTCCGATTGATATTTTTATGGATAACTAGTAGAATTTTGCTTAGCCCAGTGTCTTTGTTAAGGTAAAACCCTTTAATAATTCTACAGATTTTACGTTCTGTGATGGTAATATTATTTAATTTTAACATTGGGGAGACTGGTTTTGATTAGCCACAGTTGCCATTTTTCTAGAATTATTTCAGCTATTGCGGGTAGTTCTGAAAGCAGAAAGAATAAAACTTTAGCTCTCTTTACGATAGATATTGATGTAGTTGTTCCAGTGTGTAATGGCTGCAGCTGAGTAGTGATCTAGAGTTGACTGCTAGTTTTTGCTGGAATTTAGTTTTTTGTATACAACTCTCTAACCCAGAAAAAATGCATTCAGTGACAACGTTGGCAGTTGTAGGGGCAGCATGCTTGCAAAAGATAATCAGGATGCATTCGTCTGGTGCAATCGAAAACTGTCCCTGTCTGACTTCGCCTAAAGAAGAAACTGTATAACTTTGCATCTGGGGATGTTTTAGTTTTGGCATTAATCTGGATTAGGTAATGATTTGACGTAATTGGAATTGTAAATCTTTTGCTAGGAATTTGTCAGGTAGAAATGAGGCCGAGGAAGTTCGCCTCATATCCTGTCGTTTTCGAGACATGAATACGTTCTCCGGAGATTTGCGTTTACTGATTTTTTTTTAATCATCTCACCCCAAGCAAGGCATTCCACTGCCACTATTGCGCATGGGGCTACATAGGGGAAGGTAAAGAGAAGAAGTGGTTAGACATAGGGAATGACAGAAGGAAGGTGACAGATGAGTAAGGATATTGAGGATGAGGGTTGGGCAGATGGGAAGAATGCTTGATAGTTAGTGTGTTATGAGGTGTCTATTGACATTATTAGATTTAATAGGATAATGATACTCGTTGGAAAAATATCTGCAAAATCCAACTTCATCAACTATTTTGTTAGTGTGATAAAACACACTTTTTGTTGGATATTGAAGTAGACGAAAGTGAGAAAATTGAGTGAGGACATTAAAAACCTCCTCATATACACGATAGAACATTACCGTCTGTTCGGTCTGAAGTCGAAAGAAAGTGAAAACGAATAGGGTACTATGGTATGTGGTTTGGAAAGTACAATCATCAATGTCTTCGATTTTTGAGTTTCTCTTGTAGGCTCAGAATCCTTGTTGTTGGTGGTGATTGAGATGGTCGTGTTTTGGAATAAGAGGTGAGTAGCCATGGAATGTGAGCGCTTTTACTTGGCTTGAGGCATTAATAGATGTTTCAAAGTGTAACAAGTTATCGGATTTCTTTTGAAAAATAAATGATGTTCCTCTCCTGCAGGGATAGAACAGACCCATCTGTTAGATTATTTTATCTACAAATATTAGACAATATCATAAATAATTTATTTTATGGGAAAACTTCATATTTTATAGAAATTGTATGTAATTTAAAAATTGTGTTATGGAATAGTTAATTATAGAAAATTCAAATTACATGAAGTATTTTTGTAAAAATTTGCGGCACAATAGATACATTATTTCCGCCACAGGAAACATTCATAGGAAAGTTGTTCGTCTATCTATTGAGACAGATAACGATATATGCATCATAATACAGTGGTCTACTTAAGATAAATGTTAAAATTTCAGATCCCAAAATCTTAGTTAATGACAGACACATTTTTAGCAAATTCTTACCAAAACATATTCAGCGCTAAGATTATAAATATGGTATTGGCAACGACCCCAGGTTATTGAATGAGGAGTAGAAACAATTGAATAAGATGCAGTCATGGTATTTCCAACATTTAAATTAACATCAAAATTCGTGTCATTTTGATTAATAGCCTTGATTGATTTATCCTGCTGTTATATTTTGCACTTTATTCAGACCCATCACAAATGTCACTTTTGCTTAACCGCCTTTTCAGATTAAGCATTTAAAATTGCTTAGTGCCGCAGAATCTTGGAAGTCTTAATGGAAAACGATATTCCTTCCAACATTATGGTCCGTCGCAACAAATTTACAAATAAGAATTGCACAATGTATTAAAAACGCATCAATTGAGGCGTTTCAAAGTTGTAACAATTAGAATAGATAGCACATTCACCTTCAAGAGCATATAATGTAATAATAATATGTAGATGAGTCACATTACGTCAAATACATTTATATGGGGAAATACAATATTACTGAAAAGCTATAACTGAGTTTTGATAAAACTATTTCTACAAAACTTCGTACAAATTTTATAAATTTCAAAATAAAATATGGTTAACCGCTCCGTTGATGCATATCGGATATTTCCTCGTAAGAAAAGTGCTCATATTACCGTTACAATTGTCAGGACTGTGATTGAAATTTCGTAAATGTTCATATTTAGTCAGAATTTGATAAACATAGATAATGCATAAAATTTATAGAAATAAATATTTAAACAAGAAACTACAAAAGGTGCAAAATTATATGAGAGGGAAATGCGTGAGAGGGAAAGAAAGGGAGATGGAATAAATTGATTGAAGATTTATGTAAAAAAGGTAGGTATAATGGTATAATTATGAAATTATATCTTAATGAAAATTATCAAATTATCATTAAATATATATTTCATGGGAATAGATTTTGATTTATTCTCTTTTCATTCAGACAGAAGTCAGTTTAATTCCAAGTGTATAGGATTATTGACAAAAACACAAACACGTTCATAAAATGAGATACAAATGATGGAATTTCAGGTAAATAAGCGAGATTGATCCATGAATTTCACACATTGTGCAACATAAATCTTTACAACTATTGCAATGATTGACGACTGCTTATAGTATGTAAAAAGAAAAAGGTGGAATGAAACGTCTCCAAAATCGAAAGACTGCAGATTTTTCCGATAAAAGGGAAGAAAAGATAACAAAAATATCGGGTACTGCGAAAACATCTGATCGCTTGAACGAGTACAGCAGGTTTATATTTAGTTCTGCAAGTAACATGCTATTCTAGAATAGATTTAAAACCAAAATTATTTTGGGATAGATTTAAAATAACGTAAATATCAAACAGGACGACTGGATACAACACAAGAAGTGAAAGAGAATGAAAGACAGAAGTATAAACTGAGAAAGGAATACACAATTAATTTTTTTGTTTTTTAAATTTGCAAGTGCATCCTTTCATTTTCTGTATGTAAATATTGTATTAATTGTCCAGATATCCAAATATATTGTATGTTCATATGTTTTCAGCTATATTTGTAGCCATTGTTAACGATTAACTTTGTATTATCTTTTAACATATTGTATGGGATTTTTTGTTCCTGTATGTGGAATTATAGGAATGTTTTATTTTTCAAATATTCTTTGTACATATTTTAGAGTTACTATTATAGATATTTTTAAATAATGCTTTCATTGATCACTAACAATAAAAATGATACACACATATATATATCCAAGTGAAAAGAACCAGCAGTTTTACAATTCTGAGTTCTCCGACACATACTTTATTTTTATAAAAGTGCTCAATACAATAAATATTGTAAAGCATAATATAATCAATTAATTAAATTTATTTTTTAATAAAAATACATTGCGACATGGAAATTTCTATGTTTTGAGATTTCTAACTCGACATCAGATTGTATTAGACTATAGTGGTGAAAAAGATTTTCACGTCTAGGATCTAACGTTACTTCTGAAGAGTTAAAATTCTCGAAATATAGAAGTCCCTGTCGCAATATATATTTAAAAAGAAAAGAACAAATTTAATTATATATATATATATATATATATATATATAATCACGTAATAAATCCCAGACGTAACTACCAAAGCAACAATTTTAAGGCAAAACTCGATAACATAGTCTCCTTCTAGGCTGATAATCTAATTCCAAAGCTTCTATAAAATTTCGATACCATTTTGTAGAATACAATTATATTTGGCCTCAGAAAGTGTCACAGTTTCCGTTATGACTTCTTCACTGGAGTCAAATCTCTTTTCCTGGAGCATTGATTTAAAGCTTTTTTTTTAAACAGCCAGTAGTCACTTGGGCCATGATCTGGAGAATAGGTTAAATGAGGAAGTTTTTTGAAGTGCAATCCATGTAATTTTGTCATCGTTGTTATCGACTTTTCACATGGTACTTTGTCTTGGTGAAAAATCATTTTTCTTTTTTATTTGTTACTGATTTTTGGCGATTTCTTCTTTCAGATACCACAAAAAATATTCGCATTTTTCTCAAGATAATCGATGAACAAAATACATTGCGCATCCCAGAATACAAAGGACTAAACTTTGCCTGTGGGTATTTGCGTCATTGTTCACTTTGGAAGGAATTTACCTGCTGCTGTTCACTCAACTGACTTTCAGTTTGACTCCGGATTGAAGTGGTGGATCCACGTTTTCACCATTGTCCTATATGTAGAAAAAAACTCCTTTTCAGGTTCATGAAGATATTGCTTTGAGTTAACAGTATGTTTTCCATCAAAACGCCATATTTCATAAACATAGGTTAGTAAGATTTTTCCATTGTTTAATTTAGCTTAAATAGCTGTAATTTATAAATTAATAATCCGATTTGGCCAAAGATTTTCACATGAATAAATGTTAATATTCCCTTGTGAAGGAATCAGATTTAAATTAGAACATATTTGTGTGACTAAATTTTATTTTATATCTTCAGTGGACTAAAATTTTATGCATACGAAGGAGAGATTAATATAACAGGCAAAAGTTTGTTATCATTATTCATAAATACCAAACGATGAAAATGTCGGAATTATGCAATCTTAAGTTGCTGGATACTTATATAGATATGTATATAATTCTATCCCATACTCAATTCACTTGTGCAAATTAGAACTGAGTGTTGAGTGGAAATTTTCCACTTTGTATAGAAATCACGGCATAACATAAACTACATTGTAGAGTAATTTTAATGAGGTCCATTGAAAGTAAATCCAAAGTGGAAAGAGGGGCAGCGTTTTTACACAAATAAGTATAAATTTTAAATATCGGCCGATGTTTTAGCGAAGGATAGAAAATGTCAAACCGAATTCTCTGTTCGCATTAAAATAGTGAAATATCACTGAAAATGAAATTTCAAAAAAAGTATTTTTTGAGTAACCTAAAGACACCTGACATTTATAAAAACATAACTTGGAATAAAAGCTTATCAGATAAGTAGAAGCATAAGTTAGAAAATGTTATGTCATCAGTGTTGTGAATTATAGAACAAGAAGTAGCTTTTTTTGGAATTTAAAGAATACAAGATTTTTAATCCAAACTTTGTGTATTTTATACGTTAGGATATTTTATTTATTAATTCAAAATACAGTCTTGCTTCCCTGACAGCTACCATGTCCAAGAATTTAAAAGTAATGTCAATTCCCATCTCTTGTCCACTTGACTCCAGTCGTTCTCTCGTCTTTTTCTCATTATCTCGTATAGCTTGTTCTTTTCCTTTTCCACTTTACCCTGGAAAATATATTCACACTGGTATTCCAATCCTTCTTTTGGCCTTTCTATGACAACCCAAGGAACCTGCTCAAACGTTCACTCATCTCTTATGCAGCCACCTGGGCACTAGTGGCGTTACCAGATCATTTGGGGAGAAACTATAAAAAATGTGGCTCAAAAGAGAAATCTGGTATGGTAAAACCGTTGTCCACCACTCGTTCGCTTGAGTCGTCGAATCGTGCGGTTAACTCTACATAGGTCAGAAAATGTATCCTGAGTTGCTGGTCATTGCTACACAGGGTTGATATGATTGGTCTGTTGCGTCTTTTCTGTAGTCGGTTGACAGTTTAAGGACTAACGAAAAGGCCTCTTAATACTTTTGAATAGGGCAGTTGCTTTTCTCCTGTAAAAGAGCAGTTGCTTCGTAGATTCTAAGAAGAACCAGTTGCCTTTTTCCTGAAAAGGACTGTTGTAGTAACAGAGTTAGTAGTCAGAAGCCTCAGGTCCCTGGAACAGCATGGCATCCTTCTTTTGACAGGCAAGCTGACGTGTTTGATGTGCCTTTAGAGTGCTCATTTTATACACCCCCTGCGAACATTACAATCCTAGTAAGCCCCGTTCTCATTTTGCTGATTCATGCTCAAACGATGTAAAAAATGAGCTTTTGAGGTGAGTATAGTCTTTACTAGTTAAAAATTACCCAATTCTCGTATCCCAAGCTACGATAATTCGGTTCTAGAAATTATTTTTTTCGTTTACTAAAGCGCATCATTTTTTACATGAATTTCTAGTCAAACTTATTACACTGAACAAATAATTATATATATATATATATATATATATATATATATATATATATATATATGGGTGTGTGTGTGTGTGCGTGTGTGTGTAAATATATATATATATATATATATATATATATATATATTCTTTATCCACATACAAGCTTCTTTCACTGTATCACAGCTCATCATTGTGGTTAGACATCCTCTTGCTTATGGCCGGGATCGAAACTCGACCAATTTGGTGTCAGTCGTATTTGCTAACCCCTAAGGCATAGGAAACCTTTAGTGTTTTATATATACACGCCAGTCACCGAATGAACTCAATTCATTGCTGAAGAATAATACATAAATCGCAGAAATGGTCATATTTTTAATTTTCCTCTCTAGAGAGCTCATTCGTAATGAGAGCATAATCATGCATGCATAATTGTCATTTTCAAATTGTTATTTAACAACAAATATTCATTGAAATTAAAATAACCGACCTGTTCTCAATTACATAAATAATAGGAATTAAAAGATCTGGAAGCGCAGAACCTAGCAGCTCATATGTCATTTCATATGATTAGGTAACGTTGGGTGAATTGACTGGTTAAAAATTAGATACGACCAAGAGTAAAGAAGCAACATTCAACCACTGAAGAGAGTTTAAACTTTTCCCTTTCATGATGGATAATTCCTTGCTAAAACAGAAAACGGGATTTCAGGTGGGATTCATTTATAAAATCTACTGCTAAATATGTGGGAAACCAGGGTCTCCTCATTGTATCACTCTATTAATTTCCTGAATAACCCTGCTTTACTCTAAATTTACAAACGTTAGATGAGACCAATAATAAATGTTGCTTCCATTATCTGGGAAAAAGATGTCCAATACTTAAATCCTTGAGTTAATTTAGTTAAAAAGTATCTATACAGCTGTGAGTTTTGGTAATTTTCAATCTAACAACATTTTTTATATAGTATAATCGTTGCTGTTTTCTCACTGCTCTATCCTCCTGTCCATGAAAATATTTAACAGGATACAATTTTTTAATCCCACAAACACTTTTCTGTACGACTAAAAAACGCCATGACGCGTATATAAAAGTGAATAATTTTCATTCTAGTTTTATTTTATTAGCAAGTAACAGATTCTTCTTGCATTGTAGAAAAGACTCCTTGTAGGTTGTATTCCCCAAAACAACAATTTTGAACTTCTTTTTCCTGCATAACCCTATAAAGTTTTGGGACATTCTTATACAACACCACTTGCTTTGTATATTGAGTGGCTGTTGGACTCTCTTTGATTGAGCGAGCTTTCGCTCTTGTGCTTCATTCATGGTTCAAATTACTCAATATTAATGGTAGAGCGTATGTAAATATAAAAATGAAAGTTAAGATCAAAGCTAAGTCGTAACATTCTAATTCATGCTTATAATCCTAAGGATACCTTTTAAGCAGGAAACAGGCTGTCACCATTGGATGTTGACAGCTCTAAATAAATTGCAGATTAATATTTGTGAATCGTTGTCTATTTATTTGTTGAGCATTCATATTGCTTTCTGACAATATTAGATTAATATAAGATATTGATGTTAAGTCTTTCGGTTAAGGTTTAATAAATGCAGTTCATATTATGTAATAAAGAAACGCTGACTATTACAGTAATCATGTGTACTTTATATGAAAAACCATAGTAAAAATTTGTTTTAAATATCAAAACTAAAATAAAGCGTTTCCACTGCAATGATAAATAGTAGAATTCCACCAAGGCTTTAACATTTTTTTTGCATACTAATTTCAAAAAATTGTTGAAGCTCGTGACAATTAAAGGTTCTAAATAGAATCTTTTAATGGAACGCTATTAAACATGGAAAATTAAGCTAGAAGAAATGAATTCTGTTTAACTGATTATTTTACCGTATAACAATTAAACGCTAGTAATGCTATCGATTACATATGATTAAATGAACCGTCTTGAAAAAGCAAGAAAAAGGAAATGATGTTTATCTAAATCAGTAAGAATGCAATTATTGAAAACGAGAACATTTGTGAAGCAATCAGGATATTACAAGAATTTATGAATAAAAAATCGAAAAGTAATTTCTCGCTAACATTAAAAAAAGAAAATAACAATAAAGGGGGAAGGTTACAACGTTTAAATGAAAGAAATAGCATCAGCTAAACTGGTCTCTATAGGAAATCCTCGATAACAAGACGTAAAATTCAACGTGCAGAAACATTAATGAATCCGTACAACTAATGTAATTGTTACTAAGTAAAGAAATAATAACCAATTTTAAGAAAACAACACGGAACGCCAACATGAAAATATTGCTGAGAGATATATAGGCTATATGGATTAGCAAGACAATTTTTGTTTTTATGTTTCCTCAGAATTTCCTCTTCTATGTGCCGTGTCCCTTCAGTACGTAATTGACTATGACCTTGAACGTCACCTCCATCTCTGGAGGCTCTTAGCACGCTTTCTCGTGATGCACCACACAAACCCCACTCTGCCATCCATCCCATACCCTTCAATATGATATACACTACGTTCCCCTGTCGCTTTTTACTTCTGACTTGTGCGTATCTGATTTACCAAGCATCCATTCCTCAACTCATGTCCCACGAACTTTAAATATCCTTTCCTGTTGCTCAGTGTCAGTTTCCTCTCCGTTTAATTCTTTTCCAAAACTTCATCATTGCTCATTTTGTCTTTTAATACTCTGCTCATTTTCTGGAATACCTCATTAAGTTCAATACAGAACTTAACGTCGCACTTTCCTCATTTTGTTAGAACAATTCACAAGTAGTTACATTTTTGTAGATGCCTGATTATAGTATCCCCAAATTATAATTGTCATTTTCGGATCCTCTGTTTACTCATGACTATATATTGGGTTTTCTTGTAGTTTATTTGTTCAACTTTCTTTCGACTTTCTTCATCTTAATTTTTTAGAAAGTTTGTAGTTTTCTTTCCGTGTCGACTATCAGCACTGTAACACTGCGTAGGTTACGTTGTTCAGATTGTGATAGTCGATGAATCTTGGAATATCTTCTAGGCTCCTCAAAATAATCACGCTGTACATGTTCAATAGATCAAATTCTATACATACGTCCCATTCTATATTTGTATATCTGCTGAATTCGTCTTTTTTTCTGCCAGCAAATGTTCTTTATTGCTCTTATGTCTTTCTTAATTTTGTTGAAGTTGTTGAGCATTTCTATCAATTCCTTGTGGCGTTATTTTCTGAACGCCTTGGGATAGTCTACAAAACATAGGTAAACGTTCATTTTCATTTGTATCTAACTTTCTGATAGCATACTTAGGTAACAAAAGAAAGCATAAATACAAAGATAGAAATAGATATGCAAAAGCAGATTGAAGAAAAACAAATTGAAATGCAAAAGGCTGACGAGGAAAATAAAACCCAACGGCAAGAACTGTTATTAAAATTAATAAGCACAGCTCTGGATAGAAAAACGAAGAAGGAGCAGACATTTTCACAAGATGCGGTGTGGAACGCAATTGAAATCTTTGAATACTCGGTTGAGAAAGATAAAAATTTCGGATAGTATTACAAGTGATATGAGGATATTTTTAATATCGACTGTCAACACTGGAGTAAGAAGAAAACATTAAGATTCTACTTTAGGCACAGACGAATACACCAAGTTCGTAGACTCTCTCTCCCTAAAAAAATGATCTAACGTTCTATGAGGCAGTGACTGGCCTCACAAAGCTATATAACCCAAAAATCTCGTTATTCCATAAAAGGTAGAAATTCCTTAATCTAAGAATAGAGGTAAATGAGGAATATTCTACTTTTGCAGCTCTCGTCAATAAACATTGTGACGATTTTAAATTGTCGGAAATTACCCCAGACAATTTCAAGTGTGTCATATTTGTCCAAGGACTAGTTGCTGCTAAAGACAGCGATATGAGAAAACGTACGCTGACCAAACTGCAAAACGAGTCAGGTCTAACATTACAAAAATTGTCAGAAGATTGCCAAAAATGCCTCAGCATAAAGAAAGATAACAAGGACATTGAAGATTCAGGAGTAACGTACACTCGAAATGTAAAAAGAAATTAATGTTTTGTACCCTCCCCACAGAAAAAACAAAATTATAATGCCAAAGAGAAAAAATACAGCACTACGGTTGATAAGAATCCAATGGATTCAGGAGATGATTTGACGATTTAAAAACTTACCAACATGGCGGAAGTTAAATAGGCCGACCATGCTACACACTAAAAAATTGCTAAATCCGTAACGGGGGAAAAAGATAAATTTCGAAGACAAAATTATAGTGAACTTAAAATTCCAGGGAAAAATAAAAAAAATAAAAATCTATTTGATGAGACATAGAGACAACCAATTAGGAACGGACTGGATGCAGAAATTCAATGTATGGGATTTACTTATTAGTTTGTTTTGTAAAGAAATAGACCGTGAGTTTTCGGAAGCCACAGAACTGAAGAAGGAATTGCACAAATAATTCCCAGAAGTATTTTCAAGTGGGTTAGGATGTTGCAACAAAACTGAAGCGAAAATCGAGGTTAAACAGAATGCTCAACCTGTATTTAGGAAAAAAAGAGAAAGGTAACTTTCGCCACAATTGACAAAATACACAAAGAATTGGAGAGGCTAGATCAAACTGGGATTATTTCGAAAACTGACTTTAGTGCATGGGTGGCAATGGTTGTTTATGTTAAGAAAAAATTGGGACAAATCCGTTTGTGTGACAAATTTTTCAAGTGACTGAATAATGCAATTAAAGACCATCACTATTCGTTGCCTTGCCCAGAGGAAATATTCACTAAACCTAATGGTGGAAAAACTTTCTCGAAGATTGAATTAAGCCAAGCATACTTGCAGATTCTAATTACGGAAGAAAGTTCCAAATTACTGTGCATAAATACGCACAAAGGTCTTTACAAATACAACAGGCTACCATTCGGGATAAAAGTAGCGCCTGCAATTTTTCCGCAAACGATGGATACTATGTTGACGGGACAAAATTTCGCCACAGCTTATCTGAAGAGTATTTTAATTAAAAGCGATAATTTGAAGTATCATGATACACACATAAAATAAAATGTAATTTCTTCTTGAAAGAAATAAAATATCTAGGCCACATTATAAATGAGAATGTAGGACACCTGACCCAAACAGAGCTTCAACAATCAAAAACATGCCTGAGCCTAAAAATATTGCAGAATTGCAAAGCTTCTTCGGTCTTGCTATATAATATGAAGAGTTTATCGATAGTACGCATAAATTGAGGGCACCTCTCAACGAATAACTGAAGGAAGATGTCCAGTGGAACTGGCCGGAGAAGTGCAACGAAATTATAAATAAATTGACATCAGATTTAGGTTTTACACATTTCGGCCCTAGGCTGGATATTATTCTAACAAGTGATGCAAGCTTCCACGGTGTGGGAGCACGCATTTCACATAAAATGCAGGATGGTACTACAAAACGGTAGGCCACGCATCGAGAGCATTACTACCGGCCGAGAAAAACTATTCACAAATAGAAGAATAAGCCTTGGGAATTATTTTCGCCGTAACTCGATTTCGTAGATATATATACGGTAAAGAGTTTATATTACAAACGGATCATAAGCCGCTTTTTACCATACTTGGATCCGAGAAAGAACTACCTCTATATACAGCGAATATACACCTGAGGTCAGGCACAATACTAATAAAGTACAATTTTAAACTAGACTATTTACTATCGAATAAAATATGGCACGCAGATGGATTATCGAGGCTGATTTTTAAGGAAAGTGAACCCTTGGAGGACTCAGTGATAGCAGCGCTGAGAGCTGAGGATAAAATCAGCAAAGAAATAAGCAACACGGTTAAAGAACTACCGGTTACATTGCTAGAGATAAGAAGAAACGGAGAAGTGGATGAATTTATTAACACGACAAAGAAAAAAATTAAAGGCAATGACGCAAAAATAGCAGATGGTTTCTCAATTTGTGACAATGTACTACTGTATAATGAAAGGGTCGTGATAGGAAAGTCTCTTCAAAGGAGAATCTTAAAAGATTTTCATGTTGGATATTCCGGGAAAAATCGCATGAAAGCACTAATGAGAAGCTATGTGTACTGGCCAAAAATGAATGAGGATATTGCACAGATGGTAGAAAAGTGTAAGGGCTGTGCAGCGGCAGCAAAATCGCCAGCTATTATACAAAAAGCTTGGCCCAAAGCGGACCTATAAATGGCTACTACTATTTTATAGTAGTAGACAGCTTTAGTAAATGGTCGGATGTTTTTAGATATAAACACCCCACAACCGACAATACTATAAGCTGTTTGCATAAACTATTTGCGTGGTTCGGCGTCGTTGACGTTTTCGTTAGAGATAATTGAACACAATTCACGTCAGGTGATTTTAAAGATTTTCGTAAAATGTACATAATATGACATATAAAAACAGCTTTCTATCACCCGCGATCAAATAGGCTAGCCGAAAGATTCGTAGATACGCTTAAGAGGGCGTTAAAAAAGCGATAGACACACCATCAAAGCATTACAGCAATTCTTACAATTCTACCCTATTATGCTAAACCAGAACACACCATCATGAACTGTCATGGGTGATGTTCTCGCAACAAATCTGATCGGTTTTTGCGAAATTATTACCAGGCAAAATCAATAATCAGAATACCCCTACAATATTGTAAAGTTCGTTCAAGCCCGGCAAAAAGTATATTTAAAAGATTTAATATCTATATGGCGTATAAGCAGAATGGGAAGCGTAATGTACACAATCAAAGAGGAAAAAATACCCATAGAAGACATGTGAATCAAATCCAAAAAAGAAAAGTTGAAGAACCAAGCTCTTCACCTTTAGAATTTGAAGATTCTATGGAGGAAACCTTCGAAGATTTTGACATCCAGAAAACAAAAGCTAACACAGAAATCTGAGAAACAAGAGGAAGCGGAAGTTCACAGAGCCTTTGATTATAGATCCAAAACGGAAAAAATATTAACCCGTTCTAAAAACAAGCTAGGGAGAGTGTGTGGGGTGTCATCCTTTTTCACACACTCTATGGATTCTTTCATTGTATACAAATATTCTTTCCTACACAGAATGGGTTGTTGTTGTTAGAGTTGGTGTTTGTCAAAGCAGTTGAGCCGCCTCTCGTTGGTCAGCAAGAATATAGATTATTACAAGGAATTACTTCTTGTATATATTTGATTCCTACTAATAAGTATTCTAGAATCTACTAACCGTGTACAGCTTGTATATGTTTTATTCAATATACTTACATTTTCCTCTATCTGTTTTTATTATTATTATATTGTGTGGTTTTCAAAACAAGAATTCACAACAATATTCAACCGACCCTCCTTAATTTTCTGGATAGTCATGAATTTAACTTATATATTGTAAAATAAATCATTTTCATCAGAAGATTTGAAAACATCATCTGAGGGTGAACAATATTGGTCTGAAACATTTTGTGTCCTAATGTTGTGCTTTATAAACCATTGTAAATACTTAACATAATATATATATATATATATATATATATATATATATATATATATAAATGTGCATTATATTTTACCTAAACTATGCTTTATGTTATACCACTCACACTTCTTTTCCTTGTCTCTTTTTCTCTCTAAGAGAGAGTTCATCCTCTTCATAATGGTGTCCAAGAAACCTCACCTCTCTCTTCCTGATACCAAATGTAAGATTACATTTTATTTGCATCCTCTTCAAAACCATGACATTGTTCATATTTTCGGTGCATGGTATCCTCAGCATCACTCTGTCGGACCACATTTCTGTTGTTCGAGTGTCTCTATTTTTGCAGAGATTGTCCAGCATTTGCTACCGCATAAGTGGACAGATATTACATAATAATTCAGTATATTAGTATTTGTTCCTAATGAAACCTTTTTTCTTCCTAAAATCTGCTTAGCTTTTGGTATTTTCCTTTGCTATGCCAATACTCTCTCGGATCGACGTCTCGTACTTTCCAACCTATGTCAGAACTATTTCCAGATATTTAAATTTTTTTCATCTTCATTTTAGATTCTGCAGCCTGTAGGTGGCATCCTGTTTTTGCTAATGATCTTGCATTCAGAGTTCTTGTTGTTTATATTTCGCTCTTTATCTTCCTTTTCCATTGCTACATCTTGTAGAAGGTTCATTATTTTCATTATTGTATCGCTATCAGCAGTATATCATCTGCGTAAATTATATTTTTCAGATTGGGATAAATCCTGGTAAACTTCTAACTCTCTCCGAAATATTTCGCTGTACATGTTAAATAGAACTGTTGAGAAGACACATCCTTGTTTTACATCGCTTTCTTTGATTCTTGTTCTATATTTGAGCTGATTTTGCTGCAAGCGTGTTCATCAGTATCCAGGAGACTAATTTTGCTATGTAGTTCATTAAGCTGATTGTTTGGTAACTTCACATTTATTTGCACCTGGTTTCTTAGGTAATGTTGTGAAAATTGATCGGTTTAAGTCTTCCGATATATTAAATCTGTTGTAGATTTCATTTATTATTTCTATAATCCTGTCTACGTCGAATTCGTATAAGGCTGCTAGCATCTCCATTAAAACACGGTATGATCCTGCTCCTTAGTTTCTGCTTAATTTGTTCAGTTTAACTTCTACTATTAGTAATTCTGTGTATTGCTGGCTATCCTCTTTAGTCATGGAAAAGTTCTCCGATATATACATTCCATCGTTGAAGTATTTCCGTCCTTGAATATTATACTTCCTGCTCATGAGCATGTTTAGTAATGCTAGTTCTCTTATCTTTCTGTACATATCTCCTTTATTTGTTGTGCTCAATCTCTCTATTGCTTCACAGTTTCTTTCAGCAATATTTTTCATTAACCTATCAGTATTTGTTCCTTACTTCCTGTATCCGTTCCATGTTTTGTCATTGTTTTCTGCCTCTTTTGCATCATGTCAATAATTTCTTCAGTGATCAACTGTTTCTTTCTCATACGTCCGTTTTCCTTCGAGATAATGTCGTTTGCTTATGTCACTAAAGATCCACTTACTGGGTCGCATTTAGATTTTCAGTTTTCAACTTGTCCTTCGTATTTTCTTTTCACGTTGTCTGTATATTTTTCTGCAGGTCTGTTGCATTGCAATTTGGTTGCTGTGTAAGGATTCTTCAGTTTTTTGAGTTTCGTCCTTATTTTTTTATAACTGTTAGTTTGTCACTTCCGTAGTTGGCACTTGGATATATTTTGCAGTAGAGAAATGTATACTTGAATATTTTTGTCTGTGTTTATTTTCTGTGCAACATTGTAACCCATTTCTTTTAACTGTCATTGCGGGTTCTCAGTCCGAAATTTCCAACATTTTTCTGTCTCTTTGCAAATTTTGCCATTCAGGCAATGTTAAAGCATCAGATGAAGGGCAGATGTTTAATCCCGGCATCATCCTTGTTCTCAAAAAAGCTGATTATTATCCTAGAAAACATTTCTTTAGGTCTTGATACAGTATCAGGCCGGCGTTTGTTTTGTTATTTTCACCGCCAACATATACATTTCTGTGATTGTCGCAGACAAAATCACCTTTGTTAAGCTACCACGTTTTGCATATGCCTAAAATGCCGATGCTTCATATGATAATCTCATTTTCCTGCTCTCCACAGTTTCTTCTTTATTTTCTGACGTTTAATATACCGAGAGTTATACATTTGTGTTTGGTTCGAACAGTTGTAGGATAACGGTCCGGTGACACCTGTCACTCATGTTGTTCTAGACAGTACGAAAAATCAGTGTTAACAATTTTGCTCCTCTTTTCACCATAGAAATATCTAAATTACCAGTTGTATACAACTGCTTTGTGAAATTGGTTGTTTAAAATTGTTCTAAGGAAGTTAAGTCTATGTTTTTGTTGGTGAACACTATCATATATCGAATGTTGCGGACTGACGCTCCAAAAGCACAAGCATATAACTGTACCAAATAAAAGAAACTATATAATTTGAAAACATTCTATAACAAAGAAATTTTAAGTGGATATCACAATTAATACGAATTCTATACGAATACGAATTTATAACATAAACAGGAAGAAACAGTTGTTGTCATGGAGTACAAACATGGACGTTTGAACACATATTTAAACAGACATTTTAACATGTTCCGGTGTCACGAATCCACTGCAAATTTCTTAAATTATTTTATGATTCTATCTTAGATTAAAAGCGTCTACCGTACTAATTAAATATCAGAACTCGAAAAAGTCCTATTTGCAAATATATGTCTTTGGAAACTTTTGTCCTTGTTTGGTGTAGGAAAACCGCCCTAAAAGGTTGAAATATTAATTTTGATACACCCCGCATCACACGTTAAACGTCTATCGCCTTCTAACGAGTGCCCATATCTTAGAGTGATGTCAATTGGTTCAGGTTTCAATCCTGGTTAAAAGTAATCTGATGTCTAAACGTACTGATGAGCTGTCATACAGCAAAGCTGATCTGTCTGCAAATGAATATATATATATATATATAGCCTCTCTCATAGATTTCGACGTATGAGTGTCTAAACCATTTAGACTGCCACATGATGAATTGTTGTGTGTTGTGATGCCTTGTGTAGCACCATCCTCACTTTTTGGAACAATTGATAACTGGAGGGAAGGGACAGTTTAATACCTTTAGCAAGTGTACAAGTGCGTAAGTGAATGCAGAATGTTCGACTTAAATTGGACCTCAGCTCACCGATTTCCCCTTCCGAGCCGTCATCCACTGCACCACAACGCACATCTGTCAATAAACTCTTACAGCAACTGGTATTACCATGAGGTCACGAATCCGAGTACTGACTAGGCTCAACGTTCCTTATATATATATATATATATATATATATATATATATATCCGAGTGAGTACAGAACAAAGAATTCTTTCCATGTCCAAAATATTAGTTTAAAACAGTGCTCGATATATAATTTTCTATATAGAGCTGTGAATATTTATTATAAATTATATTTTAGAACATGTAAATAACTTCTCTATATATAATCGCGATGAAGGAGCGTCCGTTTCTGCATCGGAGTACTGATGCTTCGTCAGGCGATATGGTACTGGGAATACATTTCATTTCCATTTATGTCGTTTTGTTAGGGTATTATTGGCTGGTGAGTTTTTAATATTGTGATATTTCGTTGACAGTTGGAATTTTTGGTGGAGAGTGTTAGTGTGTGTTGGTGGGTGTTAGCAAGATAATGTAGTCAGTCTGTGACCGTTGGAATTTATTAGTTGGTGCGGATATTTTTTTTTGTTTATTTTTATTTGTGCAGAGCCTTTACAATCGGTGTAAGTTTGCATGTTTAATCTTAATATTGGGTTTAGGGAATGTGTTATTTTTCTTACATTTTTAATTTTTGATATTTTATATCATTGTTTGCGAATATTAGAAAGAAACAACCAGCAAATAAAAGAAAAAAATAAACTAACGCAGGGGAATGGTACAATGGACGTTATAAAATGGTTTGAAAACCTTGGGGAAAAAATAATGCCACCTTCTTACAGTTCGACATCGTGGATTTTTACCCATCGATTTCTAAGGACATCTTTAACCTCGCACTTGAGATCGCCGAAATCTACTCGGACATCACCAAGGAGGAAATCAAAATAATCTTGAACTGTAGAAAATCAGTTCTCTTCCAGGACAACTAACAGTGGACAAAAAATTCAACAATAATTTTGATTTATACATGGGAGCCCTGGATTCAACAGAATCTTCAGATTTGGTGTGGCTATTCCTGCTGTACAACTTCACTGCGCATAAAGAAATAGATACGAATAATATAGGATTATATACAGACGACTGACTCATGATAATTAATGAATCTACTGGAGATTAGGTCGACAAAATCAGGAAAATAATTCGTAAAGTCTTTAAATCCTTCGGTCTTAACCTAGTGATTAACCCCAACATCAAGCGAGTAGACTTCTTAGAAATAACATTAGAATTAGTATCGAACACTTTCCAGCCTTACATGAAGAACAATTCGAACCCAATATATATAAACCCCAACTCTAACCACCCACCGTCCATTATCAAACACATCCCATCATCAATAGAACGCCGCATTAACACACACTCATCCAGTAAATAAATATTCAATAAACACAAGGTAATTTACGATAAAATCCTAAAGGATAGCGGATATTAATCATCAAAAATCAATTTTGTGGAAAACTTCAGAAGTTCAAAAAACAAAAATAGGAACCAAAAAATCATATAGTATAAACCTCTTTTTAATCAATCAACTTCAAACTGGGACATAAATTTCTTCAACTAATCGATAAGCATTTCCCACAAAATAACCCTCTAAATAAAATATTCAATAAAAATACAATTAAACTAAGCTATAGCTGCTCCAATAATCTAAAAAAATAATTAAAGTACATAACAACAAAATATTAAAAATACACAACAAAAATAACTCCATCACTAATACCAATCCGACCCATAATTACAACCCCTGTCACTGTAGAAACCCTTACCAATGCCACATGAAAAACAAATGTCAAACGAAATCCCTAATATATATGTGTTCGATCTCATCCATGGAGAACACTAAGGATGAAAAAATGTATATCGGAAATATCATGAACATATTTAAAAAGCGATTTTATGGTCACCTGTCATCCTTCAATAACAAAGAATAACAAAACATGACATCTCTCTACAAATATTTTTGGAAGTTCAAAAACGAAAATAAAATACCTAGAGTTAAATGTAAAATCCTTAAACAAGCAAGAACACCTAAATCTATAAAGGAACCATGTTTCCTCTGTCTTCAAGAAAAAATTGAGATAATTAAATATATGAACAGTAACAAGCTTTTAAACCAGAGGCATAAAATCACAGTAAACTGCAAGCACATCAGAGAGCAAATATTACAATCATGCTAAAATAACACTACAAGAGCCAAGAATATGACCCATACATATAGGTGTATATATACATATGTGTATATATAAAAAAAATGTACAAGGTTTAATATGAACTACAAATAAGGTGTATAACCATAATTAGTATTTAATAAAAGAGAAAGGTTGGTAACCATAATCGGTATTGATTAAGATTAATTAGAAAATAAGGTTAATAGCTAAAATTAGTAAAGTTAATAACCATAATTAGAGTAAGGTTAATAATCAACATTAGAATAGGATCAATTAAGGTTAATAACCATAACCATAACCAAAGTAAGATGAATTATATATTGAATAGATATGAAAATAGAAGTTAACAATTAAAATAAGGTGCAGAACCATTATTAATTTTAACTAATAAAGTAAGGTTAATAACCACAATTGATGTTGATCAATATTAATTATAAAGTAAGGTGAAAGACCATAATTAGGAAGGTCAATAACCATAATTAGAGTAAGGCTAATAACCATAACCATTATTAGAGCGAGGTTAATAACCATAACCATAATTAGAGTAAGATTTATAACCATAACCATAACCATAATAAATCGAATCATATATAGAATAGATATGAGAATAGAAATTTATGAGAATAGAAAATTAAAACTTAGAAATTTAATAGTGAAAACGATTTCCAAAAAATGATCGAATTAAAAACCAAAGATTAAAAATTAAAAATTGAATAGAGAAAGCGATTCCCAAACAATGATGTAAAAAATCAAAAATTAAAAATGTAAGACAAATAACACATGCCAATATTAACCAATATTAAGATTAAACATGCAAACTTACACCGATTGTAAAGGCTCTGCAAAAATAAAAATAAACAAAAAAAATATCCGCACCAACTAATAAATTCCAACGGACACAGACTGACTACATTATCTTGCTAACACCCACCAACACACACTAACACTCTCTACCAAAAATTCCAACTGTCAACGAAATATCACAATATTAAAAACTCACCAGCCAATAACCCTAACAAAACGACATAAATGAAAATGAAAAAGATTCCCAGTAACATATCGCCTGACGAAGCATCGGTACTCCGTTGCAGAAACGGACGCGCCTTCGTAGCGATGGATGTGCGTTGTGGTACAGTGGATATCGGCTCGGAACGAGAAGCCGGGGAGCCGAGTTCAAATTCCAGTTGAATCCATTGTATTCACTTACGCGCAAATACCCTTGGAAAAGGTATTAATCCGCCTCTTCCTTCCAGTTATGAGTTAAATAAAACAGGAAGGATTGGGGTCTATAACCTTGGTCGGCAACCAGTCTACCGCAGAAATCAATGGCAACCTACTGCGGGATAATCTTCCGCCCAGACAGTCATGTCTCGAAAGAGACATGATCGCTCAAGCGTGTATAACGTATGGCACTTAACTGACTGACTGACTTCATAGCGATTATATATAGAGAAGTTATGTACATGTTCAAAAATATAATTTATAATATATATATATATCTATATATATATATATATATATATATATATATAGTAAATCTAGTAAAATCTCGTATTGAGCGCTTTAGTGTTAGGGTTTTTGTTTGTTGTTTTTTTCTTTCTTAAGAGTGCTTGACTTTTTGTTCATGTACTTCGTTTCTTTTTTTCCTTCCCCTTATTTTCCGAGTTTGTTCTCGGTGTGTTATACAAGACGATTTAAATTATAGCTTCATTAATACTAGTTTTACTATTGGTATTGTTGTTGCTATAATTAATATTATAATATATATATATATATATATATATATATATATATATATATATTCTGATCAAACTAATGAGAAAATGTATCCCGGACTGTGTTGTTGAGAGACTCAGATTCAATTTGGAAGTCTACATCATGTGCTTTGAACATTTAATAGAGTAGACAAAATCAAAACGACACATGCACATACGGATATTAAAAATATAAAATGGCAATAATCGCTTCCTGTGTTTCATTTCATGCACAAGCTCGCTCGCTTCATATGCTGAAAATATCACTGCTATCATAATTTTAGCTTTTATGTCTAATATGACAGATAATTGCTATAGTTTCAACATTTCAGTTGTCTCTCGAAAGATAGCGTTCCTGAAACAAAATACGCCTCAAACATTAGTTAGTTAGAATGCAATGGGCCAAAAAAATAAAAATTCTGAAGTATTTTGAGTTCTTCGTTGAAAGCAAAGTTTTATGTTCCTGCATTCATCATTGTTGACATGCATGTGCATAAAATGAGATAACTTGTAAAATATCGGGATTTGTATCCTGTTTCTCTTTTGTTTTTGTTTTTTATCTAAAACGCTATAGACAGATTAGTCCAACTGCAATATTTTCTTATGTGGCAGAATTCTACGGGGATATCGTGTTGAATACACCGGTTCCCGTCCGATCACCGAAGTTAAGCAATATCGAGCCTGCTCAGTACTTAAATGGGTAAACATTTGGGAATACTAGGTGATGTAAGCGTAAGGACCAAGAATGGTCCACCAGTCCTCCATGTTTGAGGATTGAGTGAAGGGCTAACAACCCTGCCCCATAAAAAACACTTTGTTACAGAAACGGCAAGAAAATGTTGATGCCCTATGCACTATCTGGGTGTGATGGATAAATGATGTTGATGATAATTACATAAACTTCATTTCCATAAATGTTTTGGTAAATATGGCATTATTGTCTTATATTTGTAGAGATATTTTACATCTGCCAACAATCCTAGTGTTACTTATTTCCTAAAAATGACGTAGATATTTTAATAGAATTTTAATATTATATACCGACGGAGAGTTTTCTATATAAAAAATTTCAGCAGTCATATTGAACCTCATATTATGTTTGTTAGGACTTCGTTAAGAAAGCAAACGTTTCGGTATATTATGAAGAATATTTCGAGTATGATCATATTTTACGAAACCATAATATAAGCTCACTCTTACTTTTTCTATGTTATGGTATTAAAATTTAACTACATCAAACCAGATAATTGTGCGTTTGAAAAATATCAGACAGGTTACATTTTACTTTTCATATGTTATTTTGCTAGATTTAGTCTCACTGAATAATTTGGATTATTTCATGTGAATGAAATATCACTTGTACACTGTGATCACTTTTGTAAATTTTTTATGATAATTTCTTATTGAACTTAGTTTGATCGTATATTTTAACACATTAACACCTTCTGTCAACACGCATTGCATCAATGACAACTGAGGACATTTACTGACTTAATTATTCATCACTAACTTATTTTTGAATCCCAACTATATTAATATTCACACGTATTTCCTGAGTAGATTTTATAATTATACTGCACAATTTCATACCATCAAAAATCATTCTCATTACAGTTGTTCTCTAAATCCAAAGCCCAATAGACACTCAACGTAAATCATTACTAGAATAGATATTTTAAATACGTAAAATCTCGAAAAAACAATTGCATTTTTCGAGCATAAGCAAGGTAGATACCGGTTATTCCTAGATTTGAATTGGTTAAAAATTCTAGTGGCCGTTTGAATTAATATCGTTATGAGTTCCTTTCACAATACAAAAGTTCCAGTGAATAAGTACTATGAGGAGAATTGTTCCTTGATAAGTGAACATGATGTAAATGTGCATAAGTCGACTTAGCCTATATGACCTGGTATGTTCTAGCCGTGATGGTCTAGACAAAGAGACATATTTTGAGCGAACATCGAGTATAAAAACAGAGCATAGGAAAGCTAGCCACGTTTCATGTGTTAGAATGGTTTGAAGGTTTGAAAAGAACCACACCGGCACATAAATAATTATATTTGGAGTAGGATGTTTTGCGTAATTGATTCACGTATATGAAAATTGCACACCCAGAAACACAAACATCCTCACAAATATATATATATATATATATATATATATATATATATATATATATATATATATATGTCTCATGTCATGCTTAATATCATTCAGTAACTATATCCCTCGGTATCTATTCGTCATTAGTGTGAGGTAGAGAGGGAGAAAAAGCAAGAGAGAACAGATGGAAGAAGAAGATAGATAAATAGATAGATAGATAGATAGATAGATAGATAGATAGATAGATAGATAGATAGATGTTATGATCACCATTTATTCATAGTTGTGATGAGAATGATCAGACAGAGAGAATCAAAACCCAGTACTAATTTTTACAAATAGGTTTCATGATATAACTTTGCAAAAGAGAGACTATGCTCTATAATTATGACAATATTGTGTTTAATAAATTGAATCATTCTTAAAATTTCTGGACATGAAATTAGTAATCATGGATTTATTTCGAATTTTTGTTGTCATCTTGGTTGATATAGTTGTTACAATAAACACAACGTTTAAACAAATTACCCTCTGGTCATCATCAGGTGTCCATAGATAGGCTGATGTGGATTATGTCGTTAATTATTGCGAATTATCCAGTGAAATCAATTATTGTTTCCACATCAGCCAATCCAGGAAAACTTGATGATGACTAGAATGTAACTGGTCAAAACGTTTTGTATATTATAACACCTATATTAACCAAGATGTGAACAAAAGTTCGAAATGATCTGAAGATTATTGAAAATTACTCATTTCTGAAATAAATACAAATTCTGAAATTATTATTTGTCTATATTTCTTAGATGAGGTAGTATTTAGAGTATTTACATTATTACGTCTATATCCACTTAAGGACACGTGGTTCAGTGGATATAGGTGTTGGTTAGTTTCTTATTTGACTCTTAGTTTTGTGAGTTTAATACCAGGCTACATCAGTGATGAACAAGTAACTTGCAGTATTAGAGGGAAATAACTCATGACTTACAATCTCGGCTTTACGCAAGGAATGAGGATTATATACTCCAGTGATTGTAATAAAACGTTCGGTTCGAAATTCCTAGCTCCTGAAGATAGCCGGAGCGTACAACCACCGAAACATCGTACAAATTGCAACAAAGATGAGGACAAGAGTCCGAATAATGTAAATAAGTAAATTAGTAATTGGTAAATACGTCAGACATATAGGCGTATGTATCAGTTAATATATATTTAACATAGGAGAGAAGAAACTTGGATATACAATAGTCTGCGCCAGAATTAGTTTTGCCCAACAACGTAGATTGCTACAAAACCAAAAAATCAACATGAAAACTGTGTCATGTACTGAAATAGCTTGATAAGATCGAAATTTCCGTATTCATGTCATTCATTATCTAACCTGCCAGCTCTATGCAATCGCATTCAGTTGAAAAATATTTAAGCTGATGGACTTAGCAATGATCATTTTTATTTGAAAATTATGAACCCCGTAACACAAATTATAAAAAACCCTACCAAATAACGGAAACTACATCAATTAATGACATTCAACAGAATTAACAACTTAAATTTATATATATAAATGAGATAAAATAATGATATAATTAACCTCTTGTCATGCCACTCTAATTCAAATAAAACCTTACGAAAAGACTCTGATCAATATTAGAATAACCGATATCAGCTAATGAACGTGGATATACTATTTTAATGAAAAAAAAGTTTTAAGGGGAAAGATTTTTAAAATTTCAAATTAATACAGTAATGTTTTTTTCGGTCAATTAATTCCAAATGTTGTCTTGAGGAGAAACGTCATATATTATCGTAAATAAGACCGGCAACTACATTTGGAAATGCCATGTCTCTGGTATCCCAATTTATTTGAGATTCATACAATTTTTTGTGTTCTTTGATTAAATAATACTTTTTCTGCATTGTACACAATTTCATCGATATGTCAACATGTATAATATATAAGTAACTTATTTCATTTAATAAATTTCGAGAGCTTACTATTAGTGAAATTGTTAATTCAAACATATCAAGTAAATTAGTAAACTGGCTCGTTAAATTATGTACTGATCTAGAAATATACTCATATTTTATTTTTAAAGATTATGAGTAATACAATATCTATCAATCTAATATATTTTGTTACACTACATTTATATAATTATTTTATTTAGCAATAGTGATTTTTCTTGATGACATACCGAGTTGATAATGTCTTATTATTCATCACGAATGTATATATTTACATGTACAGAATGCAAATATTATCTATCTATCTATCTATCTATCTATCTATCTATCTATCTATCTATCTATATATATATATATATATATATATATATATAATAAACTCAATAATCTATCAATGCAACATAACATCAATTGAAAATCCCACTATAAATAAAGTGTATATCGGATCAACTAAGAACACTTTTAAGCAGCGCTGGTACATGCACTTAAATTCATTCATTAACAACTTATACAGAAACCAAACATCCCTTTCTCCATACTTTTGGAAGCTAAAGAACTCGAAACAGAAACCCAAAGTAAAACGGAAAATCCTAGAAAAAACTAGATCTTGCAACTCACTTAACGACATCTTCCCTTTTCTGTTTAAGTGAACAGTTACACATTCTAAAGTACCCAAACAGTAGTGAACTAATAAACCGTAGAGACGAATTCACAAATATGTTTCGTTGTTTATTTAAAATAAACAGAAAACACCTCACACACCCGATCCCCCAAAAAATGCAATAAATACACATAATCAACCCTCAAAATAAATAGAACAAAAAGCTTAAAAATAAAAGAAAATAAATCCCACACCACACCAACGATAATTCCATTTACCTGTAAATGTTAGTAAAGTAAAAAAATATATATAGACACTGCAAAAAAACAAAAACAAACATATATCCCAATATAAAACAACGTAAACAAAACAAAAAAGCGACCAGCCCAAAACTAGGATACCCCATACCCTTCTCCAAACGAAATTGGAGTACCTCATGTACCATGAACGAACCACTAGACCATTTTAAAATCCCACACCACATATATTTACACCATTCTCATTAACACTTCCACTACAACCAGACAAGATAAATAAGAAATCTCTCTTAAACTAAGCCACCTCGCTTAATCCATATCTCTAAGACTACAATACGTCCGACAGAATCAGAATAAGCTCCCAACCCCACTTTCACTTAAACATCATATCACTACAAATAAACCGTTTTCACCATTTAATTCTTCATTTCAACTTCGTCACCCGATGAGATGCATCTAAAAGGTAGCTTCGAAACGCGAAAATTTTTTGTGTAGTGATACTAAGAATTAATAAACCATTGTAAATACTATTACAATATAACGATCTACGTTTGTATCGAGCACTTTTTATAAAAGTAAATGCATGAACAGCAGGTTAAAATACTATATACTACTATAGAGTTACTATATATATATATATATATATATAATATATCGTTCGTTACTAATGTTTGCTTCAGCATTACATGTGTTTGCTTCTTGTTACTTGCTTTTCTTTTCAAGCAATTCTGATGTTCCTCTGGCTGCAATGAATATACACGTACCTCATGGAGATTTCATTGCTAATTGAACCAATCTGTATTTATAGAATTGAACTTGCTTCAGCATTAATGCCACTGATTAGAATAAAATCACTGATGAACAATATGACTAATCTGGGGATTTGATGGAGAATAATTTGAGTTGATCTTGAAAATGATTACGTTATTTTTTAGTGGATACTCATATTTTCGTAGATAGTGTGTTTATTTATAGTAAGATATATTTATCTATTTGCATTCACAATCCTCATTATTCGAGCTATTCCATTAATTTATTTAGAAAAACTGCTTCATTTATGTTTCCATAATAAATTATGCAGATATGTAATATTTTGATGGATATATCACAAAAGTAGTTTAAATTAAACGCACAATTTCGGTTTTATCTGATCAAAATGTTCTTTTTGGATAGAGCTTGAGGGGTATAAGAATAATGCCATCTGCCTAGGTGCACGCATTTATTAAGCTTGCTGGAGATCGCAGTTTTACTTTAATAACAGTTCTCGAACATAGAAGCTGGAAGACAAAAATAGATAAATATTCTGTTCAATATATAAACAGAGTCTTTACTAAAATATTAGTTAAGATCTTTTATACTGCGATAAACATATGTCGGATTAATAAAATTCAATACAATTTTTTAAAAAGTGTACAATACGCATGGAAATATAAGCAAACACAACAGAACAAAAATTATAGTAGAAAGATATAATTTCATAAAATCAATACGACAATGAACATATTTCATCTGAGCTCTTCAGTTAATACAAAATCTTTGAAATTTTCTGTGTTAAATAAAAGCAATACAACTTAGTTCTGGTAGACTTTAGATACGAATTGATCCTGTGGGTAACAACCATTGTTTAAACATTACAGAAATACCGGTCATATAAGCAGAAGTTTTCTATCATTTTTTCACGCAAAGGATTTATCGTATTTTAACAATCGGTTTCCAACTTATAAAATCATCGCTTTCTATAGAATATGACTCTGTATTGGTGTTCAAAGCCAAAACACAGTAGGTTTTGGGAGTGTTGACTGAACACATAATATAATTTAACGAAATGAAAAAAGCCAAATGCAATAAAAGTGCAAAAACACTAAAGAAAATGAAAGCGGCAAGCAATTTCGGTAACGTAAAAGGCGTAGTCGACTATTGGGGAAGTATTTGTCAGAGTTGATACAGCATAAAAGAATAGATTCGATAAAAGTGTGACAAGAATGAACGAAATACAAAAAGGATTTAAGTTGTTCTGGTCAGTGTAATTGACAGACGTCGCTACTGTCGACAGCACATACATGTCATTAGGTTAACACGGGAAAATATTTCTCTGGTTGTACTATTCTTTAGATGGGAAGTGATTTGTCCCAAACGATTCAACACTTTCTCTCTTAAGGTGTACACGTTAAAAATCGAGATTTATTTCGTTTTGTGAGCGTTTGAAAATGGTCATGAATTGTAAATCAGACAAATATAATATATTATTAACAGACATACGCCGCATAAAATAAAAGAAATAGTAAACAGAAGTAGGAACACTCTCCAGGACTCACATTAACACACTAGCTGGCGGTATACTGAGTCATGATTTAAAACTCGATTAACAACAATCAGACTCAACATTGCATGTACTACTCACAAAACTACACTGAAACTCAAGCAATTCTAATATATCTACTGTGATATAACATTATTCAACCCAAAACTTATATTCTTCCCACATTCCGAAAAATGGTGTTCATATATCGTATTTGTTTACAAATTATAAAATTTCATAATTAAAACATTGCATTGGTTTTATATAGGATAGATATTTTTCGAAAATGCTGCGAATCCATACGCATTAACCTGAAGATCAACATATCTCTTGAAGATGATTAAAGTAAATGCTTCAGAATATATGACTATAAATTTAACAAATCGATTGAGTATCATAACTGTGATGAATTGATGCGTCTTGGGGTCATCACTGATTTTTGCTCTTTTACTGTTTTAGATGGCATATACTTCCCATCCTTCCTTAATGCACATATCTATGATTTTAGTTTCTAGTAAAACCGATCCTTGACGAAAAGTATGTGAGATAAAATACACGACAAATGTATGTCAACATTACGATATAAGAAGGATGGGAATGAAGGAGAGAGAAGAAAGCAATTGACGTTGCATTTAATCTTTTGGAGATTGTGACTATCACTAAAACAAGCAAACGAATTGGAGTTCTAAAAACGTAAACTGCGAGAAAAGAAACTCTTACAGTAGAATGGATTTAGCGATTTAGAAGGTAAAATGGTGCTACCCTATAGCCTATCTAGTAGCACGCGTAAATACAAGTAATCGGGGAACCAAGTAAAAAAGCCCGTCATAGAAGTTGCCATAAAAACACCAGTACAAGTGGCAGAGAGTAGCCACATCAGTTCGATTAGAAAATGACTAATGTCGGAATGCTAAGTCAGAATCGATTACATTGGAGATTCTCCATAGGATTTTGTCGAGAATCACAAGATGAAAATCAAGTTCACCCGACCAAATATGTCAACAGTATTCAATGAATGGAAAAATGGTAGATTTATAAATGTGCAAAATGGAAACAGTAACCCAATCATTCTAGCAGTAACTTCAGATCATAGATTGAATGTAATGATTTTATTTAAGGTCGTTTCAGAGTTTGGCGTATTGTGCTACTCTCTCAGAGACCTTTCGTAGAGGAATGATTCCCGAATGAAAAGTTAGTACGAATATTAGAGACGTTAAACCAAAACTGTTAAAGGTTTTTGGTGTGTTTGTTAAGCTGTTTTCATTTTATATCATTGTTTATTGTCATAATTTAGAGTTATTTTGTTAAAAAGGGGCGTAGAATATTAGTCTTTCATCAACATGTGTGAGATAGGAACTGAGAAAAACTGCTGCCTAGTGTTTCATAAGGTACGCTCACCAGGGACCTTTGTGAAGGAGACCCATTCATGTGCAAAATGGCATTACATTAACTCATATATTATGCAACTCTTGGTCAGAGCATTTTTTGTAGACGCTATGCAACAGTTCGGTCACAACTACCAATCAGAATCAGCAACCATAAAACGGCCAACCTATTACCAAATGCATGATGAGGCATTGTCACCGTCTATACATTACACAAAATCGCAAATGCACTACTATTAAGGCCTGAATAGAGAAAAGAAATGGGAACCCATTCCTAATCAGGAAACAACTGATGAAACTCTACTACAATTGAAGAGCCTATCTTTTCCTATTAAAAAGAATAAATGTTCCAAAATTTTAACATAAGAATAAAGGTACGTTATTGGAAAAAAATAAAGCAACTCATGTGCATTTTCATAACCTAATAGACAGTCTCAATAACAAAAAACATCACTTTTTGCGTAAAATCAAAGCATTAAACGATATTTCTTTTTTCGTTTCTTTTCTTTCTGAAAGAATGTGAATTAATATTTACATACCAAAGTACGCACATTATTTTTTTCTATTTCACAAGTTTGATGAAATGTTATGTCAAGAGATATTAGCACCGAATACTGAGATCACTTACAAAAAGTAGCAAGAATTAATGAATGAGTCTGTACTTCTTTTTACGAGGAGATAGAGAAGAATTAACCTAATTAGTTCCCTGAAGAACTAACACAAAACGAAAACAATTTGTGTAATAATTCATATTTTCTGCTTGAAAAGTTTTACTTTCAGGTGAAATACTTTAAGTACTCTCTTGATATAAATTAATATATTGTTAAATAAACGTCAAAAACTAATACTAAAACAATCGTAATATTTGTTCCCAGTTTTTAAGAGAGATTTCTTCATTTTTAAATTATCCATCATTAAAGATATTACAGAAAAAACCAAATGTCCAGTGATAATAACAGATCATATTTCAAAGCACAATCAAATATTTCAGACCCTAGTGAATATGAGCTGCATCGAAAAATCAGCCTGTTGTTTCCAGCAAAAGAATATATAATCAAAATGGTATCAGTAAACGCAATATGAATGATGAATTATTGACCCTATTGTTTTATAGATTAAAACGTGTTTTTTGTAAGGTACCACAAAATAAACTGTTAGAACTCTCAGGTGAACTTAAGCAAATTGAGAAATATATTAGAATAGCACAGTGTATATACTGGTGGAAAACATCTGATTGGAATAAAAATCAATTCAGTACAAGAACCTAAAAGAAAGGGAAGAAGACAAAGTTTAATATGTGTATTCTGTTGTTACTACCACAATTTAAGAAAAGGATATGGAAGAGAAAGTTTCACTTACTAGAATCAGACACTGTTTTATAACTGATTCAGCAAAAAAGGCCTCAGATACAGACAAAAAGGATGCCATGAATGAAAATTGTATATATTTACCAGCGGTGGGGGTTATCATGAACAACAACAGCCGGCCCGCAGCAGTAACAATATGCAATAAACAAACATTTCTGTGACAACTCTCTTCAAAGGATTCCCACTGTTTTTCTCAGTACGAGATGACTTTCCATTTTCTATATGCATATGCACATGTTTTAGCACTGGAAAATGTCACTATATTCTGTCAATGCAATTTTATCATTGAAACTGACAACATGATTTATGCTCAAGTCTTGCCTTATTCAATATGTGTTTGTGTGCCAATAGGCCACTTGTCATAAGTTGTAATTATGACCTGATAGTCAGAGCAATATAGGATTACTTGAAATGAAAACAAAACCTCTATATTAACTATGGAATAACAAAGTGCCGGTTTAAACAGCACTTAATCCTTTGCAACGAAGTTAATGTAAAAAACTGATTAGGTAGCAGGAAGGGATATTAAAAACTCGAAGTATCATCACACAGATATCCCTGTTCGACAATGTGGTAGAACAGGCCTAATTACAGAACAAATGTAGATGGAGCAGTAGAAGACATATTAAAAATATGCTGTAGACAGAGCCATAAACGTGTTTGAAAATTGCATTTACTTAGAAAACTGGATATAACTTAATTTTTTAAGTAGATTAGGGTTATTTATAATATTTAAGATGATAATTTATTGTAAACGACATTAATGACGTCTATCTTTTTCACATTATAAGATTTTTTTTAACGACGATATTTTCTGTAATAATTGGATTGCCTTTGTTGTTTGTTTTAAATTTCCAACGGTATATTTCTAAAGTGGTGCTTAAGCTATATGTAATGGTTCTTAAAGAATTGCAATTGTTTTAAGAAATAATTTAATATCATCATCCGAATAGATGCGAGATCTATAAAAATAATTTCGGATATACACTGGACATTCAATGGGCAGGAATTATATTTTCAGCAGTTGTAATCATTACTTTCCCCCTTACTTTTTTTTCTTTACCTGGCAAATATTACTATTAAGACTTTTTGGATTAATCTCTATAGATCTTAATAAAAATGTTTTAACTTTAATTTTAACTTTTTTCTCTGTGTAATTTTTATTTTATTTAATTTTAGTATTGATAAATTAGAATTAGTAAAATAACATTATAAGATTTAACTCCCACGAATATCACTAAAATGATAATTTCATAATATGTATCTAATGATTGCCTAATGCATGTGCCACCGAAATAGAATCATGTAAATAATTGTTTATATATATATAACCCACAGCACTGTTTATATTATACTGAGCACAGCTTTAACACTGGAATAATATTTTTGTACAGGTGAGAATTTGTGGAATACATTGAAGGTTAAAGTTCATAAGCAGAATCCACAAATATCAAGAAATTAGAGGAATTATGCAAAGAAAAACAGGGTAAGGGTAAGGTAACGGTTGATCAGTGTGGAAAACTTGTGGCCAGCAAGAGAAAGAAATTGGAAGCAGTGAACAAAAACAAATTCTATGCAACAAAATATTAAATTGATGTATCCAATACTTTTGCATAGGTTAATTTTGAACTTTGATAAAAATGGATTTAAACTTCCACATACAACTAACACAAAGTTACGAGATATAACTTACCAAATATCAGGCCAAATGGCGAACATAAACTGGAGTTATAACAGAAAATATGATGTATCCAATACTTATGCGTGTCACTATATATATATATATATATATATATAAGAACAAGTACAAATATCTCACTAGTTATTAAATGCTAATTTTACTACCTGTTGAGACATTGTACTTTCAATATCGAAACGAAATGAACATTGTGTAGTAGCTTGTAATTTGTACATGTTTAAATTCATAATTTATAATGAACATGCATAGCTCAAGTTCTATATTGTGCAATGATTTAAATTAATGTTTTGAATGTTTTTAATATTTTCTTTTTTTTTATTTACTTGGATATATATATATATATATATATATATATATATATATAGATATGATTCATGTTTTTCATTTAAAATTGATATAGTTTACATTGCAACAGGAAAATGAGAGATTAACCATTTAAAATAACATTTTAAAAAATAAATTTAAAACATTTCGGTGTTAATGTATTTCGTATTTAAGAGTGCTCACATGTGCAGTATGAGTATATATATATATATATATATATATATATATATATATATATATATATATATTTACGAAAATATGTGCCAATGAATTCGAACCTGCGACACTTACAGAATTACAGAATAGGAAAAACCACCAGTTGACCTGGTGGACCTCGATTGATTCCAGTCTAATGGAAGTATATCATGCATTTAAACATTTTCAATTTAAATTGTATATTTACATAAGTATATATGATGTATGCATATATATAATTAGTATATTTTTATATATACGTAAATATATTACGTACGAACGAATGCATATATATATATATATATATATATATATATATATATATATAAATAGGGTTGTTCCAAAGAGAGAAATTGTTATAAAGTAAAGTCTGAAATGCCGTGTTTTTATGTTATTATACATGTTATAGTGCATTAAGTGTCCATGATGGTATTTGTGAAGTTACATGTGTTTCGAGTCTAAAAGTTTCATGCGAAATTGGTCTGTGAATGTTTTCTATGGGTCATTTGTCTTTACTTTATTGCTTTGTAGATAAATGAAATCGTCTAAAAGTGTGTGTGAGAGCGAATTTGTTTTCGCCTTTATGTTTTAGAATTGTTTTTTAAAGGTCATCTAGTTCATTTTATCATTTGGGTTATCATTTGAATTTGGTATGTGTATGTGTGACTGCATGTAGGTATGTCTGTATGATTGTGTGTTTTTTCTGTTGAATGTGTTTTACGTTTTTTTCTGTTGAATGTGTTTTAAGTTTTTTTATGTTGTGTTGTTAAGTGAAGGCTTGTAGTTTTTATGAATCTTTTTTCCTGCATTATTCGTGTTTTATAATGTGCATTTTGGTTGGTATTACTCTGAATTTACATCACTAGAATTTATTCCAATTTTAGAAGACATAATTTTCTGTTATTCGATATTTTGATATTGCGTTTATGAAGAGATAGGCTATTATTTAAGCATTGTGTCCCCTCTACGTATATGTTTGCGCATTTATTGCATTTTAGAGCGTAAAGTAAACCTTTCAATTTATAGGCTTTTTCTTGATATGCTAGGGTGCGTGTTGCATACGTCGGTGCCACTTTTGTTCCTATCGCCGTACCGGTTTTTTGTATATAACTTTCGTTCTTAAATTGTAAGGAACATTTTTCTAAAATTAGTTCTAAACTTCGTATAATAATTTTCTTGTGAAGCTTGTGTGAAATATTTCCAGGTGCTACAATTGGTCTAAATTTAAGTTCACTGGGGTTTGGGGTGTGACTATATTCCGCTTTTTGTTCCTGAATATATGCTTTAATTGTGTTTGTTTTGTGTATCTCTGAAATCCCGAAAATTACTCGTTTTTGAATTAAAGTCTGTAAGAAAATTTTGTATTTATCCTTAGTGTTCTACTGTTTGTAAGGAAGAGTTTTTTTTTTTTTTATGCGATATTTTCAACTATATTCTGGTGGATTAATTTATATTTATTTTCTTCTCCTAGTATGTAGTGAATATTTCTTTTGTAATAAATTTTATCAATAATGACTACAGAACCCCTTGTGTCTGCTTTCTTTATTATTGTATCATTGTTCTCACGGATGTTTTCTAATGGTAGTTTTTGCTTGTATGATAGATTATTGGTTTTATGCTTGTTTTGAAAGCCTGTGTCCCAGTGTTTTTGAAATAATTTTTTTTATTTCTTTTAAATTGTTTATTTTCTAGGGCAATATTTAGAGTCAAATTCAAAAAGTAACGTCAAAACAATAAAAAAACAGTTGACCGATAAAAAACAATTGGAGACCAATTTCACAAATCAATGAAACTTCCTAGATAAAAAAAAATGTCTCTAAGATAAACTAAAATGCTAATATGAAAAATCTCATCAAACAAATACTTCAACTCAGAGGCTTGTACTTGATTCATTCATTCATTTATTTTTCGATTCATTTATTTATTTTGTTATCCATTTATACAAATGGTAATGTGAAAATCCAACAATACCACAAACAATTCAACTGGGTGTCAAAACTTGATTTACTGATAAAGTTACTTATCAAAAATTAAAGGTACTCCATAATTAGAGTCACAAGTGTATTCGCCTGAAGTGAGTAAACTTTACAATCGAAACCTCTGTAACTTCCCGAATACCATTACGGACACTTAATATATTTTAACATGTATAATAACAATAACAACAGTAAATAAATATACACTTTAAACAAAATGTTCTCGGTCTCTCACACTTTTTAATATATATATATATATATATATATATATATATATTAAGGTAGGTTAATTTTGGAACCGTAAAAAATCACACTTAAAGAAAGTTGCAATCCTTTGCATTCAACTTTGAAAATTGATGAAATACATGATCTTAATAATGACCAAAGACACTTATATGAATACACAATCGATATTTCTAGAGGTAAGGTTGTTTCTAGGTATGCCTCCTTGTAAACTGTTCCTTTAAACTAGGCAAGATTGTTAACTTTGGCCATCAGGCTTACGTGTTTATGGACTCGTGACACATACCCACAAAAGCTCACAACAAAACTCCACAGTTTGATAAATTTTATTGTAAATGTGTATGCCATTTGTTGGTTTCAAATTAAAAAAAAAATAATAAATTCCACAATCAGCAAGTGCAAATTTTTAATATGATCCAGAATATTAAGAGGCACTCTCATGAACACCAACAGACCACATTAAGAAATATACAAGGAAATACATTTTGTTTACTGCCTGAAAACCAATATTCGATGGTCACATCTGATGAAATTGAAGTAAAAGAAGCTTTTAAAAGCATTTTGGCCATTAGGGAGGTAAATATTTATTTATAGATCAATGACTCAATTATTTATTGCAATTTATAGAATCAATTTAAAGATTTATAAATAAATCTACCGGAAGTAAGGTCGACAAAACTAGATATTTAATTTATAAATTCTTTAAATCTTTTAATCTTAACGTAACAATTAGCCCTAATATCAAGCAAGTTGACTTGCTAGACATAAAATTAGATTAGTATCAAACACTTTCCAACCTTATATAAAAATATTGCTAACCCAATCTATATTTAGGGATTAAATAAAAAATACGAAATAAAATAAAAAACAGTAAATAAAATAAAAATACAAAATAAAATATAAACTACAAAATATAATAAAAATACAAAATAAAATAAAAGTACGAAATGAAATAAACATAAAAATCTCCCAGAAGTCCTCTGACAGGAAAGACAATTGTCTCATACGCAGAAAGAGATGTCTCCTGGTACCAAAAATAAATTCGATATCTTTCTCTGTTGGATTTTGTATGGTAAAGACGTGCCAAACTATTCGGGAAGGAATTTCCCCACCATAAGGTCGTTGGAACATAAAGTAAAACCATTGTCCAAACTGTCCCTCTAGTGTCTCTGTATCGTTCCTTGTATCTTTGCCTATTTATTTCAGCGGCGAAAGCCATTCAAGTTTTGGATGCTTAGGCAAAAAACCCTCCCAGCAGTAATAGCTATAACATATCATATAGATAAATCCCAATTCTAATCACCCACAATCCATTATAAAGCGTATTCCATCATCAATCGAACGCAGCATTAACACACAAATAAGAAATACTTGATAAACACAAAGGAATGTACGATAAAATTATCAAAGATAGCGGATATCAATCATCAAAATTAACTTTGTCGAAAAATTTAAGAATTCAAAGATTAAAAACAGAAACAAGAAAATTATATGGTATATCCCTCCTTTTAATCATTTAGCTTTAAACTGGGACATAAATTTCTTAAAATAATAGAGAAGCATTTTATCAAAAGACCCTTTAAGCAAAATATTCAATGGTAATACAATAAAACTAAGCTATAGCTGCTCCAACAATCTCGAAAAAATAATTACATTACATAACAGTAAAATATTAAAAACACACAACAAAAATAACTCCAACACTAATACCAGTCTGCCCCATAATAATAACCTTTGTAACTGTAGAAACCCAAACCAATGCCCCATGCCTAATAAGTGTTTAACGAAATCCATAATATATATGGGTTCGATTTCATCCCAAAGATGAAAAAAATGTATATGGGAACACTATGAATGTATTTAAAAGGCGTTTTTACAGTCTCCTCTCATCCTTCAATAACAAAGAAAAACAAAACATAACGTCTCTTTCCAAACACTTTTGGAAGTTAAAAACCGAAAATAAAACATGTAAATTCAATGGAAAATCATCAAACAAGCAATCACAGCGAAATCAATAATGGGACAATTTTTCTTTTGTCTTCAAGAAAAATCTGAAATCATTAAATAAATAAATAACGACAAGCTTTTGAATTAATGCAAGGAACCACAGTAACCTGCAAACACATTAAAGAACTAACCTTACAATCATGCTGAAAAATACTGCGCAAGCCAGAACTAGTACCGCCCCCACCCGAAGTCGACAAAACTTATAACACTAACAACACTCTTATTCTACATTTTACCTATTACACACCACGAAATATAATCAAATCTAATTTAAAGTTTTATAGAAAAATTAATTTCCTAAATTTAAAATTAATAGTTATATATACAAAATTAGATTAATTATAAAACTGCGCTTAAAGAAAAAAATATTCTATAGTTGTACAAATAAACATTAAGGATCGGTCCAATGACACCCTTTCACACGCTTTACACCTCACTATTCACCATCTCTCTAATAAAACCAAAGAATAAAGGCTAGGCAGGAGAGTCATAAAACACACGTTTCATGAATCTATATTCCCTACATACCCCACTTTCTTCAAACTCTTAAAGGGCAATTTACAAGACTTATTCCCTTATCACCAACACCAGCACACATCCCACACACAACTCCAAAATATAAGAAAAGAGATCTTTTATCCTTTCCACATCACCTGATGAGACATTGGAAGTCCAGTGTCGGAACAAAATGTACAATTTTTAGAGGATACATATTTAGAACAAAATTGTACATGTTTTAAAATACAACTTGTGGTCTAATCTTTTTGAACTAAGAATTATGGTAAGTTAACCAAAGAAAAAATGCCAGAGGAAATTAAGCCCAGTTAATTTAGTCACGCATGACTAACCGATATTGTGTTATATAGCGACAAACAACAAACACGCATATATATAAAAATATATAACTATATATTTTTATTAATGACGATGGACCGTGTAGCACAGGGACAGAGAATTGAGAGCGCGCTTCTAATGGGTCTGACGGGAGTGTCGTCGTATCTGTTGTGTCTCTCTCTCTCTACTGCTACTCTGGTCTGGTCTGGTGAATCTGTGCGCCGAGGTCTTTTTATAATCTCCAAACCGGGACTTTTTCTTCCGGTTTTGTCTCGCCCACGCACGCCTACGTAATTCTCAGAGACACCTGTTCTGTTGCCTCTGTAGCCATTTCCGCTACTGCCGGAAATAAGGTCAAACAAACATCCGTTCCTTTCAACGACCGGAAGCACCCCCGCTTGCATCAGCCTTCTTCGGGTGGGGCCAGATTGTTATATTACATTCCTCGCCCACCCATTTTCTAAAATGTTCACCTAAGAACATTTTAAGCGCAACACCCTCACACTCCTCCCCATGCCACACAAGCCCGACAATTGTATAAAACATGTGCACGCCAAAACAACAAAACATGTGCATGCCGAAACAAAAAAAAACAACAAAAAAATATATAGGGGAGCCTACATCGGCAACCCAACAATGTTCGTGTCCATCGTGAAAATTGTTCTACCAGCTCGATGTTTCATTGTTCTTTTTTTTTTTTAATATCCATTTTCACAGAATTGGGCAAAGTTCTTAAAAATGTTCATTTTCTTTCTCGACTCTGTCCATAAGCGTAGACGCCTCGATGCATAACCACATGATTATAGGCGGTAACCGCGCCCCAGTTTCCAAACAGACATCGAGTAAATGACCTTTGACCAACACCATGCGTGTTTCTGCTCGAGTTTATTGTTACACATGTAACTTCATTTAATTTAATTTAATTTCAAACATACTATGTTTGAACAGAGAAAAATGGCCATTATCTGCCGTACATATCATTCATAGTCTGACCGAGAAATGTTCAATAGAAAATGAAGAAAATTACCCTGATTCCAACGTTAATCCGCATGCAATTTACTTGTGGAGGATTAGAGGTTTCATCTATATTAATTTAGTCTAAAAAAATGGACCCGTGACTCGTAGTTCCTTAGTTTGTACAATGCTTTCCATTCCCTGAACTACTTCCTCTGGATTCGAATCCAAGCATATCTGATTTGTTGACATCTCTCTGTTTAACGCAGAGACATTTGAGTGTTGAACACCCGTTGACCCCGGAGTACTATTCATAACGGATAACTCCCTTTCCTTTCCCGAAGCACTGTTGCTTCTTTCACACTTAAAAATCCGCTTCCTAGCTATTATTCCAAGGATTATCATAACGCCGACTATGCCAGCAATGAATCCTATTGTCAACTTCTTCAGGAGTTCTTCATATCCTTCACTAAATCTTTCCATATCTATCTGTTCCAAGGTATTTACTACTTTGCGGATAGGAACCTCCTCCATATCGCGCAATTCTACCGGCATGGTGTCCACTGAAAAATTGAGAAATTTCTGCGTAATTGGGGACCAAACCACTGAACGAGAGACGTTTATGGGTGTGAGCTGTAGCTTCCCTACGTTTCTAAATCTTGAGTCACCGTTTTATGTTCAAATCTTGGTTATAATTGCTAGAAAATAGCGTAAAGTTACAAACAAAAAAAGTGAAGTACTTTTACGTAAATAAAAATAAGTTTTAGATTTTAATTTAATTTTCCCAAATCTCCCCAAATAATCCGATTCCACCATATTGATAACAAAATATCTTTTCAATATCTGACTTACATCGCGAAACACTGAGACGCGGGTGAATGTTTTAAGAATATATATAATCGGTGTATTCGCAAAGAAATAACCAAACAATGCAGTTATTTTCAAGCAACGATGTTGACATATATTTATAATTGGCGATTTTCTTGGCTGTTGTTAACTGCATAATTAAAATTACACTTTAAAACTCTCGATAACATTTAAGTCATTTCTATGCTGTAGAAATGTCACGCAAAACACAAACATTTTTAAATTTTGACAATATCTGTGTAAAGATTACAAATTGACGTTTACGAACGAATTCTGTTGACGAGATCAAAATTAAAGAACCCTTTCGTTTCTCTGATTTACCTATTGTGGTAGCATTCGGCTATATTTATAATTTGTTAATGTTTACCAAACTTGATTTAGTTCATGCAATACAAGGCCAAATGAAGAAAATGGAGAGGGTCATTTTACGCTAATACTCCAATTGAGGAAAGTTTGTGTACGTAGAACATCGATTGTTTTTTTTTTAATTCGGATCGAGTACTGGTCAGAAAAACTCAACTATTTCAACCATACAACTGACTTTCATAATCACATTGAGAATAGTTGTTCGTCAATATTTCTATTGGGTTGTCTGGAAAGTTCATGCCGCTTTTTAAGTAAAATTAAGACACAAAACAAAACTATTTCATTAAATATTTATTCTACGAAATATTAACTATTTTCTTGCACAAACCAAAGAAAACATTGTTATCAACAAGTTAATCCAATTATCCACTTTAAAGAGTAGAAGAAACTTCCTTTACATGATTTTACATTTCACTTACTCAATAAAAGTAAGATTAATTAAGCAACATACCAGTAAACTCACTTCACATATATGGTAAAATATTAACAAAAAAAATAAATCATTAACTCAGAAGTTTTATACTTACAGATAGGTAAATATCTCAACTTTATTCCTCCAGTCAACCCCAAACCTATGCGCTCTCCGCTAGGCGTACTATTCTCTGCATATAGTCCCGCACCCCCTCCGTTCTACCCTGCTTAATGTGTTTGACACCGAACAATCCACACTTCTCAATTCTAGGGTCAGATCGGCAAAAGTACGCATTTTTTTTTTAACTAGACTTATAAACAAGAGCAGAACACACGCACTATCAAATCAAAGAATCACCTACCTTTGCTGATGTCTATAGTCGTGCGGCTGCTTCTATTTTCGTCTTCTTTTTTCTTTCTATCTGGTAGTTTTAAGTCCGTTGAGTTTCAATCGTCGCCGTGGCAACCAGCTCGCATCTGTTTTGTTGTCTCAAAACAGCAAGTCACTAGGCACCAATTATGTGTCTGTTATATATCGACAAACAACAAACACGCATATATATAAAAATATATAAGTTATATTTTTATTAATGACGATGGACCGTGTAGCACAGGGACAGAGAATTGAGAGCGCGCTTCTAATGGGGCTGACGGGAGTGTCGTCGTATCTGCTGTGTCTCTCTCTCTACTGCTACTCTGGTCTGGTCTGGTGAATCCGTGCGCCGAGGTCTTTTTATAATCTCCAAACCGGGACTTTTTCTTCCGGTTTTGCCTCGCCCACGCACGCCCACGTAATTCTCAGAGACACCTGTTCTGTTTGCCTCTGTAGCCATTTCCGCTACTGCCGGAAATAAGGTCAAACAAACATCCGTTCCTTTCAACGACCGGAAACACCCCCGCTTGCATCAGCCTTCTTCGGGTGGGGTCAGATTGTTATATTACAATTGTAATTACCTCTTGCTGCTCAGTAACACTAGTTCCTATAATGTCTAAATTACACAATCGGGTAGAACGCGCTCCAGTAAGACATAGTAAAGGCAATCCTTGGGGAAAAAAATTCTGACACAAAATTTTAACCAAACGAACGCCAATTTGTCTCATACTCTTGGTCAGCAATTTGATCAGTTGCATGATATCATGCATTTGCCTGTTTCTAGAACGCAATATTTTTATCTGAGAAAAGTTATAGCGGGTTATCCATTATTTTCCAGTTTATATTGTAGATTCCGTTCTAGTAAAAGATAGTTGTGTATTGTTGAAGACTGACGGAATTTGGCCTTGTTGTAGGTAACCCACTAAAAGTCAAAATGATTATAAATCAAGAAAAGCAATTTGAGGTGGAAAATTACATTTTTATATACACATATCAATTGAGGTTTTTACAATTAAATTAATACTTGAAGTATACGTCCAAACGGACGTTAAAATGTTTATGGCAATAAAATACTGAAAGAGAATTAATGCTGAGGAATATGGGAGCGTTGTAAGTAAGGAATGTCTTTGATGTATTCGCTCCTAAGATCAGTAAGTAGTTTTGAGACAGCAAAAGATAAGAGGAGAGGGAAGGGTGGCTAGGATAGTAAGCAACTTGACGTAGGTCAAGGGGATACTGATTACACTCTCTCGAGTCAGTCCGTGTGTGTCGGCCTGCGTCGGTCTGTCTGTCTGCGTCTGTCTGTATCGGCTTCTTATATCTTCTTTTTGGATCGCAGCAGATCATTTGGGAATTCATATCCGTATTTGATTCTGGTCTTCACATTGGCCGATAAATAAGATTCGCGTAGGCTCGCGAACTGGAATTTTAATATTTAATTAATTTTTAGTTTTCAACCGGAACATCTGCGCGAAGCCAGCTGCACACCGACGATTTGGTCATTTGCTTTTTGGTCGTGAGAGTGCAAACATCCGATCCCTCCGCTATGCTCGGTGTCACGACAAAGTACGTAAGTGTCCTACAAATCTAGTCTCTATATTAACCATCTAATTACTGATAATTCTTCCGGTAATGATATATGTCTATTCCAGAAGTACTGCAGCTTTGAAAATTTGTCGACCTGTGTACATTGGCAGTTGTATATTAGGTGAACCCTTTTCTGATTGAGCATCATTTTAGGGTAGCACTGCTAAATCAATGAATTTGGGAGGAGACAAAACAAATCTGCCTTAATATTCTGGTTAGCAATTCTGACCAGCAAAATATGTTACTGCTTCCAAAGAGCAGACTGGGATTCGTACTACTTTTTTCTGTGTGATGTCCATCGGAACATAGTTTTAAGACTTCCCTTTGAAGACTGTGCACCCGAAGTCATCCCAGCAAAGAAGTTTCGTCTCATACCTCATTTCTGGTTTCCTCTGCCTGTTCGTGTTTCATTGCCTACAGGAATCACTTATTCCATCGTTATTGGAGCCACGCGTCTAAACATGAGAAGTGACGTTTTACCTCTGTTCGTCATGAGTTCAAGAGGGTTCTAAATGATGCTAAGCTTTTGTGTGATGATGAAATAAATAGCATAAAGTATCCCCCATGTTCGTCTCTGGAACGGTCTGTTACACGACAGCAAAATCGCCATCCTTTATTTAGTCAATAGGTTTGAGCTACTCACATCTCCATCAGACACGTATATACGCATATTCTCTACCAACTCCTCTTTTGGTTCGTCTGGAGTATCCATACCCGATTTCTTACGTAGAACTGAGGCTCAGCTAGCTTTTCTGTCTGCTAGAAGTCTTCTTGTGCTTTTCTTGTTTTTAAGAAAACTGAAAAACATTCAGACCCCACTAATTATCTTTATGTCAACCTCTTACCGATTTCGGCAAAGAGTTCGAATATATTATCAATGCTGAAGTGGTTCATAATCTCACAGCCCACAGTATCTACTCCGACAAATAATGTATCTGCATCGCCAGATCTACTGCTGATAATATGCTAACGACATCACAGGGTAACTATACCAGACTATCGATAAGAACGGTGATGCTCGAGCTAATGCCCTAAATATATTCTAATTATTTGACAGAGTATGACATGCTAGATTTTCCCCAAGTTACAGAGGTATAGTATAACTGGACACTGGTTTTATTTAATCCGATTATTCCTAACGAATTGCATAAAACACGTCGTATTTCACGGGTATGCTTCCAGACTCCATAATCCGAACTCAGGTGTCCCTCAAGGCACTGTTGTAGGTCTTGTGATTTTCTAATCTTTATCAGCAATCTCACTCATGCAATCAGATTCTAAGTAGGCATCTACGCTGACAACACCGCCATTTATTTCCACCTCTGTAAGAAACTGCCAAGTTTAACATAGTAATCTTCGCTGCTAATCTTCAGAAATGTTCTTTAATCTGCAACAGAATGGGTTAAGAAATGGTTCATAAATGTTAATGCGTCAAAAACGATGCTCTTTATTCATCATATACAATCTCTACTACCAGCTCTAAGCATAGATCAGGCTTATCACTATGAAATCAATACGCTGCGCTTCCTACATTGAATGAACAGCTAAATCTGCTATCTGGAAGTTAGGATCACTAAGTGTTCATGAAGTTGTTCTCGTCTAAATCTATCTTGCACATATACAAATCTACAATCCACCTGTGAATTTAATGCTGTTTCCGAATCTGGTCAGGTGCCACTGCTATTCCTCGCGCACTTTCAATAAAATCCAAAGAGGAATCTGCAATGTAATCGATCCTGACTTGACAGCTTTACTGCAGTCACTTTCTCACCGACATTTTGTCGCTTCCCTCTGTCTCTTTTGTAAATACTATCACGAATTCTGTTACAACCTGCTTAACTTCCTGGTGTCCCCTCTGCACGAATCTGATCTAGCTGCTAGACTAGCAACTAGTTCTCATATTTTACAACGAAATCAATCAAATATAGCCGTAACTCATGTAACTCTATCAGTTTCTTTTCTCAAATTTCCCACCTGTGAAACTCTTTTTCGTATATTTTTAAAAGAACTCAATACAAACTTTATGATACAGTAAAATAAAATTAGAATTACATTTATTTTTTATGTAAAATTAACTTCATGTTCAATGCGATGCGGAAATTTCTATCGTTCGAGATTTTTCCTCGTCCTATCGAAATAATCTGAAATACATTCCTATAGAAACAATTATTGGTATCTAAAAGAAACAAATAAATCTCTCACAATAAATGGGAAAAAATAAAATATAAGTTAGAACACGTAAACGTTTAATCGTCCCATGCACCTTGTATCTATTAAAAAAATCTATATATTATTAAATTACTTAAAAATAAAGATCTATTAAATCATAATCAAATATATAATACGTAAACATATTAAATATGAAAACTGGATTATTTAAGTTATGTAAATATAGACAAGAAAGTTGTTGTAGATGTTCATTTCGAGATGTTTCTAAAAACATTCTTGTCTCCATTCAGAATACAAAAATAATAATCGATAATACCAAAAAAATAAGAAAAAAAGCAAACTACATTTCCTAGAGGCAATGTTCATTTAATAAAACATAAGCCGTCAATAAATAGAATTAGCTAAGAATTCCATTGTAATATTCTAACACGTGCATGAACATGGAACCTAAAGAAAAAATCTAATTTGGATTGTTTTCACGTTCTAATGAACGCTAAGCCATTTGTAAACTGTTATATTTGAAGCAAGAAAAAAATTTACAGTACATTTCAGCAACAAAATTTTGCGTTTTTTTTTTTTTGTTACCACCAATCATACCCCGGCAGACGAGCTTTGAAAGAGATTGAAAGTACTTGGGAACATCGGGAACTGCCTGTTACAACAAATGATATATTCATTTTTGATAATTGCTAATGTATGCCAAAAGCTCAGGAAGGATTAAATAAAAACATGTATCAATATTGTTTTTCTTTCCTCTTTCAACGATAATGCTATTAAGCTTATCAGACGATAACAATTACATTGAATAAATCGACAAAACATCTATATTATTTAATGAAACAGGCATCAATATATATATATATATATATATATATATATATATATATATATATATACGAACTAAATCTAAAAGTGAGCCAAAGCCCATAATTTACTCAATATTAAAACGGAAATTCTAAATAAGTGCATTCATTTAAAAAATCACATACTTTAATTTTAACTGTTAGATTACTTACTTTATTTTTTTTTTTACTGTTGTCATCAATAAAGTTTGGTTTACCCTTGTTTTTGGTTTGGTATCTCTTAATCAGTCTATTTAATTTGATGTTCCTGTCTGTTTGTTAGCCTTGTCCTGACGATCCGTTGGCTCACTTTTAAATTTAGTTCGTATTTTTGCTCTACTTTCGTACTTTCGTACCTTTGTATTGAGCTCTTTACTGTTAAGGTTTTCGTCTTGGGTTTTTTCTTTCGAACACAGCTTTTGCTTTGTTTATTTATCTTTTGATTCCCCTCTTCCCATTTGGATTAATCTTTTGTGATTGACGACTAAATTTACCATTTTGTTAATTGTAGGACTTAATGAATTTAGTCATTATTAGTGATAGTTTTCTTGGTATGTTTTACAATTATAATAATAATTATATATATATATATATATATATATATATATATATATATATATATATATGTCTGTGCGTGTATAATATATTCCCGTCCTGTGACACTTATGATTTTTTTTATTATATTTGTTCATGTCTAAATGTTAATATTATGTATAAAATATCTATGTTGACGTCATTTTAGCCATCAAATCGATATAAATATTTTATGTCATATTTGACAGCAGGGGCCGATTAGTAATATAATATTCGCTGAAAAAACAGGTTATTAAGTAAGAAGAGATTTCTTTATAAACAAAGAAAATTTACTGTTTGACCATATCAGTTTTCTCCGTGGCAATGAATGGTGGACAATCTCATCAGGTTTAGAAAAGTAAACAGAAAAATGGTAACACTAACATTACATGTATTTTTTGGTAACGAAAATATTTTGCAGAAAATTCAAAGAAAAAAGCGATTATACTTAGAATAAAAAAGAGAGAGTTAACATATTTCGGAAAGAGAAATGGAAAATTTTGTTACCAAAAGAATATGTGGTAAACAGGATTGACAGAATAAAAAAAAATTAAATGGGATTGTGTGAATCGAAATAAAAGAATCAAGTTATATATATATATATATATATATATATATATATATATATATAAAATACAATTTTATTACAACTAAAATTATAAAAAGTAGTAGAGAGCAATGACCAACTGAAGATACACTGTACAGGGGAGAAGAAGCAGTTTTGTAAATCATTATACAACTACTTTATTTTAAGTAATTTATAATGCAACCTAGTAAACGAATGTATGTTAATACCTCTCTATGAATATAGCACACCATACAAATCAGCTACATCTTCGAATAAAATAACTCAATAACTTCCTTAGACAATATTTAAATATCTAACAGAAGAAGAACTGGGCAACACTGAGGTCTGAATATGCCTAGTCATAGCCAAGTATGTATTGCAAATAGTGAGCATATTAACGAGAGACATGCAATTTTCGGTGGATTTAAAGAAAATTATACTGGGATGTATTGTCGGTCTTTCTATACGGCAGCAAATGCTGGACAATCTCATTAAAGATGAAGGGACTGCTTTCAACCAAAATGTGGTTCTACAGATACACGCTGAGTATACCATGGACTAATCATGCAAGCAACGACGTGGTTTCGGAGAGGATAGAAACGAAAAGAAAACCAACTTTTATTTAACATCATAAAGAGACAGCTAAAATATCTCGGTCACGTATGAAGAGAGAGAGCTTGGAGAATATGATTCTTACATGACGGATAATGAGAGAGAGGAAAATGGAAAACAGTGCGTGACATACTTGAGGGACCAAAGCAAGCTGATGACAGAGCAGGATTTGAAAGAAATAACGAGAGAAATGTTGTTAACAGCGATACGGCACATAGAAGAAATGAAATTTGTGACGGGAATATGAAAAATGGTTGTTCTGAAAGTAACACATTTGATTCGCTGGTACTATCTTCCAAAACCTTCCACTGTAGTTCTAATACGATTAATTCATTTATACTGAAAAAACGCAATCGTGATGCCGCAAAATTATCAGGTAATTTTTTTACCCAGAAAAATGATTTAGTCCTAATACATTGTAGAATGATCGTTTTAAATATCGTGTTCATTAAAGACATAATAGAAATATGTACAAGTATATATTTTATACATTTGAGAAGCAACCTTTATTTAAACTGAAAAGTTTTCATTTAGTTCAACTAACTTTTTTATAGTTTCTATGTTTGAAATCATTATTTTTCAAGCGTATTTTCCTAATCTGTTAGTTATCTCAAAGGGTTTAGATACTAAGAACATTAAGCATTTTCCATGTAGAAATAGTAGATATATAAGACTTGTTAGAATGAATATATATGATAAAAAATATAGTTTTAAGATATGCTATGTTTATGAGTTAATATTTACAGTATTAACGATGTAAGTATATTTATATATAAAAGTTGATATTAGAGTGAATACACACTGGCGACATTCTGTTTCATTCTTAAACGCAATCTTCAGTCCATATGTCTATGGATATTTGTTCATGTTTGGTGTGTATGTGTGTTAGTAGCATATATAATCGTATTAGAAATAGAATTGCAATGCCATTTTCTTATACATAATTCCCACTGTCAAAAATGCTGTTCCATTCTTTATTGTTTATCCAAAGAAGAAAAAAAATATTTTTTGCCTTTGATAAAAATGCACCATGCTATACACCGGAAGTTAATGTGTGGCACAGTGTCAGTGATACGAAAGATAGGACCATTCATCTGTAGTAATCTTGTACACTGGCTTATAATTTCGCAATATTTTGAGAATATATTTCAAATATTATTCAATATATTTAGATAATATTGAATGTTACTTATACCGAAGTGAGGTCCATTTTCTAGTATGCAGATACTTTCCGAGACTTTGTAAGCATTGTATTGCCCATCGAAACAATCCCGTACAATCCGGGGATAAGAGCACTGATTGAATAAAGGTAAGACATTTTCCGCATATTTTTTAACTGATTGTTTTGTGAATTCAAATATTCATTTGCGGTTAATATCCCTCGGCATTATTTCAAGGAATATAAAAATACAAACACACAATATAATGCTAGAAATTAATCATGTAATCATTTTCCATACAAAGTAGAATTCGACTTAATTAAAATAACAAACAGGACGATATCCTAGCAAATTGGTTCTATTCTGTTGCCTATGAGGATGTGTGGGCACAGCGTTTTTGCATTAATAATGTTGAAATATTTTTATCTCTGATGTCGATTTCAGTGACCATCGTATATTTTTATGCCCTTGTATCAATATTAGATTTCTGCACATATTTCCTAGCTAATTTTAAACTGTGGTCCGTGTGTTACGCGTTAATGTTTTTACCGAGACGGCGAAATCACCAAAATGGGAAACAAAGAAACAATGTGCAGGAGAAAACATCTTCCTCTATAATCTAAATTATGTGTATATATTATCGTCCGTACTATATAAAATGTCTTCATTAAAATCCCTTTATAACTCTCATGATTTCTACGAGTTCAGTGACATCTTTCAGTATTACAACATATAACAGTATAAATAACATTATTTCAGATGATATATATCGGTTATCATAAGGTTTAATTCACACAAGAAACTATGAATAATCTCAATCATATTTTAACCAAAATCATGAATAAACTATTTGCCTACAAAAGGATAAATATTGCTGTTACAGATTTAGAAATATCGGATCTATGAAACCTTCTGTATCTATTCAAAGATCAGAGGAAAAAATTAAATATCACGAGGGTTTATACAACGCATTATTATATATGTATTTAATAATATTTAAAATAGAAAAAATATTTATTGAAAATTGAAAAAGTATTGAATGAGATATGTATCTCAGTTTAAATCTTAAGCAATTAACCTATGGAAAAATAATAATAACCAACTTCTTTTTAAACCTATTTAAATGAATTTCATATATCTTTAGGTATAAATGTGAAAACTATGTCTGAAATAATTATATGCATGTTAGAAGTGAGTTTTGTTTTGAAAGAAACCCACTGAAAATATATTATGCTCTAAGTAGATTCCGTTTCGTTGATTCCTTTCAAGCAGACTTTATAAAATTCAAAAATGAAGGTCAATGTTGTTTGATGAGGTATCTATTTAATAATAAATTAATATCAGTACATATGCCGAACTCAAATTACGAAAAAACAATTAGTGTCTCGTGAGGAATAGCTTTAGAATTTAAATAAATTTTTCACATAAAAAACTAATGTGAAAAGCATTTTATCCATCTTGTTTACTTTCCTTTAACCTGAAGTGGAATCGTCCATATATATATATATATATATATATATATATATATATATATATATATATATATATATTAATTCAGATACTTCAATCCAAGGGAAAAAAGCAGGAAGGTAAATTCCAAAAAACCCGATCCTAATTAATATTAAAAATTTTATTTTAATATTAAAAAATGATACAGGAAGAGAGCTCCATGTAATAAAATATTACAGAGCAAATATATATATATATATATATATATCCAGTTTCTGAAAGGATTTTTCTGTTGCTGAGGTGATGCGTTGTCCTCCGTGGGGATCTTCATATCGAAATGGCCATTCAACATCTTTGAATTAATCCTTTTTTAATATATATATATATATATATATATATATATATATATATATATATATATATATATATATATTAAAAAAGGATTTATATATATATAAAGAAATATACGAGGGTGTGCTGAAAAGATCATTAGCTGACTAGAAAGCATTGATGATGCAGCTGTTAAATACCGTGAAATATTACATACATTCAATCCATCTTTTCTAATTATTAACTACGTAGTTTATTTTTAAAATAACTACCTAGTATATTTTGAAAATCTGACATTTACAAGAAATATATCCTCGTTATAAAAAAATCATCAAGAGCGGGTAGAGACGCCGGCATTATTGCGATACTGGTTTTGAGTTAGTTTTCTTTTTTTAATTTTGGAGCTCATGTTATTAAAATCAAAAGATGGCAGAATGATATCAAACATTGGATTTCAGGCAATTAATAAAATGCCGTATGTGCTGGATTATTGTCCCGATGAAATACGACACTTAAGAGTATAGAACCTACCTGATGTGCAGAATATTGTCAACCAATTCAGGGATATGCCAAAATAATTGGCCTTTTTATTAATAGTCAATCGTTAGTCGTTCATCATCATAGAATAAACAGAACAAATGATTTCTCCGGCTATAGCAGTTTCAGATATCAAAATATTGAGTCATTTAAAAAACGCTCGCTCTTCTAACCCTACATTAAAATGAAAAATATCAACTGGAGTCTCATTTCAAAGGCAGTAATTATACCGGCACGAAGACAGTTGCTGTTAATTTATAAGAACAAACTGCCAAAAAATTATACATTCGCAACAGAAATCGCTACTCAAATGTAAGTTTATCTGGTAAGAAACAATTCCGTTATTAATATAGAAGAATGGGATTTCGTGACTGGAAATTTTCAGAGCAATAGCATCATTCCTGCAAAGTTAATCTGCCATCAACACAACATCCGCTATCAGGCGGGTGTGTAGGTCCTGTTTAGGAACAATCAGCTACGACATGTTTAAACCAGCTAATACAAGCTTAGTACCCAGTTAGTGTGTATGCGGGAATTGTGTACTTTATGCGGCCAGAAGGTACTATAAAAACCGACACATGCTTCCCACATTGCTTCAGTCTGGAAGTAAATAATCCCTTTTTAGACAGCCTATGAAATTTATGAATGTAGATATTGAAATTTACACCCACAGGCGACAGACTGTTTCATGCTAAATTAAATCGTCCGTCTTTAATATCCAGTTTTATATTTACATACATTCCTTCCCCTGATATTGAGCAATTTAACATATAAATGCATCATGCTTTCAAATTATATTTTATCATATATATGTGTGTGCGTGTTTGTGTGTGTGAATTCGTTAGAGTATTCATATATTTATATATATATAAGAGAACCTATATAACTAAAGCATGTATGCTATTTCTACCACTAAAAACACCATGAAATATGAACATCTGCATACAACCCATAAAGCACATACATATACACACATGCAAGCACTCCGCAAAAACCAACACAATATATATAAGTGTGTGTATATATATATATATATACGATTGTGTATTTATATGTATAAAACTATGTGTTTTATAAATATCTTTTTTCATAAATATATAAATTAAATCGTATATATAGGCATTCTTACTTTATTATAAAATTAGTCTTTAAAATATATAAAATATTAACCTGGCAGAACAGAAAGAGAAAAGGCGTAGATCACGCCATAATTTGATGTTGTTAATAAACAAATGGAAGTTACCAAAAGTTTTAAGCGACAATGTATGTCGTTGTCGAATTTGTTATATGTTCGTGACATAAACAATTGACTTGAAGAGAAAATTAAGGCAGAAACAAAGTTAAGATAACGCTCCAAACTTTTCTCTAGAATTAGAATATATTCTTTATAAAATCATGAAACTTATAGTTAAGAAAATAAAAAGATATAAATTAGAATGTTTTTGAGATCCGAAATTATTTCATGACGAAGTATTCAAAATCTTTTTGAAGGAGGAGAAAATAAGAATAGTCAACTCTAAGGGAAGAAAATATAAAATGAGCTGGAAATGATAAAAGAGAATGTTCGGTCACAAAAAGCATAAATGAATCATTAATAGAATTGTGCTTACTCAATTAAGTCGCAAATATGAAAGTAAGTATAAGTCAATTATATTTACAACCCATTTGCATCAGAAATTGAATTAGAGATAATTGATGGACTTATAGACGAATAGAAACAAGAATCTTTACACCTGACTTTTCGGTTCACCCTATTATACAGATGTTTTATATACAACGCTATCGAAACCTCTATTTCTGTTACACACACACACACACACACACACACACACACACACACACACATATATATATATATATATATATATATATATATAACACGAGGGGTTAAATTATTCATCTTTTGTCCATGAAGATCTGGTTCAAATATCAACAAGGTCAGAAATGTTATTTTACTTATAAAATGTACGTAACTGTGTATGTTCGTATGCCTAGTGACACACACACACACACACACACACACACACACACACACATATATATATATATATATATATATATATATATATATATATATATTTGTCTGTCTGACAGGGAACAGAAATTCAGAGAGATTTAACTGCATTAATTTTCTATTTACAGTGTGCCCAGTAACAGAATAATGGTTCAATGCAGTTATAAAATTAACGTTTTCACAACATTAAAAAATAATTTTAAAATAAAAAATAAGTATGTGCTCATCTCACCATCAACTGTTCTTATGTTTATGTATCTCAGTAAATAGGACGTATTTTATGTTTATGTATCTCAGTAAATAGGACGTATTTTACGTTTATGTATCTCAGTACGCCGCTAGTAGGGACAGCGCATTGGCTCACAATATGTGCATTTCCGTGATTGTATTGTCTCCGATATTCCTCAGCAGAACCACGTCACTTCCTTTTTGCACAACCTACTTATTCCTTACATAGCGATAGTGGAATCGTCTATATCGAGGTGATATTTTTTAGCGCGTAAGATTTGGCTCGATTGTTTAACGATATTTGTTAAAACAAGATTTTGTTTGAATTTACATGACTCGCCTATTATAAGATCAATTATTTTCTTCATAAAATGTTTGTGCAAATGAAACCCATGCAAATATATGAGAGATGTTGAGGGTTTATGTGATTTTGCAAGAGAATACCGCGCCTGTTCTCATTGCTCAATTAAGTAGCTGAATCATAAAAGCTTATACAATTGAATTGTTACCCCATTTCACTTACACAAGAGTCTTAGCATCATATGTGTTATTCCTTTTTTCCTCAACACAAATTCCACTTTCTTGATTGTCATTTTGGAAACAATAATGAAATCTACCGTCCTTCCGTGCATTGAATACTGATGTCAAATAGGGTGGGATGCCCCCGCTGTTTAACTTCTCGACAAAATGTAAAGAAGAATCTTCCATGGCGACCTGACGCCAATCTCCCTATCAATAACAATATATGTTTTCTTTTTGTCTATTTTACAAATAATTTCACGTATTCTGCTCCCACGAGCTTATCCCCTTGGTTTCCCGCTACGCGAACATACGCAAGCTAGTAGACTGGCAACAAAGTTCTATCGTTTTAATGTGAAAACAATCAAGTGAAACCATAACATCTACTCCATCGGCATTTTTTCTCGCACTTCCCGCCTATCGAATTCCCATCTGTATACATGTTTCCCTGTAAGCTATAATCATCAAGAGTCTGAATGCATTGTTAACTGTCATATCTTATCTTCATGAATCCTATTCTTTGTCTCATTTTACACTTTGCTCTCACGCAGCTCTCTTTACAAGAATGTACCAGTCCTTCTCTTATCGATTCTCCGACACCTACTAAAACCTGTTCTCCTCCCTCTTTACTCTGTTATTATAAAAGCCCTGCATACCAAGGGTTGTTTTGCCTTGCTTGGGGTGAGACGCTTATAAAAAATAGAAAATAGATCATATGTACTCTAGAGGAAATTTTAGAAAATCACGACGCTACACACTTCTATGATAGGATTGCTTAAGCGTCTTACGACAAAATTCATCTTCTTTATCAGAAACCTTCTGTGTGGGGATTGAATATTTTCAACGATTCTCGTACATATCAGAAAATACATGTTTACTTTTTCAGTTATTATTTTGTCGAATGCACAGAATAGTGTCATATACCTGCATACAAGATCGACTCGCGAAAGCAATATGGTTATTTTTCAATACATATTAACTCAGGGATTAAACAAGATATATTAGAAATATTGTATACATATATATAGAGAACGCGATGGTTAAACTGTCATTATTATTTAATTTCTTTATTCACGCGAGCGATTTTTTTTCTTTTGTCCACAGCACAACTTAGAATAATTAGTTGGGCTCCCTCTGTTTATAAACGAATACCAGGATTAAATTTTCTCAACCATAAACTTGAAAAGTGCATGCTGTAATTCTTGGCTTTCACGCCTGAACTTCTGTTAGGAAATTTTCAGAGTTTCTACGTACAAGATGGAGGATTCGGAAAGAGTAAATTTGGACAGTTAGTGCTATCCTTGGTTAAGAGAGTAACTGCTAGAAGAGCACATATCTAGGAACTGGAATCTGCAACATGCTTCACAAGTAGGAGAAGCCACTCATGGCTGTCAGCAAATTTGTGTTTTAACATAACACAATTTTCACATAGCAAATTTCACATAAGTCTTAGATCTGGCCACCTAACTCCCTAGAATGCAACACGATTGATTATTAATTGTGAGGTGTATTTGTGTGAAAGACTAATAGTACTTCTAGTAACAACAAAGATGAACTGAAAGTAAGAATTATAGAGGCCACAAGTAATTTTGCTCTTACGTATTTCAGTATATTTTTTGTGTAATTTTGACAAATATATCTGTGAAAATGAGATGTTGGTGGTATTTTTATTTTTACAGAATATAGACAGCAATTCATCAATCGCACTATACATGATAAATATATGTCACTTTCTGCCTTATAGTTTAATAGTTTTCACACATTTATTATCTATAATAGAATTATTCTCAGACATCATTGGATACTAAAATGAACAATCAGACGGTAATTTAGCGACCAGATGGAAATCACAAAAATGAGCTAACGAAGTTTTACAGAAACTTCTAAAATAATATTTTTCTATTAGTTTACCATCATGTTTTTAATTTGTATTCTATGTTTAGTGGAAGATATTACATTAGAAAATGTGGTAAGTCTCACGCAATGTTCCACTGTGAGGAAAAGACTTATGCTTTTAAGCATTAATCTTTAAACGTTAATTAAGTAAGCGTTAATGGGATTTCAGCATCGGCTTATTTCATCATTTTTTAAGCATGTCTAAACAAGTTCTGGAGAAGAAATAAACAAAAATACTGTTAGTGCCAGCATTATCTGATTTTCCTTTGTCAGTATATTCTAACGTATTCACGAATATATAGTTAACTTAATATTTTTCTGAACAGAAATTGTTTGTACATAACTTATGGACTTAAGCCTACTTAAATGTGATCAACTTATAAAGTTCATAATTTCCTGCACATGAATAATTAAATATCATATATATTCTATATCAAAAGCAAATTCAGTGTTTTTACTAGTAAATTGTTTAAATGTGCCCATACGTGTCTCTCTCTCTCTCAATCTCACTCACTCCCTCTCACTCCCTCTCGCTCCCTTTCTATCTAATCTTGTATCTCTCTGTTTAGTTCTGTATATATGTTTATAACCAAATGTATGCGTACTATGTAATCTTATGGAAAATTAGAGGAATATAAATGTTATGGATTTGCATTACCCTTGTCATAGTCACTTAAGATGTCATGTATTTCCCGATTCTTATAGAATGAATTACTATTTAAATTCATATTTCATTTACATAAACGTGCATAAAAGTGTTACGGTTATCTTTTAAAAAATTATGAAATATATGTAATAAGAATCGTTATATATTAACATATAAATGGTGTGATAGTCATATTATCATTATTACATATTTTGAATTTTGCGCAAGGAAATTGTCTGACTTTATTTCTTCGACTGCCATTACAAAAATGTTAGCTAGGCATTGCCTTTAACTCGGACAGAAATTTGAAAAGGGCGTGCTTTACTCATTGACATTCACACCTGAAGCTCCAATACTAACATTTCATAGAGTTTGGATTTCAATCTCAGTGGAGTGTAGATGATTCAGAAATAGTTGGATGTGGCTGGGTTAAGAAGTTACTTGATTCGGTGGGATCGCATAATATGATACAAGAAGGTAAACCCAATCTTAAATATTAAATAATTTTTTCCAAGCGCATCATCCCTTACCTAATTGCCTAGACTGCAAATCAATTGATTATTATATATCATGCATAGGTGAGAGAAACAGATCGACAAAACTCGTAGTAACACAAAAGATGACCATTAGGCAAGTATTATTGCGGAATTTACTAATTTAACCAAACAATCCTTTCAGGAGTGGCGCTGGAGATTCCAAAACTATATAGAGGTTGTAATTTAGGAAAATAGCGATTTTATTGAATAACATTACTTTAGTATCTCAAAACACGTTTGTCTAATTTTTACAAAGATATATTTTGAAATGAAATTTTCCTGTTATTTTTATTTTTGCGTAATGTAGAGGACCAATTCATCCAATATAACAATCGGGTCCCCTATCTACACAAGTATTTGCATAGTACCCTCTTTTTATACAGATAATATTATGAACTTCTGAGAAGGTACTGCAGTTATATTTACGTATATTTAACTTTTATAATGCGCTTTTGTTTTGTTTTCATGATATAAATTATTTAGGATTTGTAAAAATATTTTGTTTCTTCAAGTGCTTTTGAGAATGTATTTAGCCAATATTAAGAATTATTCTAAAAATTGTTACATTAGTGGGGCTCTGTCTTCAGCTGGTATAACTGAGTGATATTTATAATTTCTTTTTTTATTAATAATACTTCCATTATTCTTAGTCTTTGTACATGTGAATATAAATATTTTTTGCATTATCCAAGTGAAATGTTAGGATAGAGTGTGTTAGGGCTCAAGAATATTCAAATTTGACTTTATTGTGATATGTTCAGAGAAATAAAAATCTAAATCTTTTTATTAGACAAGTTTCTGTACAATCAATACAATTATTTATGAACTTAGAATCATCAGCGTTTAAGATATGAATTTAGAAATAATATTGGTATTCTATCATTCAGATTTGCAGGTGTTTATTATTATTGAAAACTGGATTTCAGTATTTCTTCTTTTAGGTGTTTCTCGAGATTCAGGAGAAGCTCCAAAGTTTCGTTTTCCGTTCGTGGCATCCTCTCGTAGTAGTCGTATATTAGAAACAGAAATAGGCTTTTGCCGACGAGAGAAATTAAGTATAGAATACAAAGAATGAGAGACCGTGAGAGTTTGTATAAAGTGAATATTTATTGTTGTTTTTATTATGCAACAAATACTCACAGTCCAAGAAAACGAAGAAGAAACACAAAGAACAGGACAAATAGTGGAATATTTCAAACCAAACCATGAACGATTTGATGATATTTCCGAATCATATGTACAGGAGAATGCACATAAAATGAAGAGACATATCCTCAAAATGTAGGGCAACTTAATGTACGCAAAAAATTTAGCAATTTACAATGCCATAAAAATAATGAAACTGCCGCCATATAAAGAGCATATAAAGAAGGAGAAACCCTTTCATACACCAACAAATTAGGAAAAAATAACAACCCAGAATACTAAACAGCATTCTAGCATACGTTTCGACACACAAGGAAAACAATCCCGAATTATTCACAAACATCAAAATAAACATGGAATTACTCAACAATAGTAACAAAATAAAAAAATCTTAAAGACAACTAAAATAATTAATATCAAAAACTAGCCCCAAATCATAAAAGACATCCTAATCTCATCAAAATTCGAACAGCACAAAAAACAAGGGTTCACAAAATGCAACATATAAAAAAAGATGTAGAGTATGCAACATCATAATAGAAGGAAACACTTTAAGTTCGAAAACACATCCACATTCGGAATAAAATCGGATCTGAGCTATAATTCGAAAAATGTATTTTACGCTCTAAAATGCGATAAATGCGCAAAATATACATAAAGGCTATACAATGCTTGAATATTAGGCTATCCCTTTATAAAACTAATATCCAAACAGTAAATTGTATGTCTCCCTACGTTTGGATGAATGGAGCTAAATTCAAAGTAATATCTGTCTACCAAATTGCAGATTCTGACACACTAATAATGCAGGAAGAAAGATTCATAAAAAGTGCAAGCCTTCGCTCAACAAAACAAAATGAACAACTTAAAACACACATACACACACACACTTACACGCACACACAAACACTTACCAAATTCAAATGGATCCTTAACAAAATAAAAAGAACCAGATGACCTATGAAAAACAATTCTGAAGCATAAAGACGAAATCAAAAAACACTCTCACTCACATATAATTACATGCACACACACCATAATTCAAAATGTATCACCAAACAATATATAAAAAAGCAGATGTCAGATAAATTACAGACTAATTTCTCAAGTCAATAAAAAATTAATAGATAAAATATAACACATCTATGATAAAGTTAAAAGGCTAATGTAAAAATCCCAGCCCAACACCATTTCAATTCAGTGGCCAGCATTTCATTCATTCATTTAATTATTTATCCATTTGTTTATGCACTTATACACGTGCTGACTTATTTATAAACAATACCCTAGCGAACAGAAACAAAAAGAACTCGATACGTAAAGTCACAAGTTTATTCCCCTGAAGAGAGTAAACTTTAGCCTCGAAACACGTGTAGCGTCACAAATTTCATTATAGGCACTTAACATATCATAGGATGTAGAATAACAACAACAATAAATATAGACTTTAAACAAAACCTACACGGCCTCTCAAACTTCCTATATATATATATATATATGTGTGTGTGTGTGTGTGTGTGTGTGTGTGTGTGTGTGTGTGTACAGCCTTTGAGATTTCACTCACTGGATCGACTTATTCGATTGAAAACATAACTGCACGATTAAAGTTTATTGCTTTACTCTCCCGTGATCGATTAAAAATAAAAATAAAAATAAATCAAATTCATTTTACAATTCAAAAGTATGCCATTGAAGATTCACACTTTACTTAGAAAGACCTAGAATGACATTATTAAACTCTTGGCGTTTGTCGTCCCGGCCAGTGTAAACATTCGTTTAATTATTGCAACCAGAGTGAGACCAAAATGTCTCTGTCGCCCAGATTGCTCACAGATATCTAGAAACTCATTTGGAAAAATATTATCCTATATTTTCTCTCCACTTACGAAAAGTAAAGACGAACATTTGAAAGAAAAAAAGAAAAAAAATATACTTCTTTCAACCAAGCACCGAAAAACAAATTATACAAGTATGTAATCTCTTTATAGAAAGTCGTTGAGAAAATAAGAATTTTTATTTTTTATCATCTGTGAGATGGAGGTGGTAGTCAAATAGAAGAAAGAGACGACGAATTTAAGTACCTCCGCTCAAATGCCAAACAAAAAACCAACAAAAAACATAAACAACAGCATATCATGATGGTAAAAAGCCTATAACAGTGAATGCAATAGTTAACTTAATCAAAACAAAGATTTTTCTTTTTAATCATGTCACCCCAAGCAAGACATTCCACTGCCACTATAGCGCAGGGGGTTACACAGGGCGATAGACGAGTTAGGATGTACATAGGGGGAGATTTGGAGAGAATGAGAGGGTTAGTATGTTAGGAGGTGTCTATTGACCTTACATTTAAACTCCTGGAGGTTATAGCCGTCGGGGAAGCAAGCATGTGGAAGGGATTTCCACAGGCGGGAAGTGTGAAAAGAAGCTGTTGAAGTAGAAATTGCAGTTACATTTCATCGGTTTCACTGTAAAAGGGTAGGACCTAGTTGCCAATCTAGTATCTCGTGCGAACTCACACCTAAGGGGCACCAGTGATTTAAGTTCATCAGAGCAGAACCCATGAAAGTATTTATAGAACAGGCACAGGGAAGCCACGTCTCGCCGGTGAGAGTGCGACTGCAGGCGGTCAGCTAAGTCGGTATCAATCACATTACAGATTCTTCGCTGTATTTTGTCAAGAAGCCTGAGGAGAATAGCAGGGGCACCCGACCAGATGTGGCAACAGTATTCAAAACACGGGCGGATGGTAGATTTGTATAAGTGCAGGATAGATTCAGGCGGAAAGAATTTCCGGGCCCAGCACAGAGAGCCAACTTTCATGGCAGCGGATTTAGCAATGGATTCGACGTAGTCATTCCACTTGAGGTCCGCTGAGAATGTCAGGCCAAGCAGGCGTAGTGTTTTACTCTCTGGGAGGCATGCCTGTTCCATGCTAATGGGAGGGAGGTGCGGTCGTCTATGGTGGTTAATTGACAGCAGCTTCGTTTTGGAAGAATTGAATTTTACGATCCATCTCCTACCACGGATTGGAGGTGCTTTTCTAGCTCAGCCGCGATGTTCGCCTTATCATCAACATCAGATTTTTGATCGAGGCGAGCGTATACTGTGGTATACTCGGCGTACATGCCTACTTGTGATCTTATGGCATCGGGGAGATCATTGATGTAGATTAGAATGAGCGTAGGACCTAGGATAGAGATTTATCATCAAATTCTTTATGCTATTATTAAGAGGTAAGATGAATTTTTTAATTATTTTTAAAGGAAATTTAATTCTTTCTGACACGCACAAAATTTTAATTAAAATTTCATGTTTTGTTTTCCCTCAGCGATTCACAATATGTTTACGTAAAACAACTATTATGAAAATGGTGTCGATCAGGTAAAATGATTTTAGGGCGAGTAAATTTTCCCTAATACTCGACTGCCGGTCGAGTGATTTCTTTTTCAAATCTCAAAGCTGTATATATTTGACATACACACCTATGAAAATCAGCGTATTATTAACAGTAATTCATATATTAATCAAATATACTAATAAACTATACATATACACACAAACTACACACATATATACATACTTCAATACGCACCTTTTATACCTACATGTATGTATGTATATAAGTATTTACAGAATAAATTCTTACATCTATCCAGATAAATTTTTTGTCCTAACACACTATAATTTTTCTCGTCCATGTAGCCACATAAGAAAAGCACATTTATATTTGTATATGCATGATTAATGCTAACATACATATACTGGCACGAAAGGGTGACCTATATAAAATTAAATTCATAATACAAGTAGTTATACATATGTCACATTTGTATTCCGATAATCACACATATATACATGTAAGTAGTGATAAATAATTAAATAAAAATCAATTACATGCATAATGGAAAACTAATGCTAACATATATATATAAATATACCCACATACACATAGAAATAAGTTTATATTAAAATATACATATAACACAAAATAGTCATCATTATATACTTGCATATATATCAAATACTTAGGAGAACTTCACCCCATTTACTTCAACACGCAAAAGTTATCAAAGGAGGAATTTCACAAATAGGGAATTTATCCCACAGGTGTGGTATGGTGCGATTATTTGAATTCGCGTATCAAAATACATATTCATAAATAAACAGATCGATAAAGAATGATACTTTCAATTCCATACATAATACAATGTATTTCGACACTTGTACTGACATATATAATTATTAAATAGCAGATTTTCTACTTTGACTTCTTCGGTACATAAAACCCTCAAACGAATGATTGATGCAAGATGAGAATGAATACAGGTCAATTACGTAATGGGGCTGATATAACGTTTTATTAAATTGGTAGTTTATGAGGGCATTCAAAAATGATTTCATTTCTCTGGGTCATTAATTGTCTAGTTTCTCTGAATTTGATAATTCTAATTTTTGTGCCTAAGTAGGAATTACATGCCTTTCACAGAAGATTTTACAGAAGGATATTGAGATTTATTATAATCTTCTATTTAATCTATGTGGAGAGATATTTAAGTATTCCTTGCTAAAAATGTATACCAATAGCGTTTCTATATTTTAGGTGGTAATTAGAGTAAGATTAGTTATGGTTTTATAAACGCTTCGTCTCGTGCGATAAGTAAAAAGTAAAAAAAAAAAAGAAGACATATTCATATTTGTGTGTCTTTTTCTTTATTTTATTTCTCGTGTCACGGTATGTTAGCAACCTTGTCGGACGGACAGTGTAGCCTACAAAGAGCAGATAAATTTTTGAAGGGTAAACAGCTAGCTAACTAGAGGTGGCGTCCCCAAAAACGCCGAGGTGAAGGCAACGGGAAATTACTCAACTATTCCTCTCGCGTATATTCATGAATTTTGACAAGACTATGACAAACCATAACAACATCAAGCGGGTTAAACCTAAGGACACTGACTTCTGACCCGGTAAGCAACAACATACGTTGCAGGTGTCACCGGACCCTCATCCTACGATTGTTAGCATTAACGGTGTAAAGGGGACAACTTTTCTCAGAATTTATCTTTCGCCCTGAATGGAAGAACATGAGCGACAGGTGTGACTGGACGGTTATCCGGAAACTGTTCGCAAAAAAAACAACAAATAACTCTTGGATCCTGGAATGGTAGAAGCATGAAAAACTGTGAACAGCTGGAAAGCGTAATGCAGGAGATGTCTAATATCAACATAAACATTTTAGGCATATGTGAAATAATGTTGCCAAACAACGGACACTTTATCATTACAGAAGTATATAAGCAGGAGATGAATATAATGAAAAAGGAACCGGCCGTATACTACATAAAGACAAGAAAATGCATCATAAGAGACTGCCAGACATCTGAAATAATTTTATCGGTAATCGTGGTATTCGCAAAGTACAGTAGAAGAAATCGAGTCCTTCTACTCAATGCTAGATTATGCCGAGGCCTAGTGCAAATTAGAAGAAATCGGAATTATCATGGGAGATCTGCATACCAATGTTTACTAGCGAAAATAACTAAATCAATCTGTAATTTTGAACTAGGACACCGCAATAGCCGTGGTTAGAAATGGGTTTAATGTTGCACACCGAATGACCAGATAATAACCAACACCTGTTCCCCATAGCGCCCAACACGAAAATGAAGATGGAAAAAACCAGGAGGAAAAAAATGAGTAATGTACTGTGAGAAAGAGATTCAGAAAGGCAGTCCTTCATTGCAAAGCCTACACAAGCGCCGACTGCGGAAGCGATTAACTGCCAGTTGTATGCGAACTAAGGATAAAACTAAAGAGACGAAAGTGAGTTTACACAGCCCTAAAAGTGCAGCACAACAGACTCATGAATGATCCGAACATGCAGGAAATTTATACAGAGAGCGTGAAAACGTCATACAAAAAAACAAAGTGGAAATGGAAGCTCAAAATAGGACACATTGTCGCATCTCTAGTGACTTAATTAAAAAAAATCACGCCAAATGCATCACAGATGCGATTCTTGACCTGATGCAAAAGACGCAGGACACGACTCCAATATATAGAACGGGATACATGAGTCTACACAAAGATATACCAAGCAAATATAGACAGGTTAAAAAATATGACTCAACGACAAATAGCCGAAGTAAAAAGACTGAGTAGAGCGACTAAATGAGACATTACTAAAAATAAAGAAACTAACAGAGCAAAGGTCATGCTCAGTAACATGATATAAAAATGTAAAAGATGGAATCCTAATATTAGAAAAAGAAAAAAACATTCCGACATAGGAAGACCATATCAGAGATCCCTTCCAATACAATAGATCGCAAGCAACAATGCACAAATTTACAGATGGACCAGAAATATGAAAAAAAAAACTGAAGTGGAAACAACAATGGTCAAATTGAAGAGGGACAAAGCAGCGGGTCCAGACGGATGTAATAGAGATATTGATGTCCCTAGAAGATTTGGCGTAGCGAGATTAACAGAAATAATAAACAAAATCTACAACAGAAGCAATATATCGGAGAACCTAAGCAATCTTCATAACACTACCTAAGAAACCAGTGAGCTTCATCAAATGATCAGTTTAATGAGCCACGTAACAAAACTCATAATCCGGATTCTGATGAACATAACAATCACCAGAATCAGCCCAGAGTTAAGAAAAGAACAATGTGAATGTTAGACGATCCCATCAAGGATAAAAGAGAGGCTTGAGGCAACAGAAATCTAGACTTACTGAAAGATGTTGATGATAACAGAACCTCAACAATGAGGTTTTATAAAGGATGCAAACAAGATGAAAACTAATACTAGGAAGAGACAACTGAGTTTGTTTGGACACGTAATGATGAAGGATGTTTTGGAGAATTTAATACTCACATGTCGGATAAAGGGGAGGAGAGACAGGAGAATTCGGCGCTAGCCGTACTTCTTAGTGCTGAGCAAATCGATGGCGGAGTGGGATTTAGAAGAGTAACCAAAAGAAAAATATTGAGCATCACAAGAGGCAGAGCCAATTTGAAGTCTAGATCAGCTAGGTAATTAAGGATACGGCACATGAAGAAGAAGAAGAAGATATAGTCGCTGTTTTCAGGTGGAAAATCCTATGTATACTTTTGTCTCATTTCCGTGTTCACTAGGGAAAACGGTTACTTCATATATGCCTTTTTGGGATTTGCCTATACTTTCAACTAGGTATTTCTTTTAGGTTCAAAAGTTACAGCAAAGTATACTATCTATTTCTTGATTGTTAAAATGTTTATTTAGTATACTATTTATTGCTATTTGAGTTGATGAAATTTATAATGTTTTTCGTGAAATAATCGCTATTTTTTAATTCATTTTAATTAAAAGTCTTAGTGTGTTGATTTGGTTACAATGTTGTCGATCAATTTAAAAAAAAGTTGATAGATTTTAATATTACGTTGTTGAGAGTCAGGTTGTTGAAATATATTATGTTTTTTTACTGTCTTTTATTTCTTTTTGGTCCGGTATTTTAAAAGTATTCTAAGTGGCATAATTCCTGGGCATTTTGGATTATGTGTTCTGTATTTCTTTATAAGAATCATATCGCTCTAAATAACATCCATTAAGATAGATATATATATCTATCGCTTCATATTTTATATTAAATATTTTTTAGATTATCCTCAATGGTCAAAGACTTGACATTCCTACATATTTTGTTCATTATAAACTTAAGATGAGCTCTCCTAGGAACATATCGCTTTTCTCGATAAACTAGTTTTTCAGGGATATTACTCCACAGATTGTTATTTTTTCCGAAGTATTCACTGAACAATATCTAACCGTTTCAGCATTTTTACCGGAGACTTCACAGATAAAATTATCGAGTTTTAAAGAAACTACGATGAAAGTCCCACATCTTTTTACACGCGTCTGATACGCTAGATGACACGAATGAAATCTACTATCTGTACTCATAGAGAACAGAGCCTAATAATTAGCTGCTAGATCGGTACACACGGAAATTAGAAATTAGTCAAGAAAATCAAGTTAAGAAATCGTCTAAAAAATTCTTACACAAAGTAAATTAAGTCATTGAAGACATTAAAAAATCCCATGACTTATAGACAGCACGAACAAATCAAGGAATATTTACAAATCAATCCCTCTTGATATTAGAACCTTATTTCAAGAAAAATTAACAGTACATATAAAGTTGATAAAGATCACGCGGCTAAATTTCCAAACAAAGTAGAATGTGCAAAATCCACCTGAAAAATGTATTCTTACTTACAGACAATTAACCAACCTAAGTAATAATATACAAAAGTGACTGATTGACACCAGCAGAACAGAACTTGGTTTTATCTCGAAAAAAAACAGATTTCATGCAAAAAGTCTTTGAATAAGATTAAAAGGTTTAACAGTATTAACAACAACGATAAGCGACCTTCCTCTAATTTGATATTACGGACTTCTACTCAGCCATATAAAAAAGTTTATATTCTTTTTGAATTTTACGAAAAACATTGTTACAGTTACTGATAAAGACTTCGAGGATATCATTGATTTTCATAATATTTTTACATGAATAAAAAAACACTGTAATACCTTCTATGTCATCATAGTTGCATTTCATTCCACCAATATCGAAGATTTGGTTAGAATTCATACCCTAAATACCTTTAGTAGGTGACCTCAAACGAATTGATCTATTGAAGGGTTACGAACTCATTGTTAACATAATAGTAATATCCCACTTTCATCTCGAATAGAAAAAAGTCATTAGTGCTTTAAAATTCCTTGAATTTAAGAAAGAAATTTCCTCCATTCTAACAATAGACAAATTCTTAGATAATGCTTTAAATTTCTCGAATGAAACTTTTTAAATATTTCCACAAACAATGAAATTCAAAACTATATTAATGATTGCTCTAACCATCACCAACAAGTAAACAAATACTTGCTATTATAAACACCAGGATCAACAACTTATCTTCTAATAAGAAAATATTTAATGAAAACAAAACCACTAAGAAAATCGATCTCAAAAACTCGCTTCAGACAGAAATTATACTACCTAGAATCCTCTAAAATACCGGACTAAATAACCACAAAAATAGAAAAAGAATGGTAACATGATTGGATATCCACCCCTTTCTATCAATTATCTAATAGTAATATTGGTTGAAATTTCCTGAAATAGATCGACAAACATTTATACCAGAACATACTACTAAGCAAGACATTTATAGAAAAACATTCGAAATTAGATATTCTTGCACTAAAAATGTTAACAACGTCATCAACAAACATAATAGTAGTATATTAAGTAAACTTTATCACAATCAACAGATAGTACACCCTTCTGTAACTGTCTAGCGAAAAGAAATGTCCAGTTAGAGATATATACAAATCCGGAAGAGTTATATACCAAGGAACTATTTTCCCGAGAGAATATCGAAATGAGAAAAAAACTTTACATATGTGTTCCGGGCGGACCCTGGAAATACATATGGATGGATGTAAGTATCTGTGTATAATTATTCATATGCATAGTCACATTTGTATAGACATATATGTAAGGTTATACATGTGGGTATATGTATGTGTATGCGTTTGTATGGTACTCTGTAAGAATATATGTGTATACGTATTCGTGTAATTGTGACTAGGCGTGCAATGTATTTATGTTCACTCATCTTGCCTAACGAATATTGATCCCTAATCTTGATGTCACTTCCGATATGGGTCTAAAGTTTTCTATTCTGGGTTATGTTATTTCATTTCCATTTCGTTTAATTTTTTTTCAGCTCTTTTGGGAAAATATTTATATAGAAGAAAATGTGGCCAAATGAAATAAGATAAATAGTTCGTTGAAATAAATTATAATTTATTACTTTACATGCTGTGATAAGTTTTCTTTTTATCGATAACATATTGCTCTGGATAACATCCATTGAGATCTCCATACAGACCTATTGCTTAATATTTTATATTAAATTGATCTATTTGGATTATCATCGCTGATCACGGACTGATATTATTTTCTATCTATCTGTCTATCTATCTATGGACTCTACGATTGTTACAATCGAGTTTAGATCCCGGATGGAAGCAAGCGAATGTCTAATCACATTGATGAGCTGAGATGCAGCGAAACAGGCTCTTATGTGGATATATATATATATATATATATATATATATATATATATATATACATATATATATATATATATATACTAAAATTCTTTTTGTCGAAAACGACCGACAAGAAAGATAAATAATTTTTCCAGTATTCTTACATGTTACTTTTATGTTGGACATAAATGATGTAAAAATGTTCCAGAATTTTTGAGTTTCCAAATTCTTTTAGCCACTTCACAGGCCATTTTCTGGGATGTTATTTTTCCGCTTTTATGTTCTCATGTTTGACTGTAATGTAATTTTTCTTCGTTGTGTGATTTTAAGCTGATTTCTTTAAAGCAGTAGTCTTATCCATCGTGTGAACGTCTGTTTATTTTTTTAATTTAAAAGACTTTTAATATTGAAATATATTCAATATATTCTATATTATAGAAAATGGAATATATGAAACCTTGTTTTTAATAAAAAAATAACCCTATCAAATCTAAACTAGCAATGAATAATAGAGTGTATGATTACAATGCCCTGTACAAATTTATGTTCCTTGTCATAAATCAATTAGCTATATCGGCCATAGTATCACTTCTATGGGCAAACGTCTTACATATAACCTATCTAGTAATAATAACACAGTAAAAATATTCATTCACCAATAACTTACAAGAATCATAATATGAAAAATCCAAAAGAAATTTTATTTAAATCACAATACTAAAGACTCTTAATTATGAATGTGTACCTAGATATCAAACAAAATTTTCCTACACTCAAACTTACACTATTTAACAGTGGAAATAGTGTTTCGAGATATTTTTGAATAATTAGACAGACAATCATATGATGCTTGTCACTCGCATCACCTGACAGCTTCAAAGAACTCTCCATTTCGATAAACCAAAAAACATTCAAAATAGAAAAATTACATTCCAGTCAAACATAAAGACAGAACAACACCGGAAAAAATAACATATCTGAACATAGCCTGTGAAGAGTCTGAAATTCAAAAATTATAGAACATTTGAATATTCTCCCACTAAAACTAAATATGTAATAATACTGGAAAGATTTTACAAAGATTTAATAAAAACTTCCTTCTAAGTCGTTTTTAACGCAACATGTGCTCGGCCGCCATTGCCCACCGGAATCACTTCTTCCGATTTTATCGAAGCCACGCGTCGGACCAAAACAGGTGCCTTTTCGACTCAGCTTGTAATAAGTGTAAAAAGATACTTAAGAAAGATAAGATGTTGTTTGCTGCCAGAATAAGGCAACACATAGCATCCTGTATGTTCGGCGCCAAAAACTACTGGCGACTCTGTAAAAGCGTGCATAACAAGAGTAAAATGTCAATAACTCCTCTAATCAATGAATTTGAAGTCCTCACCTCCTCAGCGGACAAGGCTGAATGCTTTGCTCGCAGATTCTTCACCAATTCGAGATTGTATTCGTCTGGAGTATCTACACACTGCTTCCCACCTAGAACTGAGGCTCAACTGAATGACGTCCACCTCACCCCATCTCTGGTCTCTAGCATAATCTCAAAACTTAACCCTCACAAAGGGAGCCGAGGAGACGGAATCCTAAACATAGTCTTCCCTCCCTGTCGGAAGATTCCTCTCTGGTTCCTATATATTTGAAAATACTGGAGAAACCTCGGACCCCACTATTTTCCGCCCTATAAGACTCCTTCCGATCTTTGGCAAAGTGTTCGAAGCCATTATCAACGTAGAGTTGATTCAGGATCTCACGACCCACAGGCTCCTCTCGGACAAATAGTATGGTTTCTGCTTCACCAGGTCTACTGCTGATATGCTAACGACCATCACTGAGGATATATACAAGGCTCTCGACAAGAATGGCGAAGCTCGGACCGTTGCTTTCGATATTTCCGAAGCGTTCGACAGAGCCTGGCATGAAGGCCTTATACGCAAATTTCGGAGTTATGGTATATCTGGAAATTTGTTTGACCTAATCCAGTCATTCCTTTCTAATCGCACATTGAAGGTAGTATTAAACGGACAAAACTACCATAAGAACACGGGTGTCCCTCAAGTTTCTATCCTAGGTTTACGCTCTTTCTAATCTACATTAAAGATCCCAAGTAGTCATGTACGCCGACGACACTACAGCTTGATCTCCTTCAATAAAAAATCTGGTGTGGGCGACAAAGCGTACCTCGCTGCCGTGCTTGACAAGGACATCGTGGTGAACTGGGGTAAGAAATGGCTCGTAAATTTTAATGCTTCCAAAAGGAAGCTGCTATCAATTAACCATCATAGACAATCGCTCATACCGCCCATTAGTATGGAACAGGCTTGCCTCCCTGAAAGTAAAACACTGCGCCTACTTGGCCTCACATTTTCAGCGGACCTCAAGTCGAGTGACTACATCGAATCCATTGCTAAATCCGCTGCTATGAAAGTCGGTTCTCTGTGCAGGTCCCGGAAGTTTTTCACGTCTGAGTCCATCCTGCACTTATATTGCCCGTGTATTGAATACTGCTGCCACATCTTGTCGGGTGCCCCTGCTTTTCTCCTCGGGGTTCTTGACAAATTACAAAGGAGAATATGTACTGTGATCGATACCGACTTTGCAGCCCAGCTCCAGTTACTCTCTCAACGGCGTGATGTGGCTTCCCTGTGTCTCTTCTATTAATACTTTCACTGCTTCTGCTCCGATGAACGTAGATCAGTGGTGCGACCTAGGTATGAATTTGCACGAGATACTAGATTATCAACTAGGTCCCACTCTTTTACTGTGTAACAGATAACATATAACCGCAATTTCTACTCAAACAGTTTTTTCTCGCCCTACCCGCCTGTTGAATTCCATTCCATATTTCTTACTTCCCGGACAGTTACAATCGTCATGAAATTAAATGTAAGGTCAATAGACACCTCTTATCACAGTAACTCGCATCCATTCCCTCAAACACTCTTCCCATCTACCCAACCTCCATCCTCTGTATCCTCATCCGTCTATCAACCTCCTTCTCATATTTCCTATAACTAACCATTATTTCTCATCACATTAACAGTGAAATGCCTTGCTTGGGGTGAAATAATAAGAAAAATTTAAATATTGCTGCGCAAATCATATTCTTTAACTGTGTGAAAAATATAACTTGAAAATATTTCACCAAAATACCTCAAGATTAATTTAAAAATTAGCAGTGGAATCAAATCATCTACAAAACTTATTTTAAAGCATGGACTTTAATAGAAAAAGTTAATAAAATCATGTATATTTCTTAAATAGAATCGCTTATTAATAAACAGCCTATCTGGCTTGTTTTAAAATAAAAATCTGAAAGGAATAATAACGTTAACAATATTACAGCATAGAAATTTAAAACAAACTTTTTGTGTCATCAAAAATATATATCAAATATTACGAACTGTCTATATATGTTTCTCAACTTTGAGAACTTTTAAATACAGACAGGAATAAAAGTTAATGAACAAGTAGCATTAACTAAAAGTTTACGTGCCGGCAAGAATCCTAATAAGATTTTCATTTTAGCATATTATATATATATATATATATATATATATATATATATATATATATAACATTGTCAGTGTTTGTGTTTCTGTATTTGTTTGTTTGTCTATCTCCATCACGCTATCTCTGTGTGTATGTGTGTGTGTGTGTGTGTGTGTGTGTGATGATCGTTGTTTTTGGTTTTCAATTCCCGGTTTATATATTTGTGTTCATTTTTAGTTGTTTATTCATTCTTACGATTTGTCATTAATGGAAAATATAACACTCTATCTTATTGCATTAGATAGGGATATGCATTTTCTTAGCTTTCACTTATCACCTTAGTCGCATTCGTTCAATTAATATTATCTTATTCTTCCTGTATTGTTTTCCAATTTTTTTTCTTATCCCAAATTTCTGTTTTTGGTTTATCCTTCATCTCTCATCGTTCCATTATAACGTGCATTTATATTTGTGTTTTCTTTCTTTCGTCTGTATTTCTTTCTTGCGAAATGTCTTACCGTCTTTGCTTTTACTTTGTGATGCATCTTTTTATTTTCTACCTATTATGTGCACTTTTTTAATTACTCTCTCATCACACATTAATGATTCTTATTTTCTGGAAATGCATTTCCCTTGTATCTTTTATTTATTTATTTTGTGATTTTTTTTCTTCGATTTCTTAATTTATTTCTTCAGTGTTCTTTTTTTTACTATATTTTATTCTATATCTCTTCCATTAACTTTTTCAGCACTCATTAAGTTTTCTTTGTTTTCAAGTCAAATATATTTCCTTCCTTCCTTCCTTCCTTCCTTCCTTCCTTCCTTCCTTCCTTCCTTCCTTCAATTTTTTGTTCTGTTATTTCATTTTACATTCATTTTTTTGTCTTATTACTCTTATCCTTGCAATATTTTCACTCGTATTTAATGTTCTTACTATATTGTTTATTTTTACTTTCAGCGTGTAATCATATGACCCTTACTCTAAGCTGACACTTCGCTTTAAGTTATTCTCATTTTAAAAATGAGTGTTTTCGTTCTTTTTGATTGACAGCATAGAATTGATGATTACAGTTAAGTTTACGAGAGAAAAAATGTTAAAACATTAATCATATGATTACTAAACTTGCAATATATCGTATAGCACTTTTTCGTCAATATAAATTATTCACAATAATTTTTAATCTTCAATGCTGATTGCTTCATACTGATCTTTTACTTACAGAGGATACACAGCTGACTATACATTACTGTGCAGTCGACTACATAAAAATCAAACAACGCGTTTGCATGAAATAAAAAAAATATAATATGGCAAACATCTATCGAAAACTTCCTGTATAATAAATGCCAGTTTCTTTACAGTCGAAATCATCTTTTCAAAATTGAATTGCGAAAATAAATGTACACGGAATTTATCCTCACACCAGAATATTTTTTTGTTTTTTTGTTTGTTTGTTTGTTTGCATTTTTGTGACATTCAAAAAGCTTTTGGAAAGAATATGATTTTTTTTTTGTCGGGATCATGCCGCTCAACGCAGACCTGCAAATATTACAAAACTGGTATGTGCAACCTGCATATATATATATATATATATATATATATATATATATATCAGTACAGCCAGTGTGTCGGCATATGTCGACCGAATTTTACGTGAAGTTCAATGACTAGCAAATCGAGTACATAAAAGAAGAATCGTTATGTTACATACGAGATCGAATTGAATATTTTCTTGGAAGGAATCTACATCAGTTTTCCTTAGGTTCTACTCGGAATCAAATTATCAATCATTTCGATCTCTCATTGATCGCTCTCATCAATATTTAAATTTGTCCAAACAAATATATTTTTAACCCTCTTCTCGTGTTTTCTACACTAATTTTAAGTTTCTGCATATTCTCTTTCTGTCCAAATTTGAATCTTTCTTGGGTTCATATATTGAGCAGTGAGATGATGTGATGTCTCTGTAAAACAGATACTTAGACAATTTCCAGTTTCATCTAAAATACCGTGTCCAGTGCAGTATTTTGCGAATAAATATTTATCTCTGCAGGTGGTTTTTGTCCGTTACTGTCTAGGATGCCAACTGTCTGTCACTTGATATTTAAGATGTGTCCTAATCACCTTCAACGTTAACATTCCCAGGTTTTTGAAATAATGGCAATATGTAATTCATGAGTTTGAAGAGTACACGAGCATAGTCGGAACAATATTTTTTTTAAATATGTCAAGTGAGATGTCTCTGTCAGACTTTTTTTTAAAATCATATCACCCCGAGCAAGGTGGTAACGCCACTGATGTGCAGGGGGCTACGTAATAGTAAAAGATTGAAAAGGAGAAAGCCAGAAACCACTTCTACTCCAAAAGACTAGACCACCATTTCGCATTTATTGAAAAAAATGCTGGGATTTGTTTTTTAATTCCAACATTTATTTCGGAATCAAAAGAAACATCTCTGTCTAGAATAAATATATGCATAAAAAGCTGCAAATTCTAAAGTTAAACAATTATGTTATGTTCGACATAGAGTTGATCTAGTTATTGTATACATAACTTTAGTTTTTATGATTCCAGTATATGCTCTAAGAAATTTTTATATTTATTTTTCTTTGAGAAAGAAAAATATCACAAAATATTTTTGTTCTTTACAATTCCAAAATTGTAAATTAAGTTAGTATGATCGGAGTATGTGTATATAAGGAGTGTCACCTTTTTACGTTGATTATATATGCGTCTAAATTTCCATCATTTTGAAAACTTGAGCTGTATTGATTCAACTATTAATATTTTTTACATTAATTCTTTCCTATGCATCAAGTTTGCTTAATCTACTTTAACATGGCGAGATCTTTAGAAGAAGAATATTCACTGAGGATACTCAATAAATTATGCAAAAGGTTAAGTAATTAATTACATGATCGAAGTGATAATTCAGTTGTGCACATGCAACGACCTCGGCTTAAATGCTTACGAAACTAAAAAAACTAATTTTTTTACCAAGCTAAAAACTATTTGTTTTATTTTACACAGCCATCTTTATAACAGGGAATAGAAGTTTAAAGCTGAATGAAAGATTTGCTAAAATCAGAAGCACCTTGGTTAATAAATTCTTTTCAAATCTGCAATTTTTTAAGAGGTAAAATATTGTTAAAAAAATGTAGCTCCATCTCCCAACAATCGTAGCAGAAAAAATTTATTTGTAAGAAATTTAAAATTTTGAGCAAATTTTGCTGATCACATAAATACCGAATACGGAAATTTTAAGTTTGAGCATATGTTGTTTTTTAATCATATCACCCCGAGCAAGGCGGTAACGCCACTGATGCGCAGGGGGCTACGTTAGAGTGAAAAGATTGGAAAAGAGAAAGCCGGAAACAACATCTTAAGGAAAAGGGGATGAGCCTCTTCACTTGTTCAATAAAAATGAGACAATTTTTGCAATATTACTTAAATTTATTGAATCTTTTCACACACACACACACACACAAACACACATGCACACACACACAGATATATATATATATATATATATATATATATATATATATATATATATAAACGCATGTTTATATGAAAATTAGTACTGCTGCCATTTATGGTCAGGTGCCCCTGCCGTTCTCCTCAGTGTTCTTGACAAGCTCCAAAGGAGAGTCTGTAATGTGATAGGTACTGATCTGGCGACTCGACTGCAGCCACTTCCCCATCGTCGAAATATGGCCTCCCTTTGTCTGTTCTATAAATACTTTCATGGCTTCTGCTCGGACGAGCTTAAGTCACTGATGCCTCGTGCAACAAGACGGGCAACTGGGTTCCACCCATTCACAGTCAGGTTAGCCAAATGCAGACGACAATTCTACTCCTGCAGCTTCTTCTCTCGCACTTCCCGCCTGTGGCACTCGCTCCCGTATTCTTGCTTTCCTGACGGCTACAACCTCCAGAAATTTAAATGTAAAGTCAATACTCATCTACTAACCACTGGACACTAGCTCTCTCCCCACCCCTGTATAACCTTCCCTTTCTCTCCACCTATGTATCTGTCATCGCACCTGCTTTCTCAGTTTTCTATTTTTCCTTTCTAAATAGTTTGTACTCCTCACTCTTTTCTAATTAATCTTTTTACATTTATGTAGCCCCCTGCACATCAGTGGCGTTTCCGCCTTGCTCGGGGTGAATTGATTAAAAAAAAATAAGAAAGAAAAACATTGAAATGTACTCTAGAAAATCCAACTGTAATATCAAGCTATCGTTTTATTGTTAAATTTTGGGGGGATATTTGTGCGTACACTTTTATTTGAAAAGCAAAATTACTCATATTGATGCTTGAATATTAACTTACTTTCATTTTTATGACCAGGTCTTTCTCACGTGAAAAATGTTACATTAATATTATATTGTTTATTGAGTGTTATTAAATCGATAGAAAATTTTGTTAAAATAATATCAGTATTTCTTAATATTCTGACTTTAGTTCCTCGCGCATTGGATAATGCAGTAATGAGGAAGAATAATGTTTCTTTCAAACTATGCCAGTATATTTAAAGCATATATTCACTTTTTGCCCGTAAAAAAATTTGTAATTAATAAAACACCAATTTCATTAAATGCTTACTATGAACGTACGTGTTAAACTCAGAATGAAGACCCTAAGACCTTAAACTAAGATATAAATAGTGAGATAAGGTTTCTACAAATGATTTTGATATTAATGTGTTTCTGTTAATTCCAGTTTTATCATTCACTCAATAATTAGAATATTCTTATTTTTACGATGATTTTATTCATTTAACTTTGAACTTCTAAAGCTTTTAAGTTTTTTCTCCTCCAAGTTAAACTCTAATGAAAATCAGTTTTTAAAGAAATTATGCTTATTTTATATATATGTACACAGAAAAACGAACATTATTTAATTGTCAATTCAAGCTTCTTTCCCCTAAATTTATTAGAATCTTTTTCAAATAGACATAAATAATACCTTTTGTTATCAAATTATTGACAATGCAATTCAGCACTTGTCCTATTTGAGTGAATTTTTCTACTTGCATTAAAATACGACATTACTTTCTAAACGATATTATAAAATGTAATGTGAAATAGAATAAAACTACTATGCCAAAAACAAGCAAAAGAATAGCAACAACAAAATGTATCCAATAAGTCTAAAACATATAATAAAAATACATAATCATCAAGAGTAAATATTTTTTTTTCATAAATTGCCATAAGTACTTACCAAAGAAAGACGAAAGTAGATTCTGAATTATTGGGAAATATAATAGTATATAATTTGCTGGAAGTAGTCGATGACATTTCCTTTAATCTTCATGGTGGTCATAAAATCTTCGGTTTCTGAAGTCGAAAGCACTTCCAGGTTAAATCTTTATTAGGCTTTCCCTTTCCATCGAATATACCAAAACAGCTGTTATGAAAGGGAAAGATAATTTCGCCGATAAAACTTTTTTCTTTTCATTTAATCTTCTTGCTATTACAGCTTAAATACTTCCGCTAAAATCTGCTTTAAAGCGTTCATTGCTCTATAATGGATGATTCTTTAGATGACCAGTAATGCAATAAGATTTTTGTCTGCGATTTTCAGTAAAATCTGCAGTTTATTGTCAGCCTGCCACTCATGTGATTTTTACATATAATGTTTTTATCTTATATCTGGCATTTTCTATTCTTTTATAGATTTTTACCGCCGAGCAAGTCTTAATGCACATTTCTAATTCTCTTCACCATTTTAAAGCGTCCCGACTTTTTTCTTTTGCTAAAATGTCTTCGCAGACCTTAAAATAGGCCTCCCTGCACCTCGTTGGTTTAAGAAGGAAATGTTAATAACTGTTTAGCTGGAATGAGAGAGGTGTTTTTTCTTATGAAGATAGTTATACTTTTCTAGACTGTAAAAAAAACTGTACACTACCTATTAAGCAGGTGCAGCATAAAAATTTACCCATTATTATAAAATTAAAAAAGTAGTTTTTGAGAAATTAATTTTAACAATTTAATTGTTGTACATATTAGCAATAATTTGCGTGCATAAAAAATATTAATTTTAAAATTTCTTTTTACCACAGCCCTTAATGTCTTATCAAATATGTATGACTTTTTCCCAACCGCTTTGTTTTATTTCTACAATGAGAACAAATATTTTATTCCTGCCATAACTAATTGGAATATGAGATAAAATAAACATTGTTCTTTATAAATATGGGTCATATTATAATGCTCCTAAGATTGATATCATGTCCTGATGTAAAACATTTTAAATTGACAAAAACCAATGAAAATATCTCTTGAATCAATTCTGTGTAAAATTATCCGCTTGTGTGTACATATAGCGACTTCATAATGTAGCAGTCAACCACAATCACACGTCTCTTCAATATCTTCTGGTAAACGAAAAGCAAGGGTGATAATAAAACACCAAAAAGAACCATAACACAAGACATGGAATCATTTAATTTCTCATGCTTAAACTGTGTTCTGATAAATTAACAAAGTAGATAAACGGAGTAATATTATTATTTTTGGTCGATGAACACATCATCCAAAGTTAGCAACTTCACATCTGAAAAACTTAAAAACTTCATCTGTGTTACGATGCCTCTCATTCACCATTTTATTCTGTATATTTGTTCAAGAAGCTTCGTTGATCCTAACATATTATCTGCCTGGAGTATCCTCACCCGACTTCCACCTTAGAACAGAGAATCAACTGTGGGATATTTACATTACCCCATTGCATATCTCTAATATAATTTCAAAGCTTGATCCCCATAAGGCGAGAGGAAAGGAAAAAATCCCAGTCATTAACATGAAGAATTGCGCCCTTAAACAATCTACTGTTCTTTCAAAACTCTACAACTACTGCATTTTTGTCAAGAATTATATATTATGACAACAATATTCAATGCACAGACAAATGATAAATTTATGAATGTACGAAATGAAATCTGACGAGAAAAATTTCTGGCATATCACTGAAATCTAAATTTCCATCCAGTAGACGTAGCAATTTGTACAAAATAGTCACACTACTTCTGGTCAGTATATGCCATGAGGAAAGTAAGGCTTAGGGAGATGTTCACGTGGATTTAAGCATCATCCATGCTGATGACAGACAGAAAAACATTTCTGTGGTAAGTAATTGGAAAGTGTTTCGTTTGAAAGTGTAGAGAAGTGAAACTTCTTTGGCTCTAGGTAACCACTGATTGAATATACTTTTCAAACGCACGTGCAAAGTATACTTAGTGTGGTTTATCAATTTTTTTACTAAAATAGAAGGAAATGATTATAACCAGCTGTATTTATGCATAGTTGGTAACATGATAATGATACTCATGATGATCAGAAACATATAAGTTTCAATGACATAACGCTGATTTTGCCCGATCTATTACGAAAAGGTATGGAATTATAAACGTTTAACAAGAAATGCAATGCTCGATTTGTTAAACACGATTGATTTAAGTTAAGTAGTTTCCTCTGGCATCATACCTCTTGAGTTGCCGTGACAACTCAAGAGGTCAGAATTATATCAAGTTCTTTGGAGCTACATCCCGAGCTTAGCAATTCTCATTTCATGCGAGCGCGTTTACATTTGTGCGTGCGTGAATAATTCTTTTTCAGATTTGAATAAAATTTCAACACTTTAGTTTTATTTTGTAATCCCCGCTGTCTCATGAAAGCAATAACAACTACATTCTTAACGGAAAAAAGTCTTTAACAGTTTTCATATCTATTTTCCATCCTGGGAGACTTGTTCGTTTCAATGCATTTTTCATTTTCTATACTTCAGATATATAATCATGCTTAGGTACCATTTTATTTGACATAAATGTGTTTACGATCAGATCAGATCAATTCAATATTCATTCTTTTTGATCTTTATATTTATTTTACACGCAATTTAATTCAGTACCAGATCCCAAATACATTTTCTTTCTAATTTCTTTCATATTTTCTATCAATGTATCATGCTTGTTAATTTTATTTTATCAACATAACACATGAGAATCTGATTGATGTTTATATTTTGAATAATCTAGAATTTTAAAATATTTTAACCAAATTCAATGTCAGAAATAATTTCAATTTCAACTACAATGCTGAAATATATATCTTGTTTTAAATATCTTATAAATCAGTGGCTGATGGCTTTCATGAAAATGCATGCAATAACTCTAAATTTCGAATTCTGGTAAGAAGAAATTCTCTTCATAAATGAGCACAAAAACATAATAATATCTCATGTAGGCAAATGCATCTCGTCCAACTTGTATAAAAATCGGTCATGACTTAAACTAGAGGAAACAATTTACACGTATATTTTTCTTTACACACTAGGTTTAGAGATAGATAGATAGATAGATAGATAGATAATTATTAGGATGCGTTTTTCAATAATGGATGTGTATTGTGGTGAAATAGATATTAGCTAGAAATAAAAAATGAAAACGGAGAGAGAAATTCTTATTCTAGTCTGGTTCATTATATTCTTTAATGCACAATTACTCTTGAGAAATACATTAATCCATCTCAGCTATGGGTTTAATAGTAGGAAATACTCGGTTCAATACATTGATTGTCATGCAGTCTGCTGTAGAAACACCCGGCAACGAACTGTCTATTCCCTCACGAATCGAAAGAAATATGTCAGTAACTGACTAATCTCGATAATATAGGAAACCAGAGGAGAACTAAAACAAAAAAGGGGAATTAAAAATATTGCAAAAACAACAAAAAGATATAATGGGGAATAATCAAAAATTTAAAAAAAATATTGTGAGTTGAAAAACGAAGTTTAGCAACTCTTTTTCTTTTAAGATTACTGAAGATAAATTATAAAAGAAAGGAAAATTACTGACTATTTCTCATACTTTTTATGGTGAAATTATTTTGTGGATTTCTTTCATGGCAACATCGCAGTCACTGCGTATATGTAAATAGTGATTTACTATTTGAGTAAGGAAATGAGACATGAAACATTCTATTCAACATTCGAAAAGAAATAAAAACAGTTTTGATTTCATACTTATATAGCATGGACAATGCTAACCTCCAATATAGCCACGTATTGCGCTTTCCCTGGTTAAACTTTTTTAACTAACGTTAAATGAACTGATTATATTGAACATGCTACATCTGTTGTTTATTATAATGGTTAAAAGTGTCGTGCAAGAATGTTTATTTGGCTAGAATCTCTCTTGCATATTGATTAATCTACAATTCTTTCGTGCATTGAAAATTGATGAAATATCTGGCTTGCTCTCTCTGCTATATATTTCGCAATTTAGCGACAAATTTTCCAGAAGGCTCAGTAGAGTGATCTCTCCTGACATGGGATATCGACATCCGTAACTTTTTTTAGCTACCTGACGCGGGTTCACTTTGTCTACATATTTTAAATGTAATTATTCTAATGAACTTAGATCTCTAGTAGATTGACTGTATGGATTTTAGCCTACTACTAGACTGACAAGTAGATCTCATTGTTTTATGGTTAAAATAGAAGTACCTGCCTCATATGTTCTAATAATTTATGTTTCATTAATTCGCAACCGTTGCACATTCGTTTATTCTTTTGATTTCATGAAACCTACATCCAATCAACCTCAGTTGTTATAAGTAATCAAGCGTTCTTACATTGCCATTATTCCTCACTAACATATTCTCATTTTCTTTCAATCCGACTTATCTAAATTGATTAAACAATAAAATATAAACGTTGAAATCCATTGCAAAATAATTTTAAAAGTGTTTTTTTAATCGAAAACAAAATTGAAATCATTGTTGACAAGGAAGCAAAAAAAACAAAAAAAAAAGAAAGAAAGAATAAGTGCATACATAGTAATGAGATAGAAAAATATATAATTCAATGCTGAATTAGATAGATCCTGAAAAAATTAGAAAGATAGCAAGACTACAGAAAATGTAATAAAATAAGCAATAAGACAGAAGAAACCTATACTGCACATCAGTGAAAATGGTCGAACAGCCAATCATGAAGAAAAGAAAATCAGAGATAGAATGAAATAAAGCTAGAAAATATTGTTTCTGTCCCATTGAAAGGCAAACAAACAAAAAGAAAGGAAAGTATAAAATATAAGAAATACCAAAACCAATAAAGGATATTATATTTGAAAAATGAGACAGGTTATGTAGTTGTGTCGGTCACGTCATCTATCAGTTCGAGTAGCACATAAAAAGTAAATATTTGAGGGTTGAATCTCAAACAATATGCTTTTAAAACCTGGCCAGGAAACAAGCGAGATGGTTATCATTTTCTTTTTGCAGATTACTCGAAGATATCAATCAGTTTAGAAACCTACTTGAAAAAGAATTTTTTTAAAAAATTGTTACATGAAATGACGATTTGAATTTAACACTTTTTGAGTATTTATTAGAAATGAAAAAAATGTTCTGTTGCAGATTACTTGAAGGTATCAATCAGTCTAGAAACCTATATGAAAAACAAATTATTTAAAAAAGAATTGTGACATGAAATGAGGATTTGAATGTAACACTTTCTGGGTATTTATTGGAAATGTAAAGAAAATAATAATGAAGTGCATATATAACAACTCTACATATTTTTAAATGTATCCGGTATATTTCCCCAAAATAAGCTTTAATTATGGTTACATTAAATTTCTTCCTCATTTTATGATCGCAGTTCGATTAGACGCGATGAATAGACTAAAACTGACGAAAGAGTTAACACTGCAATATATATCTATTGTCCGAAATGATTAAAAATGTTTCTGTATAGGTACAAAAATACCACAAATGTTTCCAGTAATAAGATAGTTTATAAGATGATGGGCATAGTTTCCTGAATATAATTTACATTGAAAGAAAAAGAAATGCCAATAGCAAACTCCAAATATTCATTCTGTTATGCTATTAAGCAGAGTAGATATTTAATAATAATTCTTCCATGTGCTGTCTCCCTTGAAGAAGTTAGTGTTAATAGTTCTTCTCTATTTCCAGTCATATGGGCCATTTTTTTTTAGAATGTGTTCCACCATATATTTTCTCAATATCGTTTGATAAGTTATGAGTTGTTTTGATCTGTCTTTCTTGCTTTCAATCTGAGCTGAAAGTATAAAATATTATGTCTTTTTTCTTAATGTGCCCTATATATTGAAATGTATCTGTTTATTTTTGGTATAGCATGTCAGTCTTTTTGTCATGTTATTATTCAAAATATTTTTCTTGTCGAATATTCATTCACTGGTATCTTCAGCAAACTTCTAGAAAATTACATTTCTATTGCTCCAATTCAGTTCTTCATCTGCGAGAACATTTTCTAGCATTCAGTGCCACATGATATCACGTAACATTTCAGTATTTCCTCTGATTCTTATGATTGTTTTAGTTCCCTTTCACTTTGGTTATCTTTTGAAAAAGAATCCTGCTTTCAATGCGTTTTTTCTTTTTATAGTAATGTTTACTAAATACAAGACCCAAGTACATCTCAATGTACAGCGTTATTGCGTAGTGTTGTATGAACGTAAGAAAAGCAAAAATACAGTTTATTTGGTTATGTAATAAGGGCAATGGATAAGATGTAAATATGAATATGTCAAGATTGCAGTAATTGCGAAATATGTGTGCCGGAAGTCAGTTACACAAAGCAAAATTTTTGGGAGAATCTCTTTGAGATTGACTTACAGATTACAAATGTTATACGATGGCAATTATGTTGAGTCATCCTTGTTTACGAGACATGGTTAGTCCTATTAGAAAATGGGAAACAAGCAAATTAGTTCGTCAAAACTCACGCTATTAAAATAGCAGGAGAGTATTGAGTTTCTGGCGACGTCTGAAATTATAATTTTGAGTGCACCATTATAAGGAAATTAAAACATGAGTGACTAAAACATTTTATTTTAACAGTGATCTGTAATTCAACCAAACAACTTTGGTATTACTTTCGGAAAATATATTTATAAAATTTTAAGAGAAAAATACAACTAATATAAAAAATATGTCTTCATAGACTGGAGTAAACTTTATACAGAAATACTTAATTTCTTCTTCATCTATGTGCCTTGTCCATTCAGGATGTAGACGATCATGTTTTTCCACGTCTTCCTATTGCCTTTTCCTGTTACACCATGGAAGCCTCGTTCCATCATCCACCTGATTAGGTCCTTCAAAATACGTTATCCGTTGCTTTCCTCTGTCTCTTTTTCCCTCTATCTGACCTGTTAGTATCAGGTTCTCTTGGCCATCTTTCCTCATTGCATGTCCCAGGCGCTTCAGCTGTCACTTCCTGATGCTCAGTATTAATTCCCTTTTTTATCTATCATTTATAAGACCTCATTATTACTCACAAAAAGCATGTCTTCACATTTTTCGCTATTTATCTTTATCTTCTATATCGAAAACAAAATTCTACATTACAAACGCTTGACATTTTTTTCAGAATTTTGAATATAAATTTAATCCTCCGTACTACATTCGCGGACAGAAGAGCCATTATATATAAATTCATTTAAACTTCCTGTTAAACAATTTTCAGGATGATTATTTTGAAACTCCAAGCCTTTTATACCAATAATAATTGAAAATAAATCTTCAAAGGCGCTAAGTCTATGTTCGCTGATATAGTGAGGCTTTCTATAGCTACATTCAATATGGTTTCATGAATAATATCTTGAATATTCCATCATCAATCTATTATATCTTAAAGCTATTTAAAATGCTATGATATTCAGCCAACAGAGAAATTTTAGTTCAATCTCCTTCGAATATTTCCCTCGAAATTAGTAAGTACATATTTATATGCATATAAAATAATCTATTAATTCAGTTATCATCATTATTATTTTTTACTCAAGAGGTACATTTCTGCAAATTTCTTTTAAAAAATCGCCTTTGGAGTGTCTCCTAATTTTTCCACTCACAATCAAAATGATATTTTATTTCTATCTTTTAGCTTGTACGAAATTATACGATCCTTTGAACTATCTAATGGATAATCTGTTTTTTGTAAAGACGTACCATTAATAAACCTCGAATTGATTAAGATTCTCACCACATAATGACTTCTTTTAGATAATCAATATCTTTGATAAATAGGTCACGTGCTGATATCTTTAGGATCACAGGTGAAAATTTATGTCAGATGGGAAAATGAGGAAACTAGAGGATTGGCTGTAGATATCTTGAAGGCGTTTCACAGGGTTGAGCATGTTGGTGTTTTTCATAAATTTAATGTGTTTTACTTTTGAACTGTGTGATTGGCTTTATTTAACCTTTATTAAAAAGTATGATAATGAAATTTATCTTAAATAATCTCCTGTCAAGTCCTTTTTTTAAATTATGTCTAGTGATTCCAATATCTTTTTTGTTTGACTTAATTTTCTTCTTAACTTTCTCAAGGCACTCCTTGATGTAATCAGCACAAAACTCTGAATATAAATAATACTGTATTAATTGTAAATCTGATTCGCTAAAACCAAATAATCAGATGTAGTCAAAAAGCACCCCCAATGTTTCGTTATATAATGGAAGAAGTCTTTTGTTAATTTTAACAGCGTCAAATGAAATTATTCTCTGTTAACCATGTTCAAGTACATTTTAAGCTTTCATCTAAACTGTTGCCGATCTACGGGAAAGCAACTCATTCTTTACAAAACATGTGGTGGAACCATTTAATTTAATTAATTGCTAAGTTTGCTGCTAGGAATCAAAATGTTGTACTAGAGAATCTTTCTCATCAAATTATATCCTGAATATTTTGTAACAAAAATTTGAGCATGCATTCAATATTGCTGCAGTATCTGGTCAGATGGCTTTTTGATATATCTTTGAGAATAATTATAATGTCAAACATGGCTTTCCGACTTCATTTAGTTTCTTTTCTTTTGATATTTTCATGGTATTGGTTCCGAAGATTTTTTAGTTTGCCAGTTCATTTTCAATTAAATCGCAGCATTAGATTTGCAATTGGGACTCATAATATTATTGATACTTCTAACCGTACTGTTTTATGTTAACGATGTCTTCTAATCCACTTTTCAACATTGAAACTCTTTGAACAAGGCCACAATGTGTGTACTGTATTCGGAATATTAAACATTCTTATGACACTACATAAATGTATAAATCAACCCCTATATTCAGTTAATATCATCCTTAAAATTCATCCTTAAATCAACTTATATTTTCATAAAATTCAGATTTAAATCAATCTACATATTCCCATAAACTTATATTAAAAGGATTATAAGAATAGCCGAAAGGCTTGGATAAATAAAACTTTCGCATATTTTTAAACAAACTTGTGATAATTAATTGAGGCAACTGTTTTAGTTACCTATCTTTAAATATACGGCCACTTTTAGACCCATTGGAGTGAAGAGTGTAATAGATTTTTACTTTTATCTCAGATTAGGTTATTTGCAGTGGTTTGAAGTACTATGAATCTATTTTATCGGTGTATGATGAGATCTTTTGGCCTTTAAAAATTTTGCTTCATCTCTGAATCAGAATTTTATCACGCACACTGTCGTATCGACTGTTCTACAGCCAATGACTGCTACCGACGTTACTTTAAGAAAGCGTACAAAACTTTTACCACTGTGCGACACACAGAGAAGTCTTACAGACAGATCTCGATATTGTTGATGCTAGTCTTTCAACTTTCAGTCGTATCATTAATTTTACAACAAACTGGATCCATCAATAAAAAATGTAAAAGAAAGCTCGATTTCAAGAGAAAGACAACGCCGATAGACGATTTATACGCGGGTAGATAACGTGTGAAGAATTCTAGGATAACTTTATGTGTAGTTTCAATTAATATGCACAAAGTTGTATAATTTATGCCCTTAAAAAAAGTGGAATATCTCATTCGAAATAATTTAAAATTAATCATAGCACCTTCTCTGTTATTTTAATTGAAACTTGCATAAATTAGAAATTACATCATAACAAACACACACACACACACACACACACACACACACACACACATATATATATATATATATATATATATTCCCAAGCAAAAAAGACATGTTGAATGAAAGAACGGATATTATGACTAAATTCATCCACACTAAGAAATACCTCTTAGATTCATGAAACCATGGATAAAAACGCCATAATTCATTTTAATTTTAAAATTGCCCGTTCAAAATTCTCTGTAACGTTAGCGTTTAAATAAAACAACGTTTCAATAGTGTACTTAAAAGAAAAACGGTAAACGGTAAGTTGAGCTTGAAGTCACCATTCATGGTAGAAACCTAGTTCGCGTTACAGCTCTTTAAATATGGAAAATATATATATATATATATATATATATATATATATATATATATATATATATATATATATGCATGTGTGTTTTTCTGTGTGTATGAGCGTGATTGCATGAATGTGTGTGTAGACAATCTAATAATAATAATAATAATAATAATAATATATATATATATATATATTAAATATAAGAGACAATGAATGTCTATTATGTTTAATCATGAGCCGTTCTAAACGTCGTATTTTTGCTTTAATTTCAGTTGAAAATAAAGACAAAAATTCTCCAACATTTGGATAATTATTTATTGGTTTTCTTCTAAGCTTTCGGCTCACATGAGCCATCTTCAGAGAGGTAGTTTAAACTGAAATATTATAAAATCCACCATCACCGACGATTTTATTTTGTGTTGACATAAAACTCCGCTTGGCAACGGCAATAGTTACCAAAAATAATAAACGCAGTTCTTAAGTTTGCGATGCGGTTTTATGACGTCACACCGCGGGATAGCGCGAAATGACAACAAAACCATCTAGTCAAATGCAATGTAATATGTTATTTCCTGTTTTAAAGTTGATTTTATTGAGTGTTGGTTGTTTTGATTTGATGTACATGGCCTCCAATATCTGCAGGTTCCTCTTACTGTGTGTATGAGTAAGGATCACCGTATTGTTGACCAAAATCTGTCTGATATTACCTACATGTTTATGTTTTTCAGAGAAATGTTGTTTAATAGTACTCTGATGAGAAACCAATTAGTGTACCAATTTACATGCCCATTCAGAGATTGCATCTCTGATACTACTCAAAAACCTAGTACATATATTGGTTTTACCACAACCACGCTCTCCCGTAGACTTACATGTCATCTTTCTCATCAGAGTACTATTAAACAACATTTCTCTGAAAAACATAAACATGTAGGTAATATCAGACAGATTTTGGTCAACAATACGGTGATCCTTACTCATACACACAGTAAGAGGAACCTGCAGATATTGGAGGCCATGTACATCAAATCAAAACAACCAACACTCAATAAAATCAACTTTAAAACAGGAAATAACATATTACATTGCATTTGACTAGATGGTTTTGTTGTCATTTCGCGCTATCCCGCGGTGTGACGTCATAAAACCGCATCGCAAACTTAAGAACTGCGTTTATTATTTTTGGTAACTATTGCCGTTGCCAAGCGGAGTTTTATGTCAACACAAAATAAAATCGTCGGTGATGGTGGATTTTATAATATTTCAGTTTAAACTACCTCTCTGAAGATGGCTCATGTGAGCCGAAAGCTTAGAAGAAAACCAATAAATAATTATCCAAATGTTGGAGAATTTTTGTCTTTATTTTCAACTGAAATTAAAGCAAAAATACGACGTTTAGAACGGCTCATGATTAAACATAATAGACATTCATTGTCTCTTATATTTAATAGAATATGTCTAGAAAATTACTTGCTGCCTCGATATACTAAATATATATATATATATATATATATATATATATATATATATATATATATATATATATATTACAGGAGCGCTCTTAAAAAGAAAAACGGTAAACGGTAAAATTAGTTATTAAAAATAACCTGAAGACACCACTCATGTTAGAAACCTAGGTCGTGTTATAACTCGCTTATAAATGGAATATATATATGGAATATATATATATCACAGCTCATCGGTACGGTTATATTTATATATATATATATATATATATATATATATATATATTGTTTGAAATTGTTTGTTCCGTTGTGTATTTATATATATATACAACGGAACAAATAATTTCTGAAACTGTGCTTTTTCAAATTAAACCATGGCGTTGGGATGTTAAAAGAAAATATATTATATTTTTGCATATAATTATTTCTTGGAACACGGAAAAGCAATCAAAGTTTTGAATAAACTACATTTTACACGAACGAATATTAAAGAATACATATCTACAAATTTTTCATGTTATTGTCGTTTGATACGTTCGTTGTATTGACTTGATTGCTTTCTATTTATTTATTACTTTGACTTGGCATTTTAGTTTAACATTAAATTCATTGTATGTAAGTATGCATATATCTACCTTTCAATTTTATGTATCTACCTATTCGATTTTTTTCTCTTGAAATAATGTGAATACGTTCAGTTTGACGACCTGCTTTTACTAAGCAATGCATTCGATCATAGATTTGTGTTCCACAATAGACTCAGTATTAAATAACAGACAAATATTTCCCATATGATGTAATAACGTTTAAGCAAGAACTTATATCTATCTATCTATAAAAATGAATATGTTTCTGAGTGTGTTTTTCGTGTCTCAAATCTAATTAACTTTACCTCTCCGAAAAACGTGATACGAAATCAAACAAAGGTGCGTCACTTGGCGACTATGACATGAAGCTTTGATGTACGACAACTTTTTCAAATCGCTTTAGAGGGTACGGCAAAAATTACCGAAAGGGTTAGAAACTAGAAAAACTTCTCGTCCGTGATATCTCATTCGAATTCAATCCAAATCGGGTAACTTTAGATGTATGTCCGAAACTCTGATGTAAAAAGAAAAATTGTCAAATATATGGTTTGTCAAATATCAGCGACTACCATAAATTTTTTTGTTTTTTTTTTATGCGCACTTTTATACATTTCCCTAACACGCTTGCGTCAAAATCGAGTCACTGGTAATACATCGTCTGATTCCTTAGTATGTGAACAAAAACAATGACACACAAAATGCGCCATAAATTAATGGAAATTATTGCTTTTTGCGACCGTTTTGTTTCTCCGAATTGGTTAGTTGTATTCCCACAAAAATCGGTGATTTTTGTTATATTTTAAGCGGTATATCTATGACTACAAACTGACGACTAGATCATACAAAACTCCCACTCCACATTCACTTACATCGTTTTCATTAACAGCGGGGCCACTCTAATCACACTTAGACAGCAGTAAAATAAACAAACAATGTCTACCCTGACTTAAAATTTAATAAATCCCAATATAAGAAGTACTCAAACAAAATAAATAAGGAACCTGTCTTAAGCTATCTACCTCTCCTAACCCAAGGGTATATCACTAGGGCTACAATACGGCCGAGTAAATCAGACTAAACTCCCCCCACATTCATTTAAACATCTTATCCCATCAATAAACCGTTTTCACCATTTAATTTTCTTTTCAACTTATCACCCGATGAGAAGCGCACCTAGCAGCTTCGAAACGAGAAAACTTTTGTGTACTGATACTATGAAATTATAAGCTATTTTAACAACCATTACAATATAATGTTCTACGTTGTATCGAGAACACTTTATAAAAGTAAATGCATGAACAGTAGGTAAAAACCTACGTGTTCTATAACTTTGCTACAATATATTTATATATATATATATATATATATATATATATATACTTTTATTTTTACTTTACTAATAGTATTTATATAATAGTTATATTTTAACATATTTTATAGGTTTTATGAATTATTAATTTTTTAATATCAATTTTTTATAAATTATTGTTATATTTTGTCTGTATTATTATTCTCTGTTTTATTATTATTATTTTTATTATTTATACTATTATTATTACTTTAAGGTTTTTACATATTAGTTTCTATATTATCATATTATTTTTACTACGAATAAGTTTTATGTAATAATATAATAGTATTATTATTACGGTTAAAAGGAAAACATAATTCATTTTTCTATAAAAAAATCAACACTTAATTTTAATGTTTATTGTCGTGCTTCTTAAAACGGACAACTAAAATTTAAGTCAAGATATACTGACTTCCATAATTACTGTCATTGTAAATCTAGGCCAAGACCGTCTTGTCGCCTAGATATAATATTGATGCTAATATCTAACACAGTTAAGTTAGCAACCTCTCTCATATTGTTCTTCTCATTTTTTTTTCTTAATTAATTGACATTTTTTTCGGGATAATTTTAACCCATGTTGTGGCATGAAATTGGTCTGAGGGGCGTTCTGTAAGAGAGCCGCTAAATATGATATTATCAATTTTATAAAAATTTCCAACTATACGCGTGTGTGTGTTCGTGTGTGTGTGTGTGTGTGTGTGTGTGTGTGTGTGTGTGTGTGTGTGTGTGTGTGTGTGTGTGTGTGCTATGTTTTATATCCGTTTTCAGAAATATTCTATTACATTATAACAAAAGAAAGGATCAGACCAGAAATTTAAGAATTAAAGAGAAACAGAAAAAAATGAGAGTGATGATCTGAATTATAAACATGTTACTTGAAATGTAAACTTTCTAAATACGAAAACAGAGAAATCAAATGCTTTGAATTCTGTTAAATGATAAATATAAACATCGATATTTGCACCAAAATAGATAGTATGTTTCATGCTCATATATATATATATATATATATATACATATATATATATATATATACACACAACAAAAACATTTCCACACACAGCAAGAACAATCCAGAACTAATCACAATGATCAAAATACACATGGAATTACTCAACAATAATGACAAATTAAAAGAAATCTTAAAGACAACTCAAATAATTAATATCAAACGTCAGCCCCAAAATCAAAAAGACATCCTAATCTCATCAAAATTTGAACAATACACAACACAGGAGGTCACAAATTCAACAAAAAAAGATGTGGAATATGCAACATAATAATAGAAGAAAAACACTTCAAGTTTGAAAACACATCTTCATTCGAAAATATAACTTAAGATTTGAAATGCGATAAATGCTCAAAAATATACGTTGGGGAAAACAATAATATAAATATGAATAATAGGGTATCCCTTCATAAAGGTATTATGGAAATAGCGAGTAACAGGAAATTGTATGTCTCCCCAAATTTACATGAATGCATTGAAGGTAAATTAAGAGTAATACCTATGTATCAAAATGGAGATTGTGACACACTTATAGTGCAGTAAAAAAGATTCATAAAAAAGTACATGCCTTCGCTCAACAAAACAACATTTAGTAAATTTAAATAGTATCCCCCAAAGAAAAAAGATGACTCATAAAAATCTATCTATGAAAATGGATATGTCTTTGAGTGTGTTTGTGTGTTTCCAGTGTAACTATCCTTACCCCTCCGAAAAACGTGATCCGAAATCAACCAACGGTGCGTCATTTGTCGACCATGACATTAACATTTGATGTACGACAACTTTTTCAAATCGCTTTAGAGGGTACGGCAAAATTACCGAAAGGATTAGAAACTACGAAAACTTCTCGTCCGAGGTATCTTATGCTAATTCAAACCAAATCGAATTACTATAGGCGAATGTCCGAAACTTTGATGTAAAAAAAATAAGACGAAATAAAACAAAAAACGCTCTCTCTCACACACTTACATACACACACACACATACATACAAACATACACACCAAATTCAAACAGTAACGCCAAAACAATAAAAAAAAACTGTTGACCGGTAGAAAACAGTTACCAACCAAATTCAGAAATCAGTTAAAAAAGTCCTAGATAAAAAAGGCGCCTCCAAACTTACGTGTTAATCTGATAAAACCCTTCTCACAACCACTTCAACTTAGTGGTCAACTTGATTCATTTATTTATTTATCTGTTTATTCATTTATACATGTACTGATATGAAAAATCGCCAATCCCACAAACATTTCCACCGAGTGATTTACATATTTATAAAAGATACGTTGGCAAACAGATTAAAAAAGAAACTCGATACGTAAAATCACAAGTTTCTTCTCCTGAAGAGAGTCAATTCTAGACCCGAACCACGTGTAGCTCACAAATGGAGACTTAATTTATCGTAACATGTTAAATGACAACAACATTAAATATACACTTCAAACAAAAATTTAACAGCCTCTTAAAGCTTTTATTCTGTACCAATTTCTCTCGTTGGAACAACCTTATTTCTACCAATATCTCTCTCTCTCTCTCTCTCTCTATATATATATATATATATATATATATATATGTGTGTGTGTGTCTGTGTGTGTGTGTGTGTGTGTGTGATAAAAATATAGCTGTAATCTACACTAATTTATAAGTTAATAACTCCATATCAACGATAGAGCGTCATGCACACAGACACATAATCACATGGACAAACACACATAAATATAGATATATATGTATATATTTATATATATAAATATAAGGAGACTCTACAGAGAGAAAAAATTCAGTATAGTAATTACCATATTTATTTATGGTATAAATTTTAGTTCTTATTTTATATTGCGTAGAGTATTTTCATTTTAGCCGATACCAAATATGTCGTGTATATATTTTCATCTTTTAAGTTAGAAAACTCTGTCGTCTTCTGCGTTAATTATAATTCATTATAAAGGAATAAAGTTTTTGATAATATGGTATATTTCTAAGCCCAACTTAGATTAGGCACAAGGCCGAAAGTATGAGGCACCCAATGAGTATTGAACTCACTACTAAATTTTAGAGCGAGACAAGGTTGCTTGCCATTACACCAACACCTGTTGCCCATGTTTTTGATAATGTATGTATTTATTACAGGATACTCTGCTGTAATAAAACCCGAGTTGATTATTACATTGCTTATTTTTATCAGCACTTTCAGAATGGATTGCTGGTTATAAACAAGCCTTTGCAACTTTAATCAAATTATCTGTGTGGAAAGATCGATTCTCTAATATGGTCTTCCCAAATCGTTATCTCAAGCCCACCGGCGATGAAAAAATGGTGACGGAAACAAGTAGAAAATTCTACCGGAATTCTTAACTTGCGCTATGAAGAGTGACGACTATCAGGTAATGGTCGTTCATTCACAAACCCTTTAATAGTTGTGCAATGTGTGCCCTCTGATAATGACAAAGCTGCTCAATTTAGACTGCTTTTCTTAATAGGGGTGGGGTGGTAAAAAAACGAACCCTCACAATGTTTGCTGATTTCTATATCGTGATAGCTTACTACAGTTTAAGTTTAACTAATAATGCAATAAAAACAAAGAATGGATGAAGGCATAAAAGTTAGTCTTTGTTTATAGAATATCTGAAGACTACAAGATAATGATACCACACTAGAACGCAGAACTGCTGTCATCTCATGCACATTAATTGTACAATATGTATATCAGGTACATCTGACGTCAGAAGGTAAGTGGCGGTTATGTATTTTAGTGGAGTAATGAAAGTGAAGTGGGCATCTTCACTTATGTGAGGCATTTGCTATTTGATCCGATGTTGCAATATTATTGATCTCATTTCAGAAAGGAAGTTAATGATCGCATTAAGACGTTGACGTTAGATGTTGAGATGTAATCTTAGATGACACTTGCAAGTTGCTACGTAAAAGCCATATAATTTTCTGAGCAAAAAGTTTAGACCTTTTATGATAAAATGCGCTCCGTTACCATGTAAATTTCCTTTTCGCATTAAATTAGTTCTCTTAGTTTATTTCAGTCAATGAGTTGGAAGGAAACATTTCACATGGCGTGGTATCATTGGCCCGCATAAGGCAGGAAAAATTAATTCGAGTTGTTTGCATCTTTTGATGTTTATGAGGAAGGAGGTGTTTGTTTTAGCAACACTATCTTCAACAGCCAAATCATCGCAAGATAACCTAGAACACCCTGAAACCCAAAATTGGCATTAGATTGACTATATCATAACTAAGCAACGAGATATATCTGATTTATATATCATTCGATTATTTCACAGTAAAAGATATCTTTCAGATTATGCTCTGCACCGAAAAAAAATCTCTGCTCAACTCTCTCGTAAATGATCTTTGGTTGCCTCTAATATGCCCAATTGAATAAATGTTATTTTTTGAAAACAGAATGTAAGATAAATGAGTTCTCTATGACACTAGCATCCAGTTTGGATCCCGTTGAAATCAGTGATAATATAGAGACTTAGTAGAAATATATAAATATATAATATATATATTAGACTTCATCTAATGAAGTCATTGCCACCCCTCTCACCAGAAAACAACTAGGACTGCTTCGACGAAAATTAACTCCGAGATCCAAGTCATGATTTACTAGATGCATATAGCACACAAGTAATAGCTTAATGATAAATATTCGTCTGTTAAAAGGCTCGCTTAAACGAAGTGCAAGGGATAAGCCCAAAAGTCTCTGGGACAAGTAACAGAAAGTGGTCTTTCAAAACTTTTGAAATTCAGAATAATATCAACAGGAAATATGCAAAAACATTCTATGTTAGTCTAATCCTGTGTATTGTTCTAAAAGTTGTGAAACATACCCTGTCATATCGTTTGAGTCAAAAAACTTGGCACACAAAATAAGTTAAAACTTTACGTCGTTGGCACATTATTCCAAATTAACTTCTTTGAGTTAATTTGCGGCAGGCTTCATTTGAAATTAACACTTTAGCCATATGTTCCATGGTGGGCGACCAGCCGTGGGTCATGGCTCCCCGGCTTGGCCATTTTTTCCCCAGCCGCTACATTTCAAATGATAGCAGCACTAACTCAAAAACTGTCACCCAACTCGAAAAACTTCCACAGACTCTGAAAAAAACTGCTTCCCAACTGTACTTTTCGTGTCGAGCATCTATTTTTATAACCAATTTCGATCTTCTCTGGTGATCCGGCCGGCTCACAGTCTTCGGCTAATGAAAATCGGTCTCCACCCCTTCGATTTGCGGATGTCTTAGCTCGACCAATGAGATCATGCAGCTCACATCGAACCGAATCCAGCTCGGGTCACTTCGGACTGTTGGCCTACACAGGCTGGCTGACCTTATTAAATCACTCTGACACTTGTTTTGTCTACGCGTATTAGATTAGCAGAATAAATTTCAAATCCAAGAGAAATTTATGAACATGAAAAAGATTCGAAATTTACAATCATGAAAGGCGAGAAATGATTATTTTCCCAAAATAATCAAACTCTATGCTTCCGTGTTTTTAAAATCACTTGATGGTACTAAAATTAAATTTTTTTTCCTAAGTTCACATCGCGTGACGCAATAAAAGATTGATAATATCACCAATATGAATTTCTGTCTTCGTTGTTTTAAACCAACCAAAGGAAAGCATCTCCGCGGGAGAAGCGAAAGCATCACCGCGTGAGATAGTGTCACAAAGAGACAACTCTTGCTCATGTCGTTCCAACCCGGGCGAGGGATAACTTTTGGAAAAATGTGTCACCTTTACGCCGTTGGTGCTAGCAGTCGCTGTATGACGCTTAGGTGACAGTTGTTACCCATGTTGATCCTTACTGGGCGAGGAGTTACTACTTTTGGAATTAAAACCCTTCACGCCTTTGGGTTTCCTATATTTATTTTGAAAAGCCATGGTTATGCGTGGGATATATAATGTAGTGATATCTTGTTGCGTTCTCCGCTATGATTTTTTCAGACACCACCACTTGTTAGCCGTTGATTCCCTAAGAGTTCCTGCGCCCTTTGTAGGCTTAAATATGTTCTACCGGCTTGCTAACATCCCGTGCAAAATAAATAAATGAATAAAATGATAAGAACGGGGTGGAGGATAAAAGAATATAAATATTAAGGACTTGCTTAGTGTAAGTTAAAATGACTAACCATGTGGAAGAAGATAATGCTGATTCCCCAGATTTTCATTTCGTTACCAGTAGACAGAAAAAAGCTTTAAATCTTATTTAAATTGTAATTATTTTTCAAAAATAGTAACCTTTTGCCATTTCTTGATAACTTCAGCGATCAATCTTTAGTTTAAAATGAAAGAGAATGAAAGAAAGAGACAACAGGGGGAAGATGAAAATACAACGTTAAGTCATATTTTACATTAAAACTCAATATTACATTTTAAAATATTAATCTATTTCTTTTAGAAACTGTTGGAGAAAAAATCTTCTCAAAGTGAAATATTAAGACAAAATATTGAATATGGGTCAAAATATTTTTTTTAAGTTTAAACAACCAAAAGAAAAGAGCGTCTGCAAAATTAAAGATTATCATTTCGTTACTAGTTGACAGAGAACTTTTCTTGGGAATTTCGTAATTTTTCAAAACCAATACATTTTTCTACCATTTTTATGATAATTCACACCGATCAGTCTTCAGTAACAGGTATATGTTGTACTTAGTATGTTGTAGAATATTGTATAGTGTGTGTATTTAATAAACACTGTATGAATATTGTTAGTGTTTTCGTAGTGTGATATGTTGAATGTTTGATTTTTTTATTAAAATAACATCTAATATTTTAGCCATTGACTTAAAGTGTATATATTTATCATCAATTATATATAACTTAAAACGGCTGACCTCATTGTCAAAGGTAACATTTCACTCGCAAGATTCAAACAACTGTGAGCCAATATTATTTTCGAATTTACATGTCACTTGAAGAACTATCAACTTTATCTAACGATTTTCGTAAATAATTATGTCGGCCATACAACTACGAAACCGACACTGAGACTCACGCTCATCTCTCAGAAGAGAGCTCAATGAATCTCCTTTAAACACCCAAGTTGAAGTAACAAACTTTATCCGTAACATAACTTTTGACAACAAAAATATCATAGCAAAAAAAGAGTTAAAACTTATGGAGATGGTATTATGAAAATAAAAAACCCAAAATCATTAATAGCAAATACAATCACGCTAACAATGTACTTAACGTGTTCGGTAAATAAAACGTACTCACTACTTTACAACTTTGTGAACACAACATATATTCGGTTACACGTAAAATAAGAATCTATTTTTGATAATGGCTAAATGTACAACTGCAAGCGGTCAGATAAACAAAAATTTCGGTCATTTTTTTATATATAATTTATATCCTCAAATAAAAATATGTAAGCATACATATATTACATAAAAAACATTATACCTAGTCTGTCATTCTTAATGAAAGCTGCAGATAAGAGAGATTACTGCTCATATATATATATATATATATATATATATATATATATATATATATATTTGATGAAAAATATGTCTCCAATGTGTATATTTTTAAAAACTGACAACATTGCAATATCTATTTTATTTGCTTTCATCTTAAAAATATGTTGACTGAGCTATAAATATTTGTCATATAATTCAACATTTTTTCAATAAGATAAGCACATGCCTTAATTTCTACTTTAGAATTTGTTTTTTTTAATTAATGAAGACATTTGCCACAAAACTTTAGGTAGAGAAGAAGCCCAGTCTCAATCATTGTATTGCATTCCAACTCTCTTTACCAATGTATTCCACACTAATTCAGTTAGATGATGTCATGGGATCAAAACGGCCAAATCATTTTTATCTTAATTTTTAACTGGATTAATTTTGACATAATTTAGAAGAGTGTGTTGGATCGTTGTTTTTAAGAGGTGCTTTTTCTCAATTTATGATGTTATAGACTGGCTTTGCAAAATTAAATAGTTCTTTGTGAATGATACCCTTAACCGGAATCAAATCTACAAATCACTTCCGATCCAGAACAGATTCACCATTATGCTTAACTGATGCAAACAAATTCATCATTTGTTTTTCTCCTAGCGTTCTTCCCACATACAATCTTTTCTCAATATAAAAATTATCCCATTCTCATTTGTCTGTCTGCAATACAAATTGTAACCCTTTCAGTTTTCAGTTCTTCTGTCGTTTTGCCGATAAAATTATTTTTCTGCTCATTCTTTTTCCACAGCGGGCAGTATTTTTGTCAATATATCTTATGAACCCCGGTCGATTTTTTTCCATTTGATAGTGGCAATATTCTACAAGGGGTTTAATTGTGAAAACAAGATATAATATTTATCATAAAAATATTCATGTTTTAGCAAATCTTATAGTGTACAAACAAATCCAAATTTGGATACTTTGATACTTAAATGACACCGGACAAAGAAGAAAAACTAAAAAACTATATTCAGTGTTTAATAAAATTTCATCTTTTACTTAAAATAAATACAAGAGTAACTTATTTTAAGGTGTTTAAAGAAATGAATCATATATCAAAATTTTTGCCTGTATTATATATATATATATATATATATATATATATATATATGTGTGTGTGTGTGTGTGTGTGTGTGTGTGTGTGTGTGTGTGTGTGTGTATATAGAATGGGGAAGAGTGAAAAATAGAGGAAAAAAGAGATTCGTAATCACTGAAATATGGTAACAATGGTTTCAGCAGCCATTCTAATATAAACGAAAAATCGATATTTTGTAGAATAATATTGGAATCAAATGTAAATCGGTTGAAAGTGGTCAGTTATACTACAGCAAGTAGCTTGGTAATAATATCTTTCTTTTCAGTACAATATTATGTGATACTTCATCATTTGTAATTTTCTTTGGTCTAGAATATTTTTCTCCTTCCATTTTCATTAACGCTACTCTCTGGGGAAATAAGCAATTCTATTCTCGATTTTTTGAATAAGACTCAAAACTTATATTTAGGAGGTTTTTGCAAGACATTTTCAAAAATGTTGGATGCCATTATACATTTCATGACAAATATAAATTGAAAAAGATGCAAACCATAAAACCGTGCATTTTTTATACTACATTTCAGCACGAAGAATGAAAGAATCTAGAAACCTCTATGCAAACAAATCATTTTCACATTTACTCTTTAGTTATTTGGAAAGAAATAATTCCATCAGACCACGTTTTCTGTATCTTATCAATGCATATTTAGCTGATTGTATTCAATATCTTTTTTCAAATTCCTTGTCAAATTGAATTAGTTTGAAATAAAAGAAAATCTACTTATTCCAAACTGCTGGTCTTCACGAAGTATTCGTAGGTTCATAATGTATTGGAATTCTTTCACTTACATGCATTCCATATGAGAATAATATTCTCTAATAATTACATTATTCATCAACATGTTTTGTGCGAAGAAGATATAAACTTTCGTTTTTTTCCTATGGAGCTTAAAGCGCTTCTTCAAATCATTTTTGAAGAGTTAAGTGTTGAATATAGTCAGTTGCTTTGCGATATATATTTAACATGGTTAAAGCAAAGAAAATCATTACAGTATTTTGTAACTTCGAAAGTGGTGATATCACATTCTAGAAAACTGAACCATGAATTTTTAAAGCGCATGCATATGAATCCGGAATTATAATCTCAACGTATTTTGTGATATTACAATGACGCTGAATAGATTCATGATCAGTTTCAGGATAAATATCACTTAATTTCACAAATAACAACAGCAAATCAAAAAGCATTTAAAATGAAGTTGAACATATATAGAGTTATTTTTTTTTAGCGAAAATACAGCGAGACGCCAAAAAACAGGAATTTTTTAACAAGGTAATAAAACTAAGAGTGAGGGAAGAAAAATATTTTATTCAAAGTAATTGAAACCTTAAAACATGCCAATTAAGAAACAATGATGGGATATTCATTTTTTTTTAAATTACCTCCTGTAGATGACGTCCTCCTGTACGAATACATTCTTGAAATCTCCTTTTTGAGACAGTGAGAGTGACTGATATCTCCTGTTCATTTTCAAGAAAGAAAAGTCCGATGATCCCATGTAATGAAACAGCACACCATACTAGCATGTACAGGGCGCTCATGAACTTCGTTAATATTTGTGTCTGCCCAGTAACGTTCTTTCTGCTTATTCACGTAAGCTACTAAATAAAAATGAACCTCATCTGACATCCATAACTTGCTTAGAAATTTATCTTGATCCATGGTTACTGAAATAGCAGAGTGTTTAATTTAATTTAACAGATTAATGACATGTAACCGTGGATCCCTGTCATATATTGACGGCATTATCTTTTTACCATTTTTACCTAATAATTGTCTGAAACTGATTTTTCGTGAATTTATTTATATTTGTTTATGGGATTAAATTTCATTTAAATATTCCAATAGTTTATATTTTTAAATATTATTTAGTATTCTACGCAATGAAAAACATAAAAATATTGTAAGATATTTTCGGATATTATCAGATTTTTACCAAAAATTCTAAAAATTAATTTTGCAGTACAGTTACATGGAACATAGTCTCATTCACTGTAAAGATATATATCTTTAAATGTTGAATTATAATTAAATTTTTAGACTATTGATTGTTAAAATATCTGAATGCATTAATCATATAATAAAAAACAGACTATATCTTAGGCCAAACTATAGCTTACTTCCAAAGGAAAACTCCACTTATCAAATAGAAAAATAGTTCGTGCCGTTTTATTAAGACAAATATCATTTGAGTTACATTAATGCATTTGTATAATGGTTTCCAAAAATTAATTTATTTTAAATATTTACGCTTGTTGCTCACGGCCACATTTTGTAAGCAATGTGCTCGTTTTTACTTTTTTTACAACTGTATAGAACTGCTTTAGGTTAGTACTTATAATATGCAAATAATAGTTATAATATGTAAAATGTATAAAAAGTTTCAGTTTATCATTCTTTTAAGTTTTGCAACTATTATATATCTATATTATTCTGTCCGGTTTTAGATGTGTCGTTTTCTCCACCACTGCAAAGTTTTACAGCACAATTGGATACAATTTCTTGCATAAATACTAAAATGAAATATGTGTATTTATCTCTTCACATAATAAGAAATGCTTATACATTTAAATTTAAACGACCCTTGTTAAACTTATTATATTATTATTTTAGGATATGCAATATGACTTTCGTTCCTGATGTACTGTAGATAATTTTCAAAAATCGTTTTCCATGCTTTAAGTAAAAACGATTAAACCCGGTTGTAGCAAAGAAGATCTCGAAAAACTTTGAAAGTGTAAGGCATACAGATATTCTCAACAAGTTAACAATTTATGTTGTCACCGGAGACATTTTTAGCTGATCTAATTTTTCTTATCAATTTATGAAATAAAGGATAGCCTGAACGGCCACTCGTCCAGATCATTTTGTACTAACGCAGATGTCTTATAAGCTTTGATCCTTTGCCTTTTCCTGTTTTGTTTTATTAATCAAAGGAAGGCAATTGATTACGACATATTTCAACGAAATGTGAGATATTGTGATGAGTCTGGTTTGCGTGAATGGGGCTCGCCATGATTTTTTATTTTGAGTCTCCTTGTCGCATCGCAATGGTTTCCCCTGTTTAATATGTTTCCTCTTGTGTACATAGTTAATGTGAGCGTGTATTGTTCCCGGTCTGTTCCTGGCTCCTGATCTTGTTATGATCCATTTCCAGATTTCCAAATTCCTTCAGTTTTTTTAAATCCCGTTGTCTCATTATGAATGGTATAGAATTTTTATTTTCACAAGACGTATTTAATTTTTCCTCGTTCCCATCTCTATTATAGATAGAAACTCTTGATTTTGTCTGAAAGAAATAATACAAAGGCCTCTTGATTTTGTCGGGTAGACTGTTTTAACTAATATTAGTTCTTTTATTTTTGTGTGTTATTTTGAAATTTGGTGCGTATTTTTGGTTTCATATCAGTCCCTTTCGATCGCATGTAATCTTCAACTTTTATATATTTCAATATGTAAAATATATAAAATAATACTTTTGAAAATTCTTGGAGTAAGTCTTTTCTATGTTCCCTGAAAGTATAAGTTAGTTATGAGAAGTGTTCTTTCTTACTGTATTCATTCCTTTGCGCAACTAAATTCTTCTGCAATATTAACCTTTCTTTATTCGTTCGATTTTCTTGTGGCTTTGTGATATTATATTTTGTATTAATTTGCTCCCAGATATTAAATGTCACTTTGTCCTCATTTCAGGAACATAGTCAATTATCCACAGAGAATTCAATCTTTCATTTAAATAACAAATGTTTGTTAAAATAAACCTTGATATTTGGACTTATATTTGTGCTAAAAAATCTTTATTGCAGTAAGGAAAGGAGAAGCGGCATTATACCGAATAAAATAACAATTTAATCAACCCAGTTCACATGTTTTCTTTCAGTTTTATTTTCTTGTGTCCTTCTTCGTTGCCAAATATTTTTTAAGCTTTTATGAATATATTTTTCATCTAGCTGCGCTATCTTCATCTTTATTTGAGTTTTAACTTTTATATTTAATATTTTACTAACAACTCATTCTTAGTTTCTCTCTTAATTAATTAGCCAATCATGAACCTCAGTCTTTTCTATCAGTTTATGTTCTAAACAATAAAACAATCTTAGCATTCTTCTCAATTCATATTCTATCATCTACTTAAAAAGTATAATTGGTATACCACTATTTCCATCTGCTCCTCTTTATTTTAATATGTTCCATAATTGGTGATTTCTCCACGCAACCTCTACTCATTTTAATAACGGCTATTTTTATTATCCGAGTGTTATTCTGTTTCCATTTTCCTGAAAACTTCCTCATTGATAATACGTTTCATTTGTCATTCCTTAAGTATTTTTTCTATAAAACAACATTTCTGTTGGCTTAAGTTTCCTATTCATCAGATTAGAAAATTATTCACCATTCACTGTTATATAAGAGACTTTATATAACATCACAGTTTCTTCTTCTTTGTATACATTGGAATTTTAATATTATTATTTCATTGTTATCTTTCATTTCCAAAGATCTTTCGGATCTCACACAGTCTCTATTTATAATTCACTAATTTTTACATTTTGCTTTCATTATTTTTTTTCATTTTTTAGTTCCTGGAAGATATCTTTCACTTTTCCCATCCGCTTTCGGATCTCACACTGCTTCTATTATTAATAATTCAGTAATTTCCACATTTTGCTTTTCCGTAAATGTACATTTGTGCTTCTACGCTTTTTGGTTTGTTGCTTTTCTTTTATTTTCTCAGGTGACCATGAAATTTATGACTAGAAATAAACAAGTCGGTAAGCAAATGAATAGTAGTAATAATGGTACAGTATATATCGTAAATTTCCTGTGTTGATTTAATATTATTTGGTTTAAGTTAGACACCCATTAATCATCTAATATTCTAAAGGGTATGTAAATGAAGGGTTATTCCTCTTACTTGCATATTCTGTTATGGTTAATCTCTCTTACACGAGAGTATCAATTTTTAGTCCGTTTATATTGATTGTAGCTGTAAGTAATATTTATTATGTATTCTGTCATCTTATTACATAAATTCATTTGTTACACTATTCGCTGCTTTCTACTGAGGCTCTGAACGTAGAATATGACATTCGTGTATCAAACTCACCAAAATCTCTTTCATCGTTGATAATAGAATCTTGTGTAAATGACATTGAATTTTGATAACTCGCATTTCATTCCTTTTCGAGCGTTCTATAACAAGACACTCTACATTTTGTATTCTATTTTACAATGATGCGTCATTTATTTTGTTGACAAATATATTTATTCCGGTGTGAGATGTCTTGTAAATCTAAATTCCGCTGTTAGCTGTCACTCAGTAATGATTTGAAAAACTGTCTTATGTTTGTTATATTCTATTATTTAGTATGATAATAAATCAGGTCGAGAGAGATTGTTAATCCGAAAAGGCAAAAATAAAGAGTAAACACGCTTTACTTTTAAGAGATGTCAGAAGTTGTTAGTGTTGAGAGTCGTATGTCGTCGTGTCTAATCAAGATTTTCGATCTGGATTTACTTTTAAGCCCTTTCCTCTTTTAGGCTATATGAGAACGCGGAAATAGCTATGATCGAAAATCTTGATTAGACACGACGACATACGACTCTCAACACTAACAACTTCTGATATCTCTTGCAGCCAAGTCGGCTCCTAATATCGTGCCCTGTACTCATTTGGATCTTGTCGGTAGACCTATGAAGCCGGTATGTGAAATTAGTAGCAAAGAACACCCATATAATATCTTCCAGCTCGACGCGAGGGAGATATTACTCCAGTCTCTCAATCACGGGGCTGCATTATTACCAAACATAGCATATCATTATTTTGCAAGATAAATTGATACCTATTATTCAAATCATTTCCTGAGGTTGAAAAGAAAATCTTTTCTTGATAACGATTTAGTGACAGTCTACATGTTATTAATTTTCAGAAACATAGGAATGCGGAATTTTTAAAGGCTTAAATAATGGATAGGTAGAATTTGTCGGTATAGTTGAACAAATTTGTTTAAAAGAAATCTTACAGCCTACAAAAAAGTAAATTTTATTTTACTTGATATTTTTACTGATTTAAGCTCGGTTATATTTTGAGATAATATCTTTCTTTTAAATCAAGCCTTGTCGGTATCAATTTCTTTTTTGATTTTTAATATTTTTATTTTAATTTTCTCCAAATATTCTAATTTTCCTAACGCCTACATTGTTTTGAGAACTCTCTCTGTCTGTCTGTCTGTCTGTCTGTCTGTCTGTCTCTCTCTCTCAGGTTAATATATTGGTTGTAAGTCTCTTTTTTTTAATCCAACACTCCTGGTCTCGAAAGCAACTGAATAAAAAAAAGTGAATATTTTCACTTTATTTGTTTGTATTACATGCTAATTTTGAACAGTTCTCGTTGTTTTTTTTATTTCTGTTTTTTATTTTTCTCTCAGATATACTTTTCTGTCGGCTTTAATCCTTTTACTGCATTAGTAACGCACATCCTGACTTATTATTAATGTTTTTTTTCTTAAGAATCAGAGTAGGAATGAACTTCCATAGCCCACTTTTTAATCTTCCCTCTTCTTCTGACCAGGAGTGGAAACTAATCACTGGGTTTCTGTTTAGGAAAGGATTCCAGGGTCTTTTTCCTTTGCTCAGGCCTTTACAGTAATGCTTTTGCGACGTTTCAGAGGTTTCCATGGATAGCGGAAACGTTTCTTTATACTGAGGGTACAAGGTGCGAAGTTTTCTGTTTGCTGCTTTGGACTGCTAGTTAAAATGCCAAACTTGTGCGTGGCATCTTGAGAGGCTGCTCCGATAAACTCTTCAAAGTCGCTCATGGATGGGTGTCCCTGCATGCACATTTGGTTGGGAAATCTGAGGCTACACTATAGTGCATTCCGCGTCAGTTCCCTTCCCACGAATCTTGCATTTGAGGAACGACTGCTACTACTACTCTAGAGCTACCGTATGCTCAGTAACGAGCAACCCATTTGAATCGTGACTAAAAATTGAGAAGAGGAATTTGTCAGCCATGTTTGAAATTTTCACTCACTTTTAGTACTGGGAAACTGGTAATTTTTCTCTTTTGTTTTAATTGATTGCTAAATTTTGGAAGTCATTGATAAATTAATTTACTTAATTTATTGCTCTGTTTTAATTGATTTCTTACATGTGCGAAGTCATTCATGAATTAATTTCATTTAATTTATTGCTATGTTTTAATTGCTTGCTAAAATTCGGTAAGTCAATAATAAATCAATTTAATTTATTGTTTTATTTTAGGTGGATGCAGCTTAAGTTTGGGAAGTCTTTAACGAATTAATTTTAATTTAATATTTATTTTCTGGTTGGCTGGTTAATTTTTGGAATGTATATTATTTATCTAGCGGTTATGTTTCTTTATAAAATCTTCCAAACCCATCAAATTTTGTTTTTACTACGCACCACATTTCACAGTGTCGAATCCTTTCTCCAGGTCAACTCACGGGACATTTTGGCCCTCTGCGTCACTAACCTTGCTCCTTCTATGCTGTCTGCTGAAGTCTACATCTCTGATTATATTTCCTTCTTCAGGAAAGAATCCAATATCCACATGCAAGGGCTTGGCATCTACTTCAGTGAACATCCCCCTCTAGCTAGGGTGATATCTCTTGGTCCTTCTTTATGTGTTTCCGTTTGTCCCGTTTGTCCCTACTAGTTAGCTATCTCTTTTTCCTCTACCGCCCCCACTCAACTCCCAACAGTTCCATTCTTGACAGCATCTCTAATAAAATTTACAAAACCATTTTCTCTCATCCATCTACACATATATTTGTGTTTGGCAACTTTAACGCCCACCACGCCAAATGGCTGGAAATCTCTGCCACTAATCTTGCTGGTGTTCATTCACCATGAATTTCTCAATTACTCAGTCCAATACACAAGTGGTGGAGTTTACCACGCGTTTCTCTAATAGCCCTAAGATAGCTGATTCTGCTTGATCTCTGTTTTACCTCCATCCCTGATACTTGCAGTGCCAAGCAACACTACTCACTCCGAAACTTTGACCCAGAGGTGGTTTCAGTTATCAACTATTTCTACTCCCACTCTAACCAAGAACCTTTATCGGCTTTATCACCCGTCGGACGATAATAGGCGCCTCTTTGCCACCGTTCGCAATGAGTGCAAGAGGATACTTAAAGAAGCAAATTTGCTGTTTGCAACCAGAATGAAGCAGCGCATAGCATCCCGTAAGTTTGTTTCTAAAGACTACTGGAGGCTCTGAAAAAGAGTACTAAACAATAGCACACCCTCAATTTCACCTTAAATCAACGATTTTGATGTGCTCACCTCCTCAACAAACGAGGCTGAGTATTTCGTTTGCTGAATCTCCACCAACTTGACACTGGACTCGTTTGGAGTTCTCGTACCCGATCTCCCACCTCGAAACAAAGTCCAAATGCCTGTCTCTCAATTTTCCCATATCCTTGCGCTCTGCGAAACTAACCTCAACTCAGCTATTCCCTCCTCTGACCTCTCCATCCTTGGTTATCTTCCCCTCTTAAGGAAGGATTCCACTGTCCACATGCATGGGTTGGGCGTCTACGTCAGCGAACACCTCCCCATAGCTAGGGTGACTTCACTCGAATCTACTCACCACCAATACTGACCACAGTCTCCGCCTGTCTCTCCTCAGTTCGGTTAGTTAGCTATTCTTTCTTTACCTTTCTCCCTCCACTCCCGACTGCTCCCTACTAGATAGCATTGCTGACGACATAGATGAGGCTATTTCCTATCACCCATTCGCCCACATATTTGTATTCGGAGACCTCAACGACCATCACTCTGAGTGGTTTGAAAACGCTGTTACTGATACAGCGGGCATTCACGCCATGAACTTCGCTATTTCCCAATCCCTTACGCAAGTGGTAGAATTCCCCACTCGCTTCCAACGCTCGGCAACTCTGACCACGCTGTAGTCTCTCTCAGTATTTCTTTCCACTCTCACTCCCCTCAGGAGCCCCCTACCTATAGGACCTTCTACCTATACCAAAAAGCTGACTGGGATGCCCTTCGCGATTTCCTCCGCGACGTCCCTTGGGGAAAACTTTTCGATCTATCAGCTGATGACTGTGACTCTGAGGTCTCGTTATGGCTGGAAGCTGGCATTGATGCCTTCATACCAACCAGGAAGTATTGCCTAAACCCTCATTCCTCTCCGTGGTTCTCTCCTGCCTGCTCAGCCGCCATTGCCCACACGAACCATTACTTCAGTCTATTCCTTAGACAGTCATCTGATCACAATAGGCGCCTGTTCACGTCTGCTTGTAATGAGTTCAACAGAACCCTAAATGACGCCAAACGGTTGTTTGCTGAGAGAATGCGACAGTGCATAGCTGATCGCAAGTTCGGTCCAAGGACTATTGGAGGATTTGAAAACGAGTGATGAACAATAGGAAATCCTCAATATCTCCTTTAATTCATGAATTTGAGGTTCTCACCTCATCTGCGGACAAAGCTGAAAGCTTTGCCCGCAGATTCTCATCCAACTCCACATTTGACTAATCTGGAGTACACCCACCCGACTTCCCTATTAGAACTGTATATTGCCCCGACACTAGTATCCCGATAAATCTCAAAACTCGACCCCCATAAGGCGAGTCAAGACGATAGAATCCAGGTGATATTCCTTAAGAGGTGTGCTCCTGAACTTTCCCCAGTCCTCTCCAAACTGTTTAACTACTGCCTTTCTGCTTCCTGTTTTCCTGCATGCTGGAAGTTTTCCTCAGTCGTCCCTGTATTTAAGAATTGTGGTGAACCCTCGGACCCAGCCAACTATCGTCCTATCAGTCTTCTACCGATATTCGGGAAAATATTCGAAGCCATAATGAATGCTGAAATAGTCCAACATCTTACTGCCCAAAAACTCTTCTCTGACAGGCAATATGGCTTCCGCTTTGCCAGGTCCATGGCCGACTTGTTAACAACCGTAACTGAACACATGCTCCAGGCTTTGATGCATCTGACGAAGCTCGCGCGGTTGCTCTGGATATCTCCAAGGCTTTCGACAGGGTTTGGCACTCTGGCCTCCTATGCAAGCTACGGGGTTACGGTATTACCGGTCGCCTGCTTGACCTAATCCAATCCTTTTTAAATAACCGCAAGATGAATGTCGTTTTGAATGGGCATGCATCTTCATCCTACAAGCACGAATGCTGGTGTCCCAAAGGGCTCTATCCTGGGCCCGACGCTCTTCCTTATTTTCATCAACAACCTCCCAGATGAGATCAAGTCCCAAGTAGGCATCTACGCAGATGACACTACAATATACTCCCGCACCAGTAAGAAACCTGTCGTGGTAGACAGACATAATCTCGCTGCTGACCTTGAACGGGATCTACACTCTGTGGTGAACTGGGGCAACAAGTGGCTTGTCAACTTCAATTCATCTAAGACCAAGCTGTTGTCTGTCAACCATTACAGGCAACCTCTCCTGCCTCCCATAAGCATGGACCAAGCGATTCTCCCTATCCATTGTGACTCTTAGTATGTTTGCTCCTGTTACACATCGCAACCCGGGATCCGTCATCCACCTGATCAGGCCCTGCAAATATGTTATCCGCTGCCTTGCCCTGTCTCTTTATCTTTCTATCTGACCTGTCAGTATCAGTTTCTCCAAGCCCTCCTTCCTCATTGCATGTCTCAGGAACTTCAGTTGTCTCTTCCTGTTGCATAGTATTAATTTCAGTTTCGTTGCCATTTTTTTCTGCACCTTATCGTTCATTGAATGCTCAGTCCACGATATCCGCAGCATCCTTCTGTCCTACCACATTTCTGCTGCTTCCAGTTTTGTCCTCATTTTCGATGATATTATCCAGCATTCACTTCCATATTGAAGAACTGACCTCACATAGCAATCCAGCACTATTTTCTTTGTTTCTAGTGAAATTTTCCTGCGTGTTATTACTTTACACAGCTTCTGGAACGCGTCGTTTGCCATGACAATTCACCTTCGGATTTCTGTGTCGCACATTCCATCTCCTGTTAGAACACTTCCTAGGTATTTAAATTTTTATACTTGCTTGGTTCTGGTATCACCCACCTGTATTTGGCATTTTGGGTTGCAACTTTTGCTGATGACCATGCATTTAGTTTTCTTAAAGTTTGTTTGTATTAGTTTTTGTCATTCTCCACCGCTACATTCTAATTACTATGTAGAAAACAGGATTCTTCAACAAGACACTATACTCAAAATATGTGTCTGCTAGAGAATAGATACTTTTATTTTGGGCAAAGTCAAACATAAAATCGATCATCTAATCACCACATTCGATAAATACTATGTCCTTAACGTTAACTATTAACTAAAACTAAACTGCTATTCTTAAACATTCTTGTATAATTAATAACTTATTCTCCGCCGCACAAAAACCCTCGCACAAACTGTTGCCAAGTTAATCTTTAGTGCGAATGCACACTGCGATATGAAATTGTAGTTATAGATAATTTCTTAAAAAGAGGATACGTGAATTCATCCTCTACTCCACTTTTCCTTAAAGAACTCAATAATGTAATACAGACGCTAGTAAACAATGGTTTCCTAACTATCTCATCTAATAGTGATACTGAACAAAGAGATAATACATTAAGAGCTATAAAAGCAAAATTCATGAGACGAGTTATCACGACGAATGAGCAAGACTAATATTTGCAAATAAAAATTAAGTTATCTCAATTATATTGTAAATTCTGTATCAACAGTGCGTCAAAGTGCATGCTCAAAAATAAGTAACAGTCAACTCTATTAATTTTGTCTCAGCAATCCATCCTTGGAAAATATCTTGGTCGAGAATGAAAGTATTTGGTAACATCAAATGAATAGAAAAAAAACTATAGCGAATTGTTTGATGATTTTAATTATTCATTAGATTAATCAATAAGTATGTGAGGATTAAAATAAAACCAAATAAACATAATTATTCTAAAAAATCACATCATATATATATATATAGTCATCCGCAGACAGATCTGTTTCGCTGTATCACAGCTCATCAGTACTTATAGACTGAACTCTCCAGTACAGACTGGAGAGTGCAGTGGCCATATTTAAAAGGGCATGGGGGGGTTTATAGCAATGACTGGCTTATCCTACATGTGTGGCATGTTGCAGAGTCCTGTTGCAAAACATGTGAACTTCCAGGATCTACTATTTGATCTAATGCAGTATAAAAAATGAGCCGTCATTAATATATATATATATATATATATATATATATATATATATATATATATACACGAAAAAAATCTAAAGCGAGCCAAAACCTACCGCGGTATCACACTACGGATCCTCAGGGCAAAGGCTTTTTTTTCGTGTGTCTTTGCTCTACTTTTGTATATCTTTTGTACTTTGTATCGAGCACTTTTTCTTGTGGTTGGTTCCGTTTGGGGTTTTTTTTCTTTACTGCGGAGTATTGAATGTTTTGTTCTTGTTCCGCGGATTTCTTTTTTTTCTCCCCATTTATCCAACGCCTCAGTGCACCGGATTATAACGGAATTAGGTTCTGTTTGTTAGTGTTTTTTTTTTAATGTTTAACATAGTATAAATTTACAGCCTACATACTTACAGAGTCTATTTAGTTATTATTTTGATTTATATATATATATATATATATATATAAGCGCGTGTGTGTGTGTATTAATTTTGTATCAAACTCAATTATTTTGTGCTGATTATAGAATTAAGTTACCAATTATAATTACAATGTAAAGTTTGTTTTGTCATTTTCTTTCATTTCTCATAGAGCCAATATTCTCTTCTTCTTCTGTCTCTTGCATTGCTCTTCAATCTCTTTTCGAATCCATTGTCTAATCGAATTTTCAGATTTATTCTTCTTGCGTTAGATACATTCTGTTTCATACATGCTCTCTTATAGCAGCTCTTCCTGTTTTTATCTTCTTCATCAGTTTCTATATCTTATCCTTGCTGCTGCTCTCTCTCTCTCTCTCTCTCTCTTTCTGTCTTACATCTTTGCCCTTCATTATATATCCATTTATTTGTCTAATTTGTTCACTCCTGAGCTTACTTTTTGTGATTTAAGGCAGTTCTGAGATGCATGTTAGTATCTTCACTTATCAGCCACTCCGTGACTCTATTTGTTTCTTAAAACTGTATCTTCTCTGTCTTCTTTTTCGCTTTCGTTTTAATATCCTTCATTTTCCAAGTGATATTTTCATTTTATGATGTTCATTGAAGAAACTGTACTAAATTTCATGATTAAATGTGTAAAATAAATTATCTTTTTAAAATGTGAAACATAGGTGATTATTTACAGTTAATTTTGCATATATTTTCATATTTTTGTTAAAACTTCTATGCAACATAATTTAAATAATAAAACAATATGTAATTGTATATAAAGTGTTAACACTAAATTTATCTCTTAATAATTACCAATTATATATTTAGAGGGTAACATTTTGTTGAATGAAAGATAATATACTTTATGTAATTATATGAACATATGATGACAGTTGTATTTTATGTAGCATGACACTGTGGTAATATTTAATACAAATGATTTTTATTATGGTTTGTATTTTAATCCTTCTTATTTGGTGATATCATGAGAAAAGAAATATATAAATAAATAAACATTAATAAATATCATACGGTTTTAAAATTATCACAAAGGCCTGAAACGGTTATCCATCAAGATTATTTCTCTGCAACTCCCGGCACACACACACACACATTATATATATATATATATATATATATATATATATATAGAGAGAGAGAGAGAGAGAGAGAGAGAGAGAGAGAGAGAGAGAGTGTGTGTGGTGTGTGTGTGTGTGTTTGAGATAGAGAGAGGGATATTCTTGATAGATTCGTGTAAAATCTTGTGTAAAATAAAAACGGAATCTGATGATGGTTCGCTTGAAATAGGCATTCACTTCCAGAAATACCATGAAATAACGTGTCTGCCTTAATTTTTTCTTATATTTGCTCATTCGGTATTCATATACATATATATTTGGAGCTCTCTTAGAGAGTTATCCTACCACTGTATGTACAGGATACTCCTTTGAATTCTTCTATATATATTGAACATTTATCCATTTCAAACACTTATTTATGTCAAAGGTATGCGAGTATCTATTATAAAATCTCATTTTTTTCCAAATGCTATTTCAATTCAACCATGATCCGATTGTTCTTTAATGATCTTTTTAATGTACTACTTCTGTAGCACACGGATGCTCAGGTGTTTCATATTAATATGCGAAGACAATTCTTCGCACATTGATATTGCTAGATTGAAAAAAAACTTTTAATTATTTCTCGATGATTTTTCCCGTTTTTCCAATTACTGCTTTCATTCTGTCAAACTAGATGACAAAGAAGGTTAAAAATACCATTCTAATCTAGTAATGTGTTCTCTGCAAACGCTGATGATTTCAAAGTGATATGACAGTCGAAATAAAACTGAAATATCATTTTGGTTTTCCTTGGAGATATATTTGTGTATTCGAATATTGTTTCACTGAGTAGAGTACTTAATTTAAGAAATACATGTATCTTAATTTATACGGATATATCGACTTATTGTGAGGTCACTGTTTTCTAATATCCCACAATCAAAATTAATGATACCTAATGAGAGATGAATATATTACAACAATACTTACAGTACAAGTCGTACTCTTGTATTCTTTTCGTGTCGCTCCTTTTCAAAATAATCGGATTGGCGGTACCATATAAGTAAAATTGTGTCGAAGTATATATTTGGGAGCCGTTGATGTTTCGTCTACCAAAAAGTCACACATTAGTGTGACCCAGGATTTGAGCATACTGGCCTTGTTTTGATTGATAATCACGAGAGATAACTAGTTGACTCCCTGAAACTGTAAACGAGGTTCACTTCCCACAGTTTTAATATACGACGCAGGTAGAATCTGTGCAAGTTGGTCGAACAGAAATGTTCATGAACTGAAGTCTGCAATAGTGATTGGGTAGACGCCATAGAAGGTAGTCATCCGCAAATACGAACCGTCAGCCATTACTAAATGCAAAATAATATATTTGTCCTCACAGGAAAAATAATGTATTTAATATAAGCATTAACAAATGAAATGCATTCAGTGCAAATCATGTACTGTGATATTTGCATCTACACTATGATGTTGCAGAAATTCCAGGGGGTGCCCTAATAGTTATAGACAATAAAAATGGATTCGTTCCGACATGTCTCTAAATCTATGAGGTATATAATAGATGTTTTTCTACTTTATAGGGTGAAATTAATGAGAAATTAAAAAAACACAAAAAACTAATCCTAATACAATTTCTGGAGAGTAGCATGTAAACTTATTCCATTATAATTATTCTCAAAATAACGGGTATCCAAATATTATAAGAAAATTAATACATGGAGAAATATGTCCCACTACTTCATGAAGTGACAGTGAATTAAATAAGTATATTAAAAGATATTATAAAAAACCTAACACAGAATTATATTATTTTATTGTTTACATTGTATAGCAGAAATCAGTTTCAAGTATCACTTCAGCGTAGATAGATAGATAGATAGATAGATAGATAGATAGATAGATAGATAGAGATAAATAAATAAATAAATAAAAATCCTGTGTTGAGAATAAAAACTTCACTCCTCTAAATTTTCAGTTGTTTTTCATCATATAATATCAGGATTTTCACTGTGCATAAAAAATATGACTCCAATTAAAAATAAATCATTATGTTATAAAGCCAAGCAACACATTACTCTGAGATGTTAACATGGAACCCAATACAACCTATCATATAAGAAGATGGCGTCTAAATCAGCTTCCTAAAATTTTCTATTGTCGAGTAGGGTAAAATATCACAACTCAGGACATAAAAAATGACATATCAAAAGCAGGATGAGATTTTTATAACAGTAAACAACTATATATATATGTGGGTGTGTTTGTATGCGTGTATATATTTGTATGTGTGTGTGCGTTAGTGTGTCTGTGTATGGTTAGTATGGTGTCTTAAGATTTTAAGAACAACCTTACTAGATATTCCACAGATTTTGTTGTGAAAAGTTTTATTATAAGAAAATGACCGCTGAAAAGTTGAATTAATATAAAGCCGACACAAGACGTGTTAATTTTTTTTTTAATCATATCACCACAAGCAAGGCGGTAACGCCACTGAAGCGCAGGGGGCTACGTAAGAATGAAAAGATTGGAAAATAGAAATCCGGGAACCACATCGTAAACAGGGAACAAGAGATGAGCCTCTACACCTGCTCAGTAGACGTGGGTGGATCCAACGATTATTAAATTCGAAAGTGTCGTTTGATCTATTTTCAACAGCATTCTTGGAGTTAACAGGAATTCCTTTCAATCATCATTATCATAATCAACAGTTTGAAATTTTTATACGCATCAACCTCCTTTCTAAGATAAATTATTTTCATTATTAATGCATATGTAAATTTACCAAATTATAAAATAAATAATTACTAATTAAATTTTGTTTTGGTTACAGTTAAAGCGGATAACTCACTGACATTCAAACATATATTCTGAGTTGTTCAATATTTCTATTGTATTATTATTTATATTATTTTAAAATCTAAAAATTGTATACACGTACAATTTATTGGCGAATCTTTTTTAATAGATCTTACAATATATAAATATCATTGTCTGCACTCATGATCGTTCTTTAATTATCCGATAGTTTTTCATTTTAATTTTAAAATATCTTTTGTTTTTAAATTTGGTAAAATTATGGCACCATGTAATCGCAGTATTTTTTCTTCTCGGGGTGAAACGATTAATATATATATATTGTCATCCGCAGACAGATCTGTTTCGCCGTATCACAGCTCATCAGTACGGTTAGACTCCGATTGCTTTTTACCCAGGATTGAAACCCGACCGAAATGGCGTCAGTCGATATATATATATGTATGTGTATGTGTATGTGTATGTGTATGTGTGCGTGTGCGTGTGTGTGTGTGTGTGTGTGTGTGTGTGTGTGTGTGTGTGTGTGTGTGTGTGTGTGTGTGTGTGTAAAATTAATAATTTCTACTAAAGTGCACACAATTAATGTTTGAGTTGGCAATAATTTTTCTAATAAATAAAATTACACGAAAAAATAAATCTAATATTTTGCTTCCAGCAATATCGACAGTTACTGGCAAGAATAAAACAATAGAACGTGTAGAAATTGCTTTTTAATAGCAGTATCAATATTTTCTGAAGAAATAATATTTTTGAGTTTGGTGTTTTAAGATTTGTTTTATTTTAGTTGAAAAAGTTCTTTACGTATGTACATTCATAAATTAAAGAATATATGCAGATAAAAAAGAAGATGCATTTTCAAGTATATATGTATAGAAGGAGAGAAAGGAAAGTCACATATCGAGGGTGTCATTTATGTTTATATATGTGACAGCTGTCTGCACCAGATTCGTATAGTGTCACTAACGTCTCTACAGCCGCAATTTCATATTTTGAGTAGACTTAATGTAGTATTCAATCAATATATTTTTTTGTCTAGGTTTAAAAATCTGGAAAGAGGCTAATATTTTGAAATAAAAAAAACATATAATTATTCCAATTATTCTCTATGAATGGAAATTTGATATGATCTCTGTTAATCTCATTGTGATCAGATGATTTCAAATGAAGATAGTAATTTTCCTTTTGAAATCAGCCGAATGTGTACTAAATTTTAAAAATAGCAACCACCTAATCGGTTGTATTCTTTGCAATGTCTTCTCTTTCTAGATGTGTTTGTGTTATGACATTTGTATAAAACCAAAAACGTATTACCAATTATCAGTAATTATTTATAAATTTGGGCATCGTTTAAGATACTTTTAAAATTAATCGAAATCAACATTATCGCAATGTGGATAGTATTAACAAGTGAAATTGCTAACACTATCTGGAAATAATCATTGTTTTTAAAACTGAAGCTTTCTCTCCTTATTAAAAATATATTTAAAACAACAATTATTTTTATTATTCAACATTTTCATACTCATGAATTCAAAAAGTTATAGACAATTTAAAAAAAAACAAACAAAGAATAATATATTTAAATGTATGATTTGTACATTAGTCCCACGAACAATATTTTTCGTAATCATGTGAGTCCAGGTAAAATTAGATGGAAAAAATTATTTCTAAACAAATAATCAGTGTATGTCTCTGTACAAATTGTTATAATTTATTTTCTATAGTATTGCTAGGAAAAGGAAAAATAAAACACCGCTGTTAAAAATGTGCTTGTTTTTGCGTTAAATACTTGAGTGTGTGTGTATTCAATAATAAGTCGACCGCGAAAAGCAAACTGAGTCTTCCACTTTGAGTTTATATATTGTTTTTTATTTATCACCCCGAGCAAGCAGTAACACCAGTGATGTGCAGGGGGCTACATAAGAGTAGAAAGATTAGATAGGAGGAAAGTAAAGAGAAAGACGAAACAGTTAGAAAAGGAGAAAAAGAAGGATGTGAATACAGGTGTGATGACAGTTGCAAAGCTAGAGAGAAAGGAAAAATTATACAGGGTAGTGTAGAATGAACCAGAGTCAAGTGGTTAAGAGATAGGTATTGACATTGCATTTAAATTCCTGGAGGTTGCAGCCGTCAGGAAAGCAAGAATATGGAAGGAAGTTCCACAGGCAAGAAGTGCGAGAAAATAAGCTGAGAGAGTAGAATTGTCGTCTGCATTTGGTTGATCTAAATATGAATGGGTGGGACCCAGTTGTCATTCTGGTTGTACGAGTAAGCACCTGTGGCAGAGGTACCAATGACTCAAGTTCGTTGGAGCAGAAGCCATGAAAATATTTTTAAAATAGACATCCCGTCGGTGAGAAAGTGGCTGGAGTCGAGCCGCCAAGTCGGTACCTATTGCATTACTGATTTTCCTTTAGAGCCTGTCAAGAACACTGAGATGGACAGCGAGTGCACGGACGGATGGTTGATTTGTATATATGGAAGATAGATTCAGGAGGAAAAACACTTCCCCGACAGAGTGACCCAAACTTCCTTGCAGTGGATTTAGCTGTTCACTCAATGTAATTGTTCCACTTGAGATCGGAAGAGAGGGTGAGACGGAGGAGGCGCTGTGTATTGCTTTTAGGGAAACTCGCTTGGTCCATGCTTGTGGGAGGCTGGACAGGTTGCCTGTGATGATTGACAGACAGCAACTTTCTCTTAGACGCATTGAAATTTACTTGCAACTTCTTACCACATTCCACAACAGAATGTAGATCATTCTCAAGATCAGCAGCGAGGTTATGTTTGTCCGCCTCGCCGAATTTCTTACGGATGCGGGAGTAAATTGTGGTGTCAACCGCGTAGATGCCAACTTTGCACTTGATCACGTCTTGGAGATCATTTATGAAAAAAAGGTAGAGGGCCGGCCCTAGAATAGAGCCATTAGGGACACCAGCGTTTGTACAGTAGGATGTGGAGACATGCCCATTCAAGACGAAATTTATTATGCGGTTAGATAGGAAAGATTTAATCAGATCACGCAAGCGTCGGGTGATGCCATAACCCCGTAGCTTGCGTAAAAGGCCAGCGTGTCAAAAGCCTTTTCAATGGCCTGTTACATGTACTCCTTCATGGTCGTTAGCATGCACCTGACGAAGCAGATGCTGTACTGCCTGTATGTGAATGTTTTTTGAATTATTTCTGCGTTAATAATGGCCTCGAACAGTTCTCCGAAAATTGGTAGAAGGCTGACATGGCGATAATGAGATGGGTCCCTGAGTTCCAGGAACCACAGAAGAGGAAGCAGAAAGGCAGTAATTATAGAGTTTAGAGAGGATGGAGGAGAGTTCAGGGGCACATTTGTTAAGGACAATCACCTCGATTCCATCACCTCCGCACGCCTTATGTGGGTCGAATTTTGATATTACCTTAGATGTCAGTGCCGGGGTAATGTAAAATTTGTTCAGTTTATCCTCACTTCTAATAAAGAAGTCAGGTGTGGGTTCTCCAGACGAGTCATATGTAAAGTTAATTGAAAATCTGAGAGTAGAACACTCGGCCTTATCCGCTGATGCTGGGAGGATGACAAATTCATTGATCTGGGAAGCGATGGGGGATTTGCTGTTGTTCAGCACACGTTTACATAGCCGCCAGTAGTTCTTGGATCTAAATTTGCGGTCAGCTATGCGCTGTCTCATTCTCACTGCAAACAACCACTTGGCATATTTCAGGATCCTCTTGCACTCATTAGAGCAGACATGAATAAGCGCCTATTGTGGTGAGATGCATCTCCGAAATAGTCGAAAGTAGTGGTTTCAGTGTGCAATGGCGGCCGAACAGGCAGGAGATAACCAAGGGTAGAAAAAAGATTTGAGACGAAATTTCCTGGTAGGTAAGAAGACATCAATACCATCTTTCACCCAGGAAGATATTTCAGAGGCGCAGTCATCAACTGGGGGATCGAACAGTGTTCCCCAAGGAGCGTCGCATAGGAAATAGTGAAACGCGTCCCAGTCAGCTCTGGTAGCAGTAATTGATTCTATAGATAGGCGGCTCTTGGGGGAAGTGAGAGTGGTGAGAAATATTGAGAAGAAAATAAAATGGTGAGAAATATTGAGAAGAAAATAACATGCCTAGAGGGTAAAGCTGCGAGACATGGCATGAGTCAGGTACAGAGGTAAAGCATAGATCTAGTAGACAGACATCCACTCAGCATGAAGGGAGTTATGATCTCCGAATACAAATATGTGACCGAATAGAGGGCAGAAAGTAGAATCCTCTATATTGTCAGAAATGCTGTCTAGAAGGGAGCAGTTAAGAGAGGAGGTGGAACGGTAAAGGATGAAAAGATAGCTAACGGAACTCAGAAGTAACAGACGGAGAAATGTATATTGATGGTCAGGGGTTTCAAGAGATGTCACTTTAGGTACAGGGAAGTGTTCACTAACGTAGAACCCCAGGTCATGCATATTGACAGTGGAATCCTTTTTGAAGAGGGGGAGTTAGCCAGTGATCAAGAAGTCACAGGAGGGAATTCAGGGTTTAAGATTAGACTCACAGATAGCTAGTATGGCAGGGGATTTTCGTGGAGTAAAGATACTACACTACAAAAATTAGTACGAATGCCCCGGATGTTAAGAGTTTTTGGTGATTTGAGTTTGACTGGTTTAGAATTTTTTCTGATATAGTTATTCATATTAAAATTCGTTCTTAAGGAGGGACTACTAGTATAGGATGCAAGCAGTCATTAACCACGATATCCGCTGGAAAGTTAACTGGCACGGGCTGCAGCAAATGTAGCCTCAGGGTTACCTACCGAAAGCGCTTGCAGGAACACCTGTCCATGTGCAACATGGCACTACAATACGCTGATAATATGCAACTGTCGATTAGAGCAGCCGCTGTAGACATTTAGAGCTCGTAACTACCAGTCGGAAGCAGCAAAAAGAAAACTGCCAACCCGGTACCCACACAATAATGTGGCGTTGCCACCAACCGCACACATCACAGGAAAGTCACGGTAGCACCAATATTGAAGTCATGGGAGAGGACAGAAAAAGCCGGAAACCACTTCCTAAACAGGGAATAAGGGATGAATCTCTACACCTGTTCAATAGAGGTGGGTGGAGTGTAAACCAGGCTATATGTTTGTCTATTTACTCTAATAAAAGAAATAGGGTAGACAATTGCGAAGTTTTAAGTTAGTTAAAATTCCAACAACCAGAAAGATTTCTGATAAGTTAAAGAAAAGAAAACCTAACGTTTAATGAAATATGACACACGACAAAAACAAAATTAAAGTTAAACAAAAATGACTTACTTTAAAGAATATTATAAAGAATATTCAGCTCCCAACTCAACCATTGGTTTCTGCTAGTAATTTAGAAAATCATACTTTTTAACCTTTTGACACAACCAAAGTGGCGAGCGGGCACGGGTGGTAGCCAACTACGTGACTCGTGGACTGGGAAAGAAAGAAAAAGTCTAACAGCCGCAGAGGAAAAAGAGAAAGAGAGAGAATGTATCCAACAACCACATAATATTTGACAAGATAAAGACATAATCAATTATAAAAGAATTATGTACCATTTTCACATTTCAAATTAAGAATTAAAATGTTTCAATTATACTATTAAATACATCACATTTTTTAATATCTATCTGTATCAACACAGTAGAATTATAATTGTTTCTATGCATTTGGTGTTTGATAATGGCGCTCTCTATTAGACAAAAATAGGTAAGTTTTATTTGAAACATTACTCGCGTTAAGGAGACAAATACAATGTATGCGTTTCAGATTTCTACGAATCAACATATTTGGCTTTTATTTCTACCCAATCATAAATACTATAATAAATTTTCAAATCAAGTGATATTTGAAAATATACAATGTATACAAGTAGTTCGCAGATAAAAGAAGTGCAAAGCAGCACAGAAATTAATTAACATACAAAAAACAATCATAATTGTCTAAATAGTCAAGTGCTTTACGAAAGTGTCTAACTTTTCATCCAATTTTTTTCTGTATAGATAAATGGGATGATGCACGATTAATCAACACACACGTAAGAAGATGTATCAAAGTGTTCGAGGCCATTATCAACGCTGAGCTCGTTCAGCACCTCACAGAACACAGGCTTCTCTCGGACAAGCAGTATGGTTTCCGCTTTACCAGGTTTACTGCCAATATGCTAACGACCATCACCGAGTATATAATACAGGCACTCGACAGGAATTACCATACGAACACGGCTGTCCCTCAAGGCTCTATCCTAGGTCATACGCTCTTTCTGATCCACATTAATGATCTCCCCGATACCATAATATCCCAAGTCGGTATGTACGCCGATGACACCACAGTTTACTCTCGCCTCGATCAAAAATCTGGTGTGGGAGACAAAGCTAACATTGCAGTCAAGCTTGGAAAGGACCTCCAATCCGTAGCGGACTGGGGTAAGAAATGGTTCGTAAATTTTAATGCTTCTAAAACGAAGCTACTCTCAATTAGCCATCATAGACAACCGCACCTACCTCCCATTAGCATGGACCAGACTTGCCTCCCAGAGAGTGAATCACTACGCCTCCTTGGTCTCACACTTTCAGCGGACCTCACGTAGAATGACTATATCGAATTCATTGCTAAATCTGCTGCTATGAAAGTCGGTTCTCTGTGCAGGGCCCGGAGGTTTTTTTCCGTCTGAATCTATCCTGCACATTTATAAAGTCTACCATGGGCCCGTGCATTGAATACTGTTGCCATATCTGGTCGGGTGCCCCTGCTATTCTCCTTGGGCTTCTCGACAAGGTACAGCGGAGGGGCCGTAATGTGATCGATACTGACTTGGCAGACCGCCTGCAGTCTCTCTCTCACCGGCGCGACGTGGCTTCCCCGTGTCTCTTCTATAAATACTTTTATGGCTTCTGCTCCGATGAACTAAGATCACTGGTGCCACCTAGGTTCGAATTTGCACGAGATACTAGATTAGCAACTAGACCCCACCATTTTACAGTGAAACCGATAAAATGCAACCGCCACTTCTACTCCAACAGTTTCTTTTCTCGTACTTCCCGACTGTGGAATTCCCTTCCACATGACTTCGACGGCTACAATCTCCAGGAGTTTAAATGTAAGGTTAATAGACACCTCCTAACACACTAACTCGCTTCCATTCTTTCAAACACTCTTCCCATCCTCCAAACTATCTCTCATCCCCGCTTCTGACATTTCCTATATCTAACCACTCGTTCTATTTACCTTCCCCTATGTAGGCCAAATCGCAATAGTGGCAGTGGAATGACTTGCTTTGGGTGAAACGATTAAAATATATATATATATATATATATGTTATTTATATATTTTTCTATTTTTCTATATTTTCTATATTTACAGTGTTATCTTTTTTAAATATAGTTATATCTCTTTATCATTAAGAGAATATCTCATACCCGTTGTCTTAATTCTGAATTCTTAAGTAATAAAATTTGTTTCATGATTGCAATTTTATTTAATTTCTTCTGTGCATAGTTATTATTTTCCTGTATTTACTTCAGGTTTATGATGTGCGTGTTTGAGATATTTGTGCCTGCTAGTGTTCTGAATAATATTGCATTAAATAAGATAAACCGAAACTATACACTTTTTATCATGCATTAATACATATCCATAGCTTGCTTTTTTATTTTTTATTTTCTTCAGTTTTTAGAAATGTCTTCAAAGTTACGTCTTCAGTAGTGCTACTTCTTATCCAAACTGGATTTTCAAGTCATTCAATGTAAACTCCATGCTATTTTCGTTTCCTTTTTAATCTTGTGTTACCTTTTGCTATTTCTATTTTTTATTTGATTTTCTCCATGGTAATTGTGTGTTTAAATAGTGCTAAAAACCTTCTCCTCTGAAATCTCTTAATGTTTTAATATTTTTGTTTACTCGTCCTTTATTTTTCAAATGCTGCTTTATTAGCTGTCTTTTCATTCTTACTTCTTTCAATTTAATTCTCTCTTCCTAGCTTCCCGCTTAATAGAATGACAGTTAAATAACACATGTTCAAATGTCTCTTTTGCTAGCCGGTCCAACTGTATAAATATGGTAATCCGATCGAAAATTTCAAAGAAATTTATTTAGATGGTTTTGAAACCAGTTTATATATGGTTTTTATGACTTATTCAGAAGTGAAGCTCTACGAGTAATAACCATTTTTCAAACTGTAATAAATATCCTTGATATCGGCTGAGAATGACAAATCGTGGAACCAAGTTCGAATTCCAGCTGAATTCCTTGCATTCAGTTATGTATAAATACCCTTGGGAAAGGAATTAATCCGTCTCTTCTCCCCAGTTATAGGTTAATAACAAGACTGATTGGGTTCAACCAGTCTACAGCAGAATATAATGGCAACTTATTGAGGAATAATTTTCTGTCCAGTCAGTCATGTCTCTTTTGAGACCTATTCGCCTAACTATGTATCACGCATGGCGCTTAACTGACTGAATAGATAATTAACTTTAAAAAAGTCAAAACCTAAATTTTCTTTCAATATGAGTAGATAAACTTTCCTATCGCACGGTCCATATTAACCCCAACCACATTCAACTGAATAGGAATAGTCTCATCCCTTGTTTCATGTCTAGAAAGGGGTTGCTGGATCTATTTCTGTTTTCAGGCTTGAATATTTTTACTGACAAGAAATTTTTTGTGATATTTGTGAATGGTGGAAATATCTATACATACTGACTATACCAGGTTGGCATTTGTTTTTGTTCCTGCTTTTCAACAGTCAGTCTCCGAGTACTTTTGGATTTTCTAAAGAGGCTACTTTGATACTTACTCAAATAATATTGGGCTTCCTGCAGTGTCATTTTGCACATGGATGGGTGTTTCTGTAAGCAAATCTGGAGGAGCAAACCCGTGGACACACTAAGTTGCAGTCTTCGCCAGTCCCTTACTGTGTTACATTTGACGACTAACAGCTACTAGAACTTTCCTTTACAAAATAACTCAGCATGACTCTAAGCAAAAAAATATATAAATATAAATGCGTACGATAAAAAATAACATAAAACTATCAACATTTTTCTATTCACCGTTCGTAGTATTCGCAACGAAATTTACAGTGTGGAATTGCTCTTCTTAAAAATTTCCAAGACATCCTAGCTCTCTCCGAAATAATTTTAAAACTGCTATCTCCACATCTGATTGCTAGATTCCTGGCTACCTTCCACTTTTTAGGAAGGAGTCTACTGTCAACATGAATGGCCCGAGAGTTTATGTCAGTGAACATCTCCTGATGTCTGAATGATTCTCTTTAACATCTTTTGTGTCTCCTCTCTCTGTTAAACTCATTGCACTATCTCTTCTTTCTTTATCTTTTCCATTCCTCTCATGACTGTTGCGTGCGAGATAGTACTTTTGACAATATAGACAAAGCCATTTTTATACGCCCGTTTGCCAATATATTTGTTTGGTAAACAGTGTATTGAGAGACATGAAAATTTTGTTAGAAGCAAAGGAAAGAATACTAGACTGATGTGTGACGTCTGTTCTTCTATAAGCCAGCGAATGCTAAACAATCTCATCAAAGATTAAGAAAAGACTTGAAGTAGCCGAAATATGAATCTATAGATGAATTCTGAAGATACCACGGGTTGAAAATGTGAGCAACATCGAGGTTTCGGTGAGTATGCAACGAAAAGGAAAATAATGCTTTACATAGGAAGATGATAATTGTTACGCTCACACAACACCCTACGATAAGATTTGAGTGACTTTTAGACCTCAATGTAGGTGAATATATGTGTCAAAAATGTAATGGTTTTTTCGTTTTTTCTTGTAAATTTCAGGTAATTTAGTAATTATTTTTCCAATTCTAATAATAATAAAATATCAATATTAATAATTCTGTTAGTGACACACTCACCACATTCTCATTACAAGTTATATAATATCGTTTCTATTGCATTCCCTTACATACAAATACCCTTGGGAAAGGTATTAATCAGTCTCTTCCATCTAGTTATGGAACAGGATGAATTGGGTTCTATAGCCTTAGATCGGAACCAGTCTAACGCAGAAAATAAAGGCAACCTACTGTGAAATAATCTTCTAGCCATTCACTCATGTCACTTTCGAGACATGATTGCCCAAGCGTGTATCAGGTATGGCACTTAACTCACTGACTGATAAAAGGTATTAAATAATTGATAGAAATATATATATATATATATATATATATATATATATATATATATATATATTAAATTGATTCTAATACCTTAATGCAAAAATGCTCTAGAATTAGTATTGGAAACGGGTCTGAATGTCCAGAGTTGCCGATAGCCGTTAACAAGTTTATATTTATAGTACAATACATACTATCCATGTATTTAATGGATAACAGTGTATTTATGTTAAGGCTGTGTACTTACACAAGAATAAAGATGCTCATTGGTACACAGACAAGAATACAGACATGCACAAACATTTCTTCTGCCCTCATTCCCACACTTACAGAAAACACACTTATATATATATATATAAATATATATATATATATATATATATATATATATTTGAGAGTGTGTGTATGTGTCTGTTTATATATATTTGATTAGATGCACATTTTTATAAATGCTATATAGAGACACAATTTATAACAATCTAATGATAATGAGGGAAAAGTAAATCTGGATAATAAGCTAGCTAACTGGATTGAAAACCTGCACAACATAACTAAATCGAGGTTAATAAATGAAGATTATAAAGAAATAATAGTAAAGAAAAATGGAAATATGCATGAAGAAAAATATGTGTTAAGAAAAAAAATAATTTGATATTTGAGTAGGAAATCGTTCTGTTTACTTACTGTTTGAGTTGTTTTTTCCTATGTAGTGTGAGACTCAACGTTATATAAATGAATAAATCAAAAAACTATTCTCCTGTGGAAGAAGAACTTCTTTCCGCATACATGAAAAGACAGGTTTTGCAAAAAAAAAAAAACAAAAAAAAAACACTAAAATTCGCAGCAAACTAATAACGTCGAACTGCAAAAGAAGTCCGGTTAGCATGTGCTACACAGCCAAAGAAGTTGCAGGGACACAGGACATCTTTGTTATCTAGCTCGTTTAACTTTATTGAATTATAAAAAATATTGGTCTGAATTATTGATTGAAAAATGCCAATTGATAACCATTGTAGAGTGAGTGATAATAATAAGCTAGAGTTTATCATCCAAATTGGAGTTAGAGCCGATCATTAAAACTCTATGAATAAGTATCGCAAACAAATTAATTTTAAATTTTATGGGACAGAAAGCGTCCCACCTTGTACACAATTTTGTGAATGTCAGTTTTTGGTGAACATAAGTAAAAAAAACCAGAAGAAGATCTGCTAATCAAAGCAACAATACCGGGAAGAGAAAAATAATTTCCCTTTCTTTATCCATTCACTTTTGTGAATGCCAGTTTTTGGTGAACATGAGTAAAAAAAAACAGAAGAAGATCTGCTAATCAAAGCAACAATACCGGGAAGAAAAAAATAATTTCCCTTTCTTATGTAAATTTTAGTGCTAGAATCATATAATTCAGGGACGAGAGAAAATGATTCCGCTTCATTTTCATCATTAAAAAGACAAATCAAAATCAAGTTTATTAGATTTAGAAAACACACTATTTTGATGGAATCCAATAAAACTGTTTGCTAAAATGGGTCGTATATGAGAACTCATTGAAACACCATCAATTTCTCATACACGACGAAATTAAATGCAACCGGAACTGTGGCAAATTTTATTTGTTTAACAAAAACATTTTCACGGGTAACAGAAGCGAACCACTAACTACGATATAAGGCAACAGCACATCTATCGATAATCTCAAGAAAAAGAACGCAGATAAATAGGCTAGAGACTAAACTATTGCCCGGTTCACACTCCACCCACGTCTAGTGAAAAGGTGTAGAGGCTCATCCCTTTTTCCCTGTTCAGGATGTGGTTTCCGGCTTTCTCTCTTCTAACCTTTTCACTCTTACGTAGCCCTCGGCACATCAGTGGCGTTACCGCCTTGATCGGGGTGATATGATTTTAAAAAATGTCATAGGAACACATAAATTTGTCCTTCGATGGATAACGCATTATAAAATTTAGAAAATTCAAATGAATCTTTAATGCAGGAAAAATTATATTGTTACAAAACCAGCTGTAATACGTTGGTTAGCCTATTAGCCACGTCATGTGGAGCTACATACCAATGCCAATCATTCAGATTCTGATGAACAGAGCCTGCAGCAGAATAGGCCCAGAGTTGGAACACAAAAAAATGTGTCTTTGTTAAAGATACTGGAACGCATAATACGATGTTCATTTTCAGAGTGCTATTTGAACTAGCAATACAAATGCAGAAGGAACTTTATCTGTGCTTTATAGGCTAAGCAAATGAGTTCGACAAAGTACGACACAAAGCCTTCATAGACCTGCTTGAGAACCTCAACATTTTCAAAAAAGTCGTTAAGATAATCAAGAATCTATATTAACAGCAAACCGGTTGTGTACTAATAGGAAGCGAACTTAGCAGGTATCCAAATGTAGAATGAGGCTTAAGAAAGGGATGTGTGTTCTCACCAGATCTTTTAAACCTATACAGCAAAGTAATTATGAGAGAAATAAAAACCTTACCGGGATGCGTCATTGGCGGCCACAATCTCAATAATATCAGACACGTGGACGACATGGTTCTGATATTAAACACTGAAAAGAAAATGCAGGATCTTCTATTGAATGTCGTAAAAGAAGTGAGAAGAAAGGACTGATCATAACCGTCAAGTAAACTGAATGCTTAGTCATCAGAAAATGAAGGCGCTTACTAGGCTAACTACACGTCGGAGAAACTAAAAACAAGTAAAAATTCAAATACCTGGGAAGTGATTTGACAGAGGATGGAATGTGTGACATGGAGATCTAAAGACGCATTGGCATGCCGAAGGACATATTTCAGAACCTAATCATAGACCTGGAAAATGTCACTAGAAACAAAGAAAAGAGTGCTCGAGTGCTCTGTGATATCTTTTCTTCTGTACGAAAGTTAATGTTGGAAGATCTCACAAAGGATTTAGGAGAGGCTTGAGTCCACGGAAAAAGTAGTTTTACAGAAAGATACTGAGGATACCAGGGACGGAGCACGAGTGCAACGATGAAGTGTTGGAAAGGATGAAAATAAAATAAAATTCATAATTAACACAAGGAAATGAGCTTCCTAGGACATGAAATAGAACGGAGAGCCTAAATAGTTTGTTACTCACGTTACAGATAGAGGTCAGGAGAGACAGGGGAAAGCTGTGTGAGACGTACTGAGCGAATTGATGGCTGAACAGGGTTTCAAGAGAAAACATAGTGAGAGCGACGAGGGACAGAACCAATAGAAAGTTCATAATCATCTACGCCCTGAAGAGACTCGGCACTTAAAGTTAATAAGAGGTTGAGAAGACCCCATCATGGACAAAATATGTTTCAATGGAATCCCAAACTTGTGTATATTGGGTAAGCCATACAGGCGAGGTTAAATAGAACCCGAATTAAATTAGAAATGTTAGTGGCCAAATCATATGTTATTTATTTCGCCTGGATGTTTACGAAACCTAGCAATCAATCGATATTGTAGATTCAAATTTACCTGCTTGGCCTAACTGGACTATTTTTGAAGAATATGTAAGCGTAGTCATTATCTTTTTCTATAATATCGATAATCCAGAATGACAACTCTTAATCCTTATTAGGTTTCGCAATTACCAAAGATTTAATTAACATATGATTTAATTACCTGATTTTGTTTTTTGTTTCGAATTGATTCATTAAAGTAAACGTAATTACCAGCGTATTTGCTATGTTATTTAACTCAATAAAGTTAAACATTTTATAGCACAAAGATGTCCTGAGTACCAGCACCTTCGTTGCCTGGGTATCGACAGTGATATATATTCTAAGCGGGTTTTCTTTGACGATTGGCGATTTGACTTCCTTAATTTGCTGCTAAATCTCATGTGTCAGTTTCTGCCAAACCTTGCTTTACATCCATGGGGGGAGACGTTGTCCATCCACATTATAATAGTTATTTGAGTTACTCAATTAAATGTGTGCATGTGCATATATTTGTGCATCAACCATTCGTACAAGTAATTTTTTTTTAATTACGGCAGAGAAGGTAGACTTACTAACACACACACACACACACACACACACACACACACACACACACACACACACACATATATATATATATATATATATATATATATATATATATATGCGGAAAACAGCAAATGTTTACTGATAGATTCCAATTTCAGTTCTACATACTCACGCAGAAAGAAAGAAAAATGCTGGGTTTTAAAATTAAATACATATAGGCTAGGGGTAAATAGGGACTTAGGTGTTGTGAATCTTTATAAATATTACAATAATTAAACATTTTTTAGATACACATAAAAAATTTAATTAAAACAACATTTAAAGTATTATGAGAGATATGTTTACGTTTACAAATATTAAAAACCTCTATCGCATTCCATGCCATGTGATGTATATATATATATATATATATATATATATATAATAGAAATAAATAAATACTGTCAAAAATACATTTTTAAACTTTTAAAAACATTTTGGTATTTTTTCCTATTTATGCATTATTCTGTAGCAATTAATTGATTTCTTCGGTGACTGACGTATGTATACCCCGCATATATACAACACTCTAAAATTTTCATTCTCTGATTCCATACACTTATGGCTTAAGCGTTAGCGACTCCCGGACAAAAGCAAGTGGATGTCTATTACACTGATGAGCTGTCATACAGCGAAACATACTTGTATGCCTATGACATATATATATATATATATATATATATATATATATATATATATATATAATTCAAAAATGCGTATCAATATCTTACTAAAACTGAAAGAAATTTATAATGAAAATTATTATTAAATGGACATATAATTTTATCAATCATAAATGAAAAAGCATAATTACTTTGAATTATGTTTTATTAAATTTTTCATTAGAAATTTCAAGATAAGATAGGATTAATGTGTTATATCGGAAATATATAACTATATATTTAAATAATTTCAGGAATATTTCAGAAATATAATTTACATCCTGACAGTCACAAGGCAAGGAGTGTAATGTATATGGGAAGACAGATTAACAGATTAAGTAATTAATTACATTGTGGAATGGAAGATTATCAAACAATATATCTTAATATCTACCTGTAAATATTCATGAAAATATGTTTACAAAAATTTCAATAATGTGAAAGACAGTTAGAGCTAAATATTCCGAAAAATGCTGACTATGCAATTATGTTTTTGTTACATTTATTTTAAAATTCCGCATTTATTTATATCTATAAATATACAAGCATACTCAATATAGCTACTACTCTATGGGCTTTACCTTTTCAGACTCAAAAATTTGTGATTGTTTTGTGAACAAAATTATGTCTTATCGATAAATGTATTATATATCAATAGATAACCAATAGTAAAATATAAAATTGTTTTTCTCACAACACAATTTTTGTATATGTTGTGATATGTGAATGACTCAATATATATATAAATATATATATTAGTGATCCACATACAAGCCTGTTTTGCTGTATCACAGCTCATCAGTGTGGCTAGACATTTCCACTTGCTTCTGGCCGGAATCGAAAAATCGACCGATTTGGTGTCAGTCGGAGTCTCTACTCCCTAAGCCATCGGCGTATGGGGTCAGAGAAGGGAAATTTTAACGTCTTGTATGTAAGCAGTGTATACAGACGCCCGTTCCCGAGAGAACTCAATTCATTTCTGAAGAGTCACGCATTATAGCCGGAGTTGAAAATGTTTTTAAAATTTTATTCTCCAGAGAGCTCAATCGTAATAAGAGCATAATATATATATATATATATATATATATATGTTATTAAAAATTTAAAAAAGGAGAAAATAAAAGCCTCTGTAAACTTATTGCATAGAAAAATATCTAACCAGTTAAATGCGCCATTGATTTAATTTTGTACGATAGTTTGTCACTAAAAACGTCCAAAATATCTATTGTCGTTCTAGAAAAATAAAAGAATGTACGGTAAGATGATTTGGGAGAAAAGTTAGTAATGAGACGGGAGTACGGATACAATTAGTCGTTCAATTCAGTGATCTGACATCTTTTCGAGGTTTCCAAAGAAGTTAAAGATATCTCATGCAAAAACACGATGTTGCTAGACTGGATTTTGCAAACGAATTTTGTATTAAACATGTAGCATTATGGGAAAATATATTTTTGATGAGACGAAAGAAAAATTAAACTTTTTTGAAGAAATACCGAGGAAAAATCTGGAAAAAGATGAGTACTGAATATTCGTCAAAGATTACAACCCCACAGTAAAATGTGAAGGCAGATCAGTCATGTACTGTGATTGCTTTAGTTCGCAAGGTTTCGGGAACACTGAAATAAGAGAAGTGAGGTGGATGGAGCATATTATAGGACTATTTGAGAGATAAAATTTGTCAGAATGTATATACGTTGTGTTTGAAGCAAAGCTAAATCTTTCAACGAGACAAGGATACAAACATACTGCAAAGGTTACATAACATTGGTAAATTCAGATACAATAAGCATACTAAAAAAGCTATAGCAGTCTACAGACTTTGTTCGATTGAAAATGTATTGAGGGGGCTAAAATTGTGAAGTTAAAAAAGGATAAACCAAATACAGAATGATTTAAAGGAATGTTTTTGTGGTGAATGGAAAAATATTAGGCAAAAAATAAAAACAAGTAAAAATCAGTGATGAAAAACCTCACATGATGTAATTAGCAATAACGGTTACGCTACGAAATATTACAGAAGATGTAATAAATAAAGGTTTACCTCATTAAATAATGGTTTTTCATCGTGACATATTCGTACTGATTATTGGTTTTCATCTGATTGTTTGACAAAAGTCATAATCGAAGCTATTGTTCGCAGTAAAAGTTATATTAATCTGTGTTAGAAGTACCGAAAGAAACCTATTTTGTAATACGTTGAAAAATTTTTTTGTCACTGTATGCACACACACACACACACACACACACATAAACAAACACACACACACACACACACACAAACACACACACACACATATATATATATATGTGTGCGTGTGTGTGCGTGTGTGTGCGTGTGTGTGTGTATATATGTGTGCATATAGGCCATCAACTTCAAGAAGGGTGTACACAGACGCATTTCTCGAAAAATATTTTTGTATTTTTAACGTCATTTATAGGCTCAACTAAAATATCATTCTTTATGAGTGTCATTTTTTTATACACTGCCGTCACTCATCCAGAATTTTTTCTTCCGCTAGAGAATTGGGAAAATAAGTTTGACAGGTCGGTTTATTTATTATTATTATTATTATTATTATTATTATTATTATTATTATTATTAATTCTTTTGAGTTCTTTTGTCTATAACTTACATTCTGGGTTCCAACCAGTGTCCTAAAATCAGAAATTGTTTAATGAGTTGTTTCTACGATGAAATACAAAAAATAAATAAATAAAAAATCAAAAAGGACATAAACCTACACACACTTTACATAGATAAGGCTACTCGTACTCTGTGAGCTGTACTTATAAGTACAAATTTTGTATCTCTTTAAGGAATGGAGTAAAATATATCTCTTCGATTAAACTATGAGCATCGTCCCCAATCTAACCGTCGGCTCCAAATTGAATACGACATGTACCACATTTATATTTCCCTTCGAGATCTTCGTATTTTTAGACTTTGATCGCGATATCTGATCATGCTATCTGGCCTGTTAACTTAAATTCTTTCGGTGTGTTGTTTTCTTACATTCTTTACAATTCCAATTGCACCTGCTATCGCTGGCATGATTCTTGTTTTCGATTTTCATATTTTTTTCTATTTCAAATATCAGGCTTTTATATTGTGAAAGTTTTTTTTAATTCCTTGGTTGCTATGTTACGATCCACTGGACAAGTCATATCAATGTTTTCTTTCTGGTTTTAGTAATAATATCCGGCCCATTCAATTTTTCTGTCTGTGTAGATGATGTAATTCCATAGAATAGTGATATCCTCTATTTCTGTAACCATTGCAAAATGATGCTCATACCATTGCTTGTTTACATGTTTCCATAGTGTTTGCACATTCTCCAATGTAAATATTGCTGCACTCTGTCGTGAAGATTTTTATATTCATTAGGGGCAAGAACAGAACATCCTAAGCTTAGATGGTTTATTGTTTCTTGGTATTTATAACAGAACCTGCATTTTGGATCCACATTTATTATGTATAATATTTTCCTGAATGTTCCTAGTTAAAAGATTTTAGTCTTACACTACCAGTATAAAGCCTTCAGTCTCAGACTTTAATGCAGATGCACGTAACCATCAACAAGTATTAACTTTATCAACATTAGATTTGTTAGCATGTGCTGGATATTGGCCATGCAGAGATTTGGCTTGTCAGCGTTGTTTCACCTGTACAAGATCTTTATCCTTGGCTTTCTTTTTCATAATTTTGCCGGAATAGTTGGTTCCTGGCTTCTCTGTTGTTTTCTACAGAATTTGCTAAATGTAAATCTTGTTCGTTTTCACTGGCTTCTTTCATTATTGAATATTCTTTCTTTTTTATGTTCTTTGACTAATTGTATCATCCAGTCATTTGTTGTTTCTATGCATGTTAGTAAGCCAAAAGTTGTTGTCTTGTATAAGAATTCTGGCTGAATAAGACCTCTTCCACATTCTTTACTGGGGATGTATAGAAGATCTACATCAGTCTTTCGATGATGTATCTTATGCTCAGAAAGAAGCTTTCTTGTTTTAGAACCCATTCGCCTGATGTCGTTTAGAGTCCAGTTTAAGATGTTGAAATTATGTTGGACAACTGCGATGGGAAAGTTATTAATGGCCATAATTCTGTTCCGAGAATTCAATTCATTTTTAATATAAGTCCTAGCCTTCTATTTTACACTTCACGCACTATTTCATTCATTTTTTATTTTTTACTCTCATTTACACCTAGATATTTATAAGTTTCTTCTAGCTCTAAAATTTTATTGTTACAGCAGAGTCTAAGTTAAATGAGGATATCTGATGTAGCGATCCTAGTAAAACTGTAGCTTTAGCACATTTATTCAAATTGAATTTACTCCAGTTTCTTCACTGATGCATTTTACAGTTTGCAGAAGACTTTCCAGCTCATTATCATTCTTAGCATACAACTTTAAGATATCCATTTAAAATAGATGTCTTATTTTCTTTTGAAATATTTTATAACCACATTCTGTCTGGATAAGTTGACTGGTTATTGCTATTAATGATATAGAAAATAGTAAGGGAGACAAAGAGTTACCTTGAAATATACCTCTTTTAATGTTTATTTCACCATACTTATAGGTTCCATTTATATGATTGCGATAAAGGGTTGTTTTCCATATTGACATCCATTGTTTGATGTGATTGATGATGACGACTGATATATTGTACATATTTAAATCTTTAAGATCCAGGAATGTTGTATACTATCGAATGACTTACGATAATCTATCCAAGTAGTACTTTTTTTCTTTGCATTGAAGCAGTTTTCCAAGATCATCTTGTGAATAAACAATTGGTCTTTACATCCGCAACAGCCATGTTTGCACACTTTTCGTTCAAGCGGTAGTATGTAATTTCTTTCCAAGAATAAATGTCTGTTTTGTTTAAATAGATATTAACAGTTTGTATTTTGTCGGATAGCATGTATTTCGTCTGTAGTTTTTCGCGTTATTTGTGTCACTCTTTTTGGGTAGATATAAAGTAATTCCTTTGGTCATCCATGCAGGAATTTTAGTGGGATCGTTAACCATTATTTGAAGTTCTTTGGCATGTTTATTTTATGAGCTGTTTTTAAATAATATAGCCAAAAGCTAGAAATTTTATCTATTTCTGGAAATTTCTAATTGCATGCTTTTTTCAATGCACATTTAACATCCAATTCTGTGATTGCAGCCCATGTCTGTTCTGGTTTAGTTTTCATTCATCTCTTGCGCAATTCAGTCTGCGTCTTTGTTATCTTCTTTAGGGCAGGCCCATATTTTTTCCCAGAACTGTATAACTTCTTCCATTTTTGTGGGAACTGTCACTTCAATTCTTTCTTACATATTTCCTTATAATATTTCTTTGCATCAGTTTGAAAAATCTTGTTTTGTCTGATGATTCACTTCTAAGTTGTTCGATTTCTTTTCTATTTTTCTTTTCTAAGGTGGATCTTCATGTCTTGGAGGCTGCATTGTTTATAATTTGATGTTTAATTTTCTTTTATTTTGCTGCTATTGCTGTTGCATATGTTGCATCATTGAGATTTATATGAGTGTCTTCTTCATCCCAAATTAATTTTAGTGCTGCAATGTTGAGCTTAATAGTTTCGAGGCTGTGCTTTGTTGGTTGTAATTTTGGGAGTTTTTTATCTGACTTATATGGTTCGTGATTTATTCCTTGGCTTCTTGTGTATTGTTCTAGTTTTTCGTTAATTAATTCTGTTCAATGTGTTTTGAACTCGTTTTATTGCCGTCTTGTTTCTAACACAGATCACACTTTTCCAGCACTTCTAAACTTACAGCATTATCTTCACATTGATACCTGTATAAAAGGGTTTCTGCATTATGACCTGTGTGATGTTACTACTTTTATTTCTGATTCCCTTTCATATTTTGTTTATTCGTCTATTCTGGTTACAATTCTTATCTCATTAATTTCAGCCTCTGTCAATCGGTTATTTCGCATGATCTATCTTCGTACATTGGTTAATTTTTTATTCGTCAATGTACTTTCTATTTATTTGTCCAAACTTTTCTTGCCAAATGTCATATCTTTGAGACGTGATTTTTTGAGGTTTGAGTAACGCTTCATGAAATGCACTCATAACGACTTTGTACTCTTCACGAGACCATTTCATTTTTTCTTTCTTTAAATATACGCGTATAGATCTAGCTGGAGATTTTTCAGGGCCATCATTGGAATTATCTGAAGGGGATCGTTTGTGTCCTCATAACACAATAGCCATTCACTCCTCAGCACGATTAACACATTGTATTTGCGTGTTGTTCTCCTTTTCTAAATAAATTGCCATTTGACAGAGACGCAATTGGAATTCAAAGAGAAAGACTCTGGTTTAAAAAAAATACAAAAATGCTTGGACCTAACAGTTGCTCATCGAGAGAAAACATCACTACACTAGATTATTTTGTTTAAAAAAAATGTTGCTACCATCACTAGTATTTGTAACAAAAATAATTGTTAAGATAAAAACAAAATTAATGGAAAAGAAAAAGTTGACATACGTTTATTATTGCTGTGAAATTAGTAATAATTTTTCGTCCACTGTATATTCAGTTATTTTTTCATTATAGTCGTCAAAAATGAATACATAAAGTGATTAAATAACTAAATAAACAAATAAATACGTATTCTTTCGAAGAAAGAATATTATAGAAATTATAATCAGACTGTTTTGCATCGTAATTTTTTGTTTTGTTTTGTTTATGATTTTAAGAATATTATTATAGCTTTTAAAAAATTGTTTCGAAATATCGACAACTAAGTGATCGAAAACTAGTTGATGAATCTATTAGGATTATTTAAAGAATAAACAGGTAACTTAAATATAATACGAACAAAAAATTCATATTTACGTTAAAATAGTAAAACAAAATTTAATATAGAAAACGATTCAAAGTGAAAGTCGCTTTGTAAAAAAATTGGACGTAAAAGCCGCTCAACGAAACAAAACATCACTACACTATAGTATTTTGTTAAAAAAATTGTTGTTACCATCACTAGTCATTGTAAAAAAAATAATTGTTAAGAATAAAAAACAAAATTAATGGAAAATAAAAAGTTGATATACGATTGCAATTATTATTATTATGTCATTTTACATCATATTTCGATTTCTGCTTTGGTCTCACTTCCAACCAAGTCTGCGGGGAGACCTAAGGCAGATCGTGGCGTGTTGTTATGGCCCCATTTCATGTTTTTTTTTTATCTTCCCTATCATCCCTAGCGTTACATATATAAAGTTTTCCTTAGTGTGTGGGCTGTACTTAATAAGACAATTTTTTTATATCTCTTAACCTGGAGTTTCCAGGGATTCTTTCAATGTGTTGTTTTGTTCCATTTTTTATCATTCCAAGTGCACCTATTATTATTATTATTATTATTATTATTATTATTATTATTATTATTATTATCAGTAGAAAACTGATTTACACCGGAGTTTAAAGGACAGCGCATTTTTCTAGTCTCCTGTCTGCTATCCTGCATGTTACCAATAATTAATTATCTATATAATGTTAGAATGCGTTGACTGTTTCATTCTAATAGACTGTAGCTCTAGAATCTGATGTGCCTAATTTCATAAAATAAAAATTCTAAAAGCATATGCCTGTCTATATTTTGCATGAATTCTAAAAACGGTTTGAATTAGAAATACAGAATCGTATTTATCTATGTCGAGTATGTGCTTAAATATTCAGTCGTCAGCGTAATTGGTCCCAAGGTTCTTTGAGAATATTTTGCATTATTAATACACACAGCAAAACGTAATAAACTCTTTTGAAATTGAAAATATTCAATATTATTTCATTTACAATATAGATTTTATCAGTATAATGACTATAAATATGGTATAAATGAGTACTAATGTATATTTATTGTTTTTGGTTTGTTGTTTTAAGAAAATATCTATATTTTGAGAAAATTGAAATATGAAACATGGTATATGAATTTTTTCATTTTTTATCCATCAAATTATGTTTCGGTTTTCTAAGTTTTATTATTTAGTATTCGAGAATTATTTTGTGACGTTTCATTGCTTCTTACAAATTGTTGGGGTGCTCTCCTCCTTTCCACGGAAATGGACTATTCGAATCACTATGCAAAATAGTAGTGATTATATCTCGAGGAAGGAAGTCGAGTGAGCGAGTCAGTCGTGTATTTTCGGGATTGCACCGGAAGTGTTCTACTAGTCAATCTTTCACGTCTCTACGACAATACTCTATACTAATTACCTTGTTCTGTATTCTACTAATCCTCACCTCTTGTAAATACTTCTCTTTTCCTGTCAATACACCTACTTTTATACCATTACGTTGTTTTGTATTATATCACATAATTCTGTTACCCTACGTAACACAAAGGAAAATCTTTCTAAACCAAATGTTATAGATTGTTTTTAATTTTGAATATTATTTTTTCATTTTTCACGTTCATGAAATGATCGGCAACAAGGTCAACCTTTAACTTTTACTCAGAAGGATACAAGTTGAGAACCAAATCTCGTCGATCGAGGGGATTTTTTACTTTCTCTCCTTAAAACACCCTGTGACAACTGCAAATGTGATGTACGTCATTTTGTAAAATAATTTGTGACATTTATGGCCCCCTAGTCATGAAAAGAAGTGAATTCTCTATTTTAGTGAAGGATTTAAATGGAAATATAAAAATGAATAACGATATTAAATAAAAGGAATAAATAAATAGATTTTCACGTGACATCTATGTTTGCCAAAAAGTAATATGTAATATGAAAATAAAAACAAAAAATATTACAAAAGCAAATAGAAATATTGCATTTTTTACATTTCACCTCTTACCAACATACTTTGCGCTTACAGATTTTATTAAACTGACCTTGCATATTTACATAAAATCATTGTAGGTTTTTAGCTATTAAATATTTTACGTAATATGTCAGTATTACGTTCTTTGTTTCTAACTAGTTTTTTTGAATATTAATACTCAGCTAAGCGTTTCGAATAAATTTGTCCAGCTATATGCTTTTTTCAGATTACATTGTCTCACGTTTTGTCCTCTGTCCTAGACACATACTTTTTTGTCCTTCTTTAATTTTTTCCCCGATATTTTATTTAAATTTTGGACGCATCCTTTTGCTGATAAGCATGTACGCTGCTTTATTCTTATTCGTATTGTCTCGCTTTCATTCGCTATTTTCTGTATGAGTTTTTTTTATTTAGTTAACTTTCCGTTTCATTTATCATCAGAGAGCCATCGTCATACCTCATATTGTTAAGATTGAATCATGGTAAGATTTAAAATGCTCTCATCATTGCTTCGCCATATATGTTGAATAAATTAGGTGAGAAGCCCGCTTTCATTTTTTGTATATCTGCTGAAATCTTATCCTGTCTTTATGCAGGCGGTTGGCAGCGAGTATAGCTTCGTCATAATTCTAATATCCTTCCCGAATATATCAAGGTTTCTTAGCTTATCTAACAGTTTTTTGTGAAGTATTTATTGAACGCCTTTGCTTAATCTACAGGTAGAGGTGAATAAACTCTCTTCTGAATTGAGAAAAAAATATATGCAACATTTCATTTTAACATATGTTTACAAATGTTTCAGAAAATAGTTTCAAAAATTAATGAGTAAATTTAATAAATAACATCGCCAGTTACTACTGTAATCTCCGGCATCTCTGCTGGAAAATATCCTTAAATTTTTGAACGCTTACCATATTCGTCGTCTTTATTTCATCTTCGGTGCTAAAACTGATCCCTACCCATTGTAATCAAGTAGATTGCAGCCTGGGGTGTGATATGACTAGATATAGATAGTGATGTGTTCCCAAAAAAATGTCTCACAGTCATGACCCTGTTCGGCAGCATGTATAGCATAGTGCAGATTCATGGTACCACATATAGGTTCTACTATCTGACCCCCTCTTTACTCAGGGTCGCACTACATATAGAGAAGGCGACCGGGTTGAGTGTATGACTTAGTGGGAAGATGACTGGAGTTATAACGTCACTAGTAGATCAACCAGTGAATACCTAAAATAATTATCATACAAAAAATGAATTGAACAAATTGAGAGACGGTTTAAAAGTGAGATAACCGAACTTATAAACAGTTGGTTGCTTAAAGGAAATTAAATAAGACGAGTAATGGTTAGCATGGAACACTGTTTCATCTTCTTTATAATTAATTACAGAAAACATACAAATACGGAAAATACGGATTGTTTATATCATTTACATTATGGAATTAAACTAATACCAAGAGTGATGTAAAACCAGAAATACTAAAATTATAAATCAGTATCTAATCCATCCGATCTTACAAAGTAAACCTGACAGATACTCTTTAAAATGACTTCCGATTAGAGTTGAACTGATACAACAAATGGCTTGAAATTTTAATGCCGCCAAATTAAAACTGATTTCATTTAATCTTGCATATAGTATTTTCTGCTTGCAATTATTATACGAAACACCAGAACAGCAATAGGTAACGGATTCTTGTCTTCACGTTTTCCATTATCATGAAGTGAATTGATTATATCGAATTAATTCATTGTGTCTTGCTAGAAATATTTTCACGCCAAAATGCATTTTGCACATTTATAAATTTACCATCTGTTGTGCACTGAATACTCTTTTCATTTCTTGCTTAGGACCACTTTTTCATATTTCGAGATACTTGACAACAGACATAGAAATATCTGTAATCTAATCGATCCTGAATAGGTATCTCGACTTCCCGCCTGTGGAAATTGCTTCCATATATTTGCTTTCCTGACGGCTACAACCTCCAGGAATTTAAATGCAATGTCAATACTCATCTGTTAACCACTTGCCTCTAATTCTTTTACCACCCCGTATATACTTTCCTTTCTCTCCATCTTTTGCAACTGTCATTACACCTGTATTCCAATCCTTCTCTTGCTCCTTTCTAACTGGTTCGTCTTCCTCTTCACTCTCTTTTACTTAATCTTTTTACTCTTATGTAGCCCCCTGCACATCAGTGGCATTACCGCCTTACTCAGGGTGATAGGATTTTAAAAAAAGACACTTTCTCACCGATGTAACGTTGCCTCTCCTAATTTTTTCTTTTATAATATATATAAATATTTCTTTTACAACTGCATTGCCGAGTTTCTTCTCCCTGCCTATTAATGTATTTTGCATTTTGAGTTTGTTTTGATTCTGTAAAATAAATTCTTTCAAATATAAGAAACTTTTTTCTTATTACATATCAGCTGCGTGAGTATATTTCTACCTGTAAACCTTCATGTTCGTTCATATCGTGGGTACATCAAAGTAAGCAGCGTCTATAGACATGCTCATATACAGGCTGCATAAAATCGGAGGACACAACAATGATAGTAGAGATAAAAAAAATTCTTCATAAATAGAACGAATATATCGGAGAAATCTTGCACAACAAAGGGAACAACTAAGACTACACAGAAATACGAAAGGAACGAAAATATTGATAACCGAATCAGAAACAGTACTAACCAAACTGAACAGAAACAAGCCGGAATGACTATACAGAGCTGCGACAGAGAATCTGATAGTCTTAGAGAATTTACTCATAGACGAAATAAAAGAAATAATAAATGAAATATACTAATGTGGTGACATACCGAAAGATCGACGAACATTTATTTTCACCGCAGACCTAAGAAGACCTGCCGGAAATGAATGTGAACGTCATCGGACAAACAGCTTATGTGAACCCATCAACGAAATACTGATGGACAGAGCAAGCAGTAGAAAAAGACGTTGATGAATGTGTACCAGTTTTTCATAAAGTATGCGATGGGTAAGTTGACGTCATTTATACTTATAAATTTGTGTATGCGCTTAAACAGTTTGTGAGAAGAAGAGCACCATGGTGCAATTAACTGTTTGGGTATCGCCCATTTTTACACACTCTATGGGTACTTCCAAACTATACAAATAATTCTGCCTTCAGAGAACGGTAGTTGATTAGTTGTCTGTTGGGTTGTTGTTGTTGTTAGAGTTGGTGTTTGTCAGAGCAGTTGAACCGCCGTTCTTTGGTCAGCAAGATTATAGACTATTACCCGGACTTACTTCTTGTATATATTTTAACTTACTAACAAATATTCCTGAATCTACTAACCGTGTACAGGTTGTATATCTTTTATTCAATATACTTATATTTTTCCTCTCATATATGTTTTTGTTATTATTATATTGTGTGGTTTTCTAAACAAGAAGCCACAGCATTAACTCAGCAAGAAATTTCGAAAAAATAAATTCTCACCGGCAGTTCTACTACGAAAATTTCGGATCATTTGGACATTAATCTGAAGAAAATGCAGAGGTTTGTGAAATATTTGAATGATATATGCAGTCATTTTCATGGTGTTTATGAGTGATCACTAGTAAGATCGATAGTATATTTGCATTCATCTTACTACATGACTTACATCATGTACCTTGAGGTGTTTCTGCTCTCGATCGAGACGGTAGCTGCTGGAAGACCATGATTCAGTCAACATGACTCTGCGTCATGATACAAAGCAGAACACACTCATGGATGTCAAACAATTTTTGTTGCCACATAATCCTTTACATTTGGCCACCTAACTCCCGAGACTACATACATTGAATCTGAATCACCGAAAGCATCATTTTTCCAACTAATTTTATTGGAATAAATCGAATTTTTTTTTAAATACCTCTTTTCAATGAAAAACTCAAAGATGATTGATACGAATGAATTTCTAGTCATGTATAACCTCATTATCGACGGTTGATATTTCACTACAAGCACTTAAATACATTTGACAAATTGTTAAGAGACCAAGTGAAACCTACATTTAGATAGAATACATGAATATATATATATATATATATATATATATATATGTGTGTGTGTGTGTGTGTGTGTGTGTGTGTGTGTGTGTGTATGTGTGTTCTAATCTTCAGAATACTGCATTTGTATAATTCATCTTTTGAATAGTAGATTAAATAGATGAAATTTACGCGTCGATTCTTTTAAAAAGACTACATCAGACTAAATAACACTTTATAGATGGATGTATATATATATGCGGGTATGAAAAGTTATTCATAAGTTTCCAGTTTCAATTCAGTATCGAAAAACACTAGAGCATTTAAATTTGGATAATTTCTTTTCATTTTGGTTTACAATGTATATATATATATATATATATATATATATGCACAACCTAACTAATTTCATTCAGCTTTTTACCGATGTTCTAAAAGTTATTTCTAAATAAGTCAATATAAAAAGGAAATAAGTGTTTTAACCAGGAAGTTTATATATTGCAGGCGCTTAGCCGTAAATATTCCGTAGAAAACTCTTAACATAATGTAGTTTCTATACACATTGTTTTTATTAAAGACTTTCTCCTTTAATTAAATCTGGATTCATCGACACGAAAATTATTACGATGAATGACTAATTCATTGCGCATTCCCCGTCGCAAACGACTTCTTTTGTGTCTAAATATGATTTAATTTTTAAGCGCATATGTCTTTTTCAATTATATTACAAGGAAACGATCACTAGATGTTTGAGAATACTAAAACTAAGCCATCTTTAAAAGTTATACCATTGGTAATATGGGTTTTTGTTAGGAAAATTCATTTACGAATGTGTAGTAATATTGATTTGTAATTGTACTGCATATTTTTATAATTTTACACTATGATATAAAATATAGTACAGATACGGGCTAAATTGCAATTGAGCACCGACACGATATCATATTTCTGCTACTACTACTACAATTATTATTATTATTATTATTATTATTATTATTATTATTATTATTAGTGGACGTGATATAGGAGACATGAACGGCAATAGAAATCATAGCACGCCTACTTAAACAAATGCATTTAAGCATTTAATTCGCTAGGAGCTTACGACTTCAAGGTTAACTCAACACGCATTAAAAAAACAAAAGTAAAATAAACAAAAAATGCTTTTAGCATGCGTTTTAGTTGAATTAATACTTCAATAAGGACATTAGATTCGCAAATCAAGCCGGAATTTATTAAAACACTACCCATTACACAAAGCTTCTGTGATCATAATGCTTCCGATTTCACTAACCACGAGGGACCTTTAGACGCTGATTGACGTGAATTTTTACCGGATATAACATATTTGCATATTCATATGTTGTGTCTTTACATGCATAATCAATTATCTGTTTATTCAGTATAAGGAAATTTTGAGTTCTCAGATTAAGACTACAGAGACACACAAATATACATATACACGTATATGACTATTTCGTTTTACATATATATATATATATATATAAACGCAGATCAAAATTTATAAAACAATTTAAACATCATTATTTCCTCTTCACCTGAGCTAAATATGTTCCATTGATCCATAAAAATAAACCTGCCGAAGAGTATGTATCAAAATTAATATGCGAAACACCGAATTAGGTATGGTTTAGAATATCACCATTGTCAATATTTTCGTTGAAAGGACATCTCCATATCATTAAGCAGCCGAAAGCTGGTGTCACTCATGAAAAACCTACCATGGGTTTTCTCAATATTTGAGAGTGAAAATGAGCAGACGCAGCTGTTCACAGGATGTTGATAGTCGTGCTATTAAGAAGTCATACATCATAGTTTCATTAGGTTTGAGCGTGAAGTTCTTGTTCAATAAACAAATTACTCCAGATTATATGATCTCACGCAGAAATTGCAACTATGGTCTTCTAAACATAGTCGGAGTATAAACCTGTATTAGAGTCGGCCTATCTGCCCTGTCACACAGTTATGTCCTGAACGGAGTTGTAACCGGACATGTGTTTGAAAATTATTCATAAAATTTTTAAGTGGTAAAGATGAATATTATTATTTCCAACAAATGCAAAATTACATTAAGTAAACGAACATAAATTTGTTAATAGTGGAGTTATAATAATGCAGTCATATATAAATTAACGAGTTCTTTGAAGATGAACAAAGTACATCTAAATACTAATGATTAATTAATCAATGTAACCTATGGATATGTAAATACATATTACTCAGTATTAGACAAACGTAAGTTGCAAATTTTATATGAGAATTCAAGAAACAAATATGCGTAGCCACGTTCTTGCATATCATATTTATAAGCATGTTAAGAATGGTTTGGTCATACAGAAAAATTACATTCTGCAATATCATACAAATTTTTAACAGAGATAAATGTATAATATATTGCCTCCTTTCTATTATTTACTCTTATTTCTTTTCCTTTTTCTCATATAACTTTCACTTCTTTCACCATCTGAAGCCAGTGTCCATCACCTTGGCTATATAAATAAAATCATGCCTTGTTAGTTTTTTACTTCTTCTGTCTACTCTGTTCGTTTTTCTTTTACCCCACCACTTCTATTCCTGTGAAACAAGTCAATTTTGATTTGATTCTTTAATACGGGCGTAGTCTAAAAGCATTCTTCTAGTATCGAGTCATGAATCGCTGGCTCTACCTCTCTATTTTTTGTTTTTGTTTTTGTTTTTTTGTTTTTGTCTCAGCGACAAATTAAACAAACATGGATTTCTTTCTTAATCCCTCACTTTTTTTTAGCCATTCTCTGTATGGGTATATTTTTGAATTCCATCCAGTGTGTGAATATTTCTCCCATATTTGAATTAATATATTTTTATTTTTGATCGTTACTGAAGAAGTGAGAATGTTCTCGATTAAATAGCTATTCAACGAGTGCAAAATTCGTAATATTTTATCTATCTATCTATCTATATATATATATATATATATATATATATAGTAACCCACATATATGGTTAGACATTTCCTTGCTTCCAGCCTGGATCAAAACTCGACTGAGTTGGTATCAGTCGGAGTAACTATTCGGACGCTACAGACAGACGAACTGAAAGAGGAGGAAATTTTAATGTGTTATATATATACACGCCTGAAGCTGAGAGAATTCAATTTCTGATTAAAGAGTAATAAACACACACGTATATATATATATATATATATATATATATATGTGTGTGTGTGTGTGTGTGTGTGTGTGTGTGTGTGTGTGTGTGTGTGTTTCCGAGAGAGAGAGAGGGAAATTTGTTGGTTTTTCTTTCCGTTCTTATGAGTAGGTGCATATATTTGCTGATATATAATGATTGATAGTTAGAAAATTATGTTTTTTTTCTTAGGTTTTCTCTAAGATTCAGTATATAACCTTTACGCTCTCAAACATGCGAACATATATTCTGAGTCTTTATAGGTTTTTTTTTTAAATATCACTAGCAGAAACAAACCTAAGACAACAATCACTTCTTTTAAATTTGTAAGTGAGAGTGAATGATAGTCATTATTAATAACCATTCATTAATATTAAAAGATGGAACATTAAAAATGGTTTTCATGACAAAAGTGGAGCTAAACAGCCAAGGGAACAATTACATGAAACAATAATGGATTTAAAAGCAGGCAGTTACATTTCTCTTAAGAGACGACCAGAACCTCACCTGATCTGTCTTTCTAAGCGAAGCGTCATGATGTCATGCTCTCGGATCCTACTTTGATTCTGATTGGACAAATAAGCTACAAAAGCATAGATATGAAACTTTAATGCATTTGGGGCTTTTAGAAATTCCCAGTTGGGGAAGGTCAATATTGATCATTGTCCACCTTACTCAGAATGATTCCCTCGGTATCTCGTCACTGAACATGATTTTATCTTGTGTCATTATTGGCTTGTGTGCCAAGGCAAACCTAAATCTATACGCTAAGTGACCGTCACGAACACTGTTTCTCTATATATTGACTCGTCTCTGAATATTTCTTTGTTTTCACATGAAAAGTAATACAATATATGGATGTATCGTTGCGTGTATGTATGGGCAACTTGACCAGTAATATTTTCTGCCTGTTTCTTCTCTCTTTCTCTGTATATATATATATATATATATATATATATATATATATATATATATATATTCCATTTGTAAACTAGTTATTACGCGACCTAGGTTTCTACCATGAGTGGTCTCTTCAGTTATTTGCAATAACTGATTTTACCGTTTACTGTTTTCTTTAAGAACGGTCCTGCAACGGTGTTTTTTTAACGCTCACATGACAGGGAATTTTTTAAACTACAAGGAATTATGGTGTTTATCCATGGTTTTATGAATATTAAAAAGTACCGCTTACGTTCATACAACCTTGGATAAAAACGACATAATTCATTGTAATTTTAAAAATTGCGCATTCAAAAAGTCTCTGCCACGTGAGCGTTAAAAAAAAAATCACTGTTATGTGCGGGTTCTTAAAGAAAACGGTAAACGGTAAAATCAGTTATTGCAAATCGCCTAAAACATCACTAATCGTAGAAACCTAGGTTGGGTAATAACTCGTTTACAAATGGAAAATTTTCAAAATTTCCACAATACAATTGTATTCAAAACATTTTAACACAAATGTGCACTGGTCTAATCTTATTATAACCAGAAAATTAGTAATTAACCAATCAATCAATCAATCAATCAATATATATATATATATATATATATATATATATATAGTGTAATCATTAATGGAATAAAATTCCGTGTCCAAAAAAACACTATACTTAAGAAAGTGCGCAATGCAATATACAGCGACTGATATAATTGTGTTGTAATATCACTAGAAAATAAACATTTTGTTTTGTAACCACTGTTACCTAATCAGCTGATGGTGGCGATTTCGAGTTAAAAAGTATTAAAAGATTAAAAAAAGGTAAAAACACTCAGTCAGGCAGATATACTTACAGAGTCTGTGCTGACCAGTCAGAATACAAGCATTTTATAATATTAGGAACGTAAGACCTGACTCTAAACGACTTTATTGTTTATTTAATGTTAATATTTGATTGAAATAGAGATCAGTATTACTGACTAATTCCAATAAAAATTAAATTTATTTAAACAAATATATTCCGAATTAATGTTAGAGACTACGAATTTTAAATTCCATATTTAACAAATTATTATATTTAGAAAATGTAAAATTAATCAAATATGAAACGGGAAAAAGTGATAGACACGTACATATACAAATGTATATATGTTATATATCGACAAACAACAAACACGCATATATATAAAAATATAAAGTTATATTCTTATTAATGACGATGAACCGTGTAGCATAGGGAACAGAGAATTGAGAGAGCACGCTTCTAATGGGTTGACGGGAGTGTAGTCTTATCTGTTGTGTCTCTCTCTTCACCGGCCGATCTCTGTTGCTCCTCTACTGGCGAATCCGTGTGCCGAGGTCTTTTTATAATCTTCCAGAACCGGGACTTTTTCTTCCGGTTTTGCCTCGCCCACGCACGCCCACGTAATTCTCAGAGACACCTGTTCTGTTTGCTTCTGTAGTTATTTCCGCTGCTGCCGGAAATAAGGTCAAACGACATCCGTTCCTTTCAACGACCGGAAACACCCTCGCTTGCATCAGCCTTCCTCGGGTGGGGCCAGATTGTTATATTACATTCCTCGTCCTCCCATTTTCCAAAATGTTCACCTAAGAACATTTTAAGCGCAACACCCTCACACTCCTCCCCATGCCACACAAGCCCGACAATTGTATAAAACATGTGCACGCCAAAACAACAAAACATGTGCATGCCGAAACAAAAAAAACAACAAAAAATATATATAGGGGAGCCTACATCGGCAACCCAACAATGTTCGTGTCCATCGTGAAAATTGTTCTACCAGCTCGATGTTTCATTGTTCTGTTTTTTTTTTTTTAATATCCATTTTCACAGGATTGGGCAAAGTTCTTAAAAATGTTCATTTTCTTTCTCGACTCTGTCCATAAGCGTAGACGCCTCGATGCACGACCATATGATCATAGGCGGTAACCGCACCCCAGTTTCTAAACTGACATCGAGTAAATGACCTTTGACCAACACCATGCGTGTTTCTGCTCGAGTTTATTGTTACACATGTAACTTCATTTAATTTAATTTAATTTCAAACATACTATGTTTGAACACAGAAAAATGGCCATTATCTGCAGTACATATCATTCATAGTCTGACCGAGAAATGTTCAATAGAAAATGAAGAAAATTACCCTGATTCCAACGTTAATCCGCATGCAATTTACTTGTGGAGTATTAGAGGTTTCATCTATATTAATTTAGTCTAAAAAAATGGACCTGTGACTCGTAGTTCCTTAGTTTGTACAATGCTTTCCATTCCTTGAACTACTTCCTCTGGATTCGAATCCAAGCATATCTGATTTGTTGACATCTCACTGTTTAACGCAGAGACATTTGAGTGTTGAACACCCGTTGACCCCGGAGTACTATTCACAACGGATAACTCCCTTTCCTTTCCCGAAGCACTGTTGCTTCTTTCACACTTAAAATCCGCTTCCTAGCTATTATTCCAAGGATTATCATAACGCCGACTATGCCAGCAATGACTCCTATCGTCAACTTCTTCGGGAGTTCTTCATATCCTTCACTAAATCTTTCCATATCTATCTGTTCCAAGGTATTTACTAGTTTGCGGAAAGGAATCTCCTCCATATCGCGCAATTCTACCGGCATGGTGTCAACTGAAAAATTGGGAAATTTCTGCGTAATTGGGGACCAAACCACTGAACCAGAGACGTATAATTTACTTTATGCTTTAGATACTATTAATAATTTTCCACGTTTGTATCTTCCTAACTATTTCACTTAAACTATCGTTAATCCTCCCACTGCTTCTTTCCCAATCCTATAGCATATCATCCAATAAGTCTACAAGACTTTTCAGTTGTTCTTTCTTTTTGTTCCGATCAACTGTGGAATCTGCAGGTCTATCCGTGTCAATATAAAGTTTTCAGAAATTAGTATATCTTCAAAAGATATTTCCCAAGTCACATAAATGAAAATTCACAGAGGATGTTGAATTGATGGGAACCTGCACAAAAGCATAATTCACAAACATAGAAATGTAAATCATTTTGTAGTGTACAGTCATTGAAAAGAAATCCAGAAAAAAGAAAACCTAACACTGCACAAACCAAAGAAAACATTGTTATCAACAAGTTAATCCAATTATCCACTTTAAAGAGTAGAAGAAACTTCCTTTACATGATTTTACATTTCACTTACTCAATAAAAGTAAGATTAATTAAGCAACATACCAGTAAACTCACTTCACATATATGGTAAAATATTAACAAAAAAAATAAATCATTAACTCAAATGTTTTATACTTACAGATAGGTAAATATCTCAACTTTATTCCTCCCGTCAACCCCAACCTATGCGCTCTCCGCTAGGCGTACTACTCTCTGCATGTAGTCCTGCACCCCCTCCGTTCTACCCTTAATGTGTTCGACACCGAACAATCCACATTTCTCAATTCTAGGGTCAGATCGGCAAAAGTATGCTGTTCCATTTTTTTTCTAACTAGACTTATAAACAAGAGCAGAACACACACACTATCAAATCAAAGAGTCACCTACCTTGGCTGATGTCTATAGTCGTGCGGCTGCTTCTATTTTCGTCTTCTTTTTTCTTTCTATCTGGTAGTTTTAAGTCCGTTGAATTTCAATCGTCGCCGTGGCAACCTGCTCGCATCTAACTGTTTTGTTGTCTCAAAACAGCAAGTCACTAGGCACCAATTATGCGTCTTAATGACTGAGCCGGTTAGAATAGCGAACAGAGAATTGAGAGAGCGCGCTTCTAATGGGTTGACGGGAGTGTAGTCTTATCTGTTGTGTCTCTCTCTTCACCGGCCGATCTCTGTTGCTCCTCTACTGGCGAATCCGTGTGCGTAGGTCTTTTTATAATCTTCCAGAACCGGGACTTTTTCTTCCGGTTTTGCCTCGCCCACGCAAGCTCACGTAATTCTCAGAGACACCTGTTCTGTTTGCCTCTGTAGTTATTTCCGCTGCTGCCGGAAATAAGGTCAAACGACATCCGTTCCTTTCAACGACCGGAAACACCCTCGCTTGCATCAGCCTTCCTCGGGTGGGGCCAGATTGTTATATTACATATATAAATACCCATATATGGACAAACAGAAAAGTATATACACACATACATACTTAAATATGCTGTTATATATACATGTACATACACCTATACGCAAATATAAATATATACATATGAATATGCATATTTTTCTCGTGTCCAGTTATTCGTTAGATTTAGAGACAGTTTAAGAAAACGTTTGAAAACGCTAACTATTGGATACATGTAAGACCGAATTTTTAAGATGACATAGGTCGGATTAGTTTCAATGAAAGAAGAAAAAATACAGTCATATAAAATTACATGAATAAATAAATATAAAGATATACGCACGTACATTCCCATACAAACAAAAACAATATAATTACGCGACTTAAAAATCCAAAAAGCATCATATACAAAATTAAACCACATATATGGATCTTCATATAGACAATAATAGGTATAAATACACAAAAATAAGCTCAAATACCTACGCAAGAGCATACTTGTAAATATATACGGGCTTAAACCAGAAACTATATATATATATATATATATATATATATATATATATATATATATATATATAAGAAAAAATTAGTTAGACACGTTATTTCATGGTGAATCGGAAGTTTACCCTTACTTCAGGCAAACCATCATCAGCTACCGTATTTATTGTACAGAAGATTCTACACGAATGAAATTCACAAAGACCCCGAAAAAACCGGAATAAAAATAAAGATTACTCCTTTAAAAGAGAAAATGTAAGAAAAATACATTATTATATCATTTCGTCGAGCACAATTACGACCACACCACTATATCATCAACATTATACTAATTACTAGGTTAACAATACAATTGTAATACGATATAGCGTTAAAAATGTAGTAAAATTATTCGGTAAACTGTAAAATTATAATACAATATAACGTTAATGTAAAAAAACATATATATGTATACATACAACTCACACATACGTATATGCCTATACACACATACAGACACACGCTTATCTATCTACACACATATTTGTTTACATACACACACACACATGTATATATATATATATGTGTGTGTGTGTGTGTGTGTGTATGTGAACATAAATGTGTGTAGATAGATAAGCGTGTGTCTGTATGTGTGTATAGGCATATACTTATGTGTGAGTTGTATGTATACATATATATGTTTTTTTACATTAACGTTATATATATATATATATATATATATAACGTTTTAAAGTTTCTTCAAGTTGCTCAGTATCTTCTGTTATTAATTCATTAAAAAAGACTTTATTTATAAATCAAAAATCCAAACGCTTAATAGAGATCATTTAGAATTTAGATTTTTAAAATAATTTCTAATTTTTTTTCATTTTTGTTAAACTGCACATTTCTTTAACTATGAAAACTTATCCTTAAATAGTCACGTCTCTAACAGGTTTTTTAAACTGTTGAAATGTAAAATGTTCTCATAAAAATTAATTATATATCGAATTGGTTCTTTTTCAGAATTTGATATCATAAAATTATAAATGCATTTTCGATTTTATTATTTGGCCCAAATTTTAAAAAAGTTATCCTGTAATTAAAAAGATTACATAATTTACATTCTCCAATGAGTCATGAATTTAGCCAATATAAAACATTAGTATAAAATATGTATTTGTAGAAGTTTTATGCAATTAATTGATAAGCAGGGTAACACATTTAAAGAAAAATATTAACAGGATATTCTAAAATTAATAATGAAATAAATAATTTAATTCATTTGTGAATAACTTCTGAGCGTTTTTTTAAAATAAGAATTTTCAATTTGATGTGTCTTTCAAAGACAAAAAAGGACTCGAGTATTATTCCGTTTTTCATAATAGTCGATGTACGTAAACATAGCGGAAATCGCTGACAGAAAACAAAAAAATGAAATTTTAAGTAAAAATTCGAACGTGTTATAGAGGATGTACAAAAATAATAAGAACAAAATTTGATTTTTCCTCTTATTGATAGCATAAATTTTCTGATGATTAATGTTTGTTTTTAACACTATGATATGCCGTTTTTTTGTCTTTTTTTTTTGGTAATTGAATGGAGGTAACTAAACGTAGTTTCTTTTTTTTTGTTTGACTATAACCCCCATAGATGATAAAAAAATAACAAATTTGATTTCCTCAAATAATTTCTATAAAAAAATACTTACGTGTATAATTTGTTTTTCGGTGAGTGATGGAAGAAGTATGTATATTTTTTATTCTTTTTTTCAAATGGTCGTTTTTCTTTTCGTAAGCGGGGATCTTGAGACAAGGATAATATTTTTCCAAATGTGTTTCTAAAAATCTGTGACCGTCTTTAATCTGGGCGACAGAGACATTGTGGCTCCACTCTGGAAGCGGTTTGGAGATTGCAAATCTAAATTCCATTTGTCAGATAGTGCTTTGATGGTTACGTGATGTCACTGTCTTTTGATTAATCACACGTTTCAACGTAAATCAGGCGCCATGCCAAATATTTCAATACTATCATTATAAGAAACTTGTGAATCGTCAATAGCATACTTTTGGGTGGTAAAAAGAATCAGATTTCCATTTACTATATTTGAATAGACAGGTTTCATTGCGAAATTTTTAATTGACCGCGGTCGATTAAACACTATTCGCCCAGTTAAGTTATTAATCGACTGAGTCGATCGGGCGAGTGAAATCTCAATGGCTATATATATATATATATATATATATATATATATATATATATATATATATCGCGCTTCCCGCCTGTGGAACTCCCTTCCACAAGTCTGCTTTCCCGACAGTTACAATCTCCAGGTGTTTAAATGTAGGGTCAATAGACACCTCCTATCACACTAACTCCCAACTATTCTCACAACACTCTCATCTACCCAACCCTCATTCTCGGTATCCTCACCCGCCTATCACCCACCCTCTGTTATTTCCTATATTTAACCAGCCTTTCTCCACTCTACGTAGCCCCCTGCACAGTAGTGGCAGTGACATGCCTTGCTCGGGGTGAAACGCTTATAAAAAAAAAAAAAAACTTTACTTGCTTGGTATTTCAACTGACAAGGATTGCCAAATTATATTTGCTAGGTATTTAATTTGGCAAATATTATCATATTTATATTCCTAAATATTTACTCACAGTTTGTCAAATTAATAGTTAAAATTATGATTTTTATGGATCAATTTCACATGATTTCTGAATTTCTTATTAGTCTCTGAGTTACATTGTATATACGTATGTATTTTCTACATATTTTTACATATATATATATATATATATATATATATATATATTCCCGAACAAAAATGTAATATCGAAAAGAACAGAGATCATGACTTAGTGGAGGCATACCTTAAAATACCTACTAAGATCATACAACCATGGATAAATACGTAAGAATTTCTTCTAATTTTGAAATTTTGAATGTTCCAAAAATCCCCGTTACAGCTTCGTTGTTACAAAACGATTAAAATAAAAAATTGCCAATGCCTGTAGACACTACATGGTAGACACCTAGGTCGTTTACTAACTCGTTTACAAAATAAAATATTATTATTTATGTATATATTGTCCAGTGTGGAGGAGAAAGATAATATTTCTTCCTCACTGCTTTACGTTGTCGGTGCAGAGACTTACTAAAATATCAACTTTGAAGTATCTTTATTTCACTTTGGCCACAAAGACTCTTTTTAATAACTGGCAATATCCGAGAATGCAAGTCGTCAGTTCTTCGCCTAACATTAGGTCATCTTCTTTTTCGTTATTCTTACCTCCAGCTTATATTATCATGTGGATGTCGCCGCTGAAGTCTCTATTGTTTGACCATCTAGGTTTGCATATACTCAGAATATTGATTTTTAATCTGCTTAACTTCTGCATGGCATTCTCGAGTGGACCACAGTTGTTGAGTCCCATGTCGTTCCATGACTGCAGGGTAATTTTTAGGTAGTTGCGCAAAGTCTCAGGGTAACGATTTTAGTCAATTTTTGCTCATGGCGTTCCATACGAAATGTGTCCCCTTTACGCCGTTGTTGCTAACAGTCACTGGATGTCGAACAGGTAACTAGTAATTCCCTTCACACCGTTGGATTTCATATATCGATATTTGAATGAATATTCTCGTGAAGGATAGTTGAGTGACAGTCCGTTTCCTTCTCGGCTGTGATTTATTGAGACACCGCCTTTTGTTAGCTGGCCTTGGGTCCATTTCGGGGTTGAGCGTCACATACGTCTGCAACGTCAACACCAAGGTGGAGGAGCCATATTTCGGGATGGTATAATTTGAGATAGACTTGTTTTCCCAGTTCGGCTGCCTGAATGGGTTAAATTGACCACAGCCGCCTACTGCAATCTCTAGGTATTGGATACCTGTCTATGTCACTTCTAAGGTATCTAGTATCATGCATGACAAGGTCATCTTCCGATATACTAGGGACACCTAAATATTCATCAGCTCTTACCGCATCCATGATTGATGATGTATCCGCCAGCTTCTCCATATGTCAAGCTTGTCGACAATATATGACTGTTGATTAAACAATGTGTTTATGTTGATGAAGGTCAGTTTACGTAGAAAGTTATCTTAGGGACGACCACCAAAGCTACAGTAGACGCAATTCAACTTGATATAAATAAATCGATAATTCTCATTAGTCTTTGAACCCATTGAGAAGCCATGTGAAATACATGTTTAATCTATGTGTTTATGTATGTTTGTGTGTATGCGTGTTTGTGTGTGTACATGTTTGCGTGTGTATGTGTAAGAAGAAAAGAAGAGAGCTTTCTTTATTCTCAGCAATGGCTCGATTTTCCGATCATTGAAAGATGCTATTCAATAAATCTTTATTAAAAGAATGTTTCATTTTGTTTTATATAGAATTAAAATGCATTGAAAATAAGTGGAAAATTATTCCACAATACATCATACTTCTCTCTTTCCTTCTGTGTATTGTGGCTTTTTATGTTAAAAAGTGGTTTTCATGATTGAAGCTTTTTTTATTCTTTTTCCAGATTTTATCATTTATGTATTTACATCTTTTTCATCGTTATTTTTCTGTTCATCTCTTCGTTTTATCTGTATAATGTTCTCATAAAACTGTTTTATATATACAATTCTTTTATCAAGCACTCATTTTACTTTCTCCCAGTATTTCTTTCTCCATTTCAATTATGTATTTATTTATGTGCTTCCTTTCTTTTTTCCTTATTTATTACATTCCTTCTTTTTTCTGCCTTGATTCTTGCATTTATATTCTTCAGTGATTTTCTTTCATTTTGATTTATTTATTTTCTTCTTACACATTTTTTCGAAAATTTTATTTTTTTAACTTGTTTCTTACATTCTTTATAACATTCTTTCCTCCTTCAATGTTATGTTTAGTTTTATTGAACATTCTCTTGTCTATTTATATTATTCTGAGCATTTTCAAGTATCTTCATCGTCGTATATCCATTTATATTTGTTTATTTAAAAATGGCAATATTATGTTCTGTTCAGAAAAATATACATGTATCAGAAGGTAATTTTATTAATTCAGCGATCTACTTTGAACTAGTGTACAGATAAAGTTCAGTTACAATGTTAAAGTTACTACGTTTACAATAATTTCAAATAAAAACGTGTAACATTTGTGTATCATAATCCTTCTTGGTCATTTCGCTGAATGACGCATGTTCACGTAAAATGAAATTGTGATAAATACAAGGACCTACTTCATTATAGTAAACATCTACAACCTCAGTAAAAGCAGTAAAGACAACAGTTACACTTCATGTGATGTAAATATCACAGAAAAGGGTAAGAATGCATGTAAAATTAAAATGGAGAAATACCTCAATGTATCTACCATGTACTCAATATTAGATTACATTGCTTCATAAAGTTCGAACATAGTGAAATTTTAGTACCAAATAAATGCAAGTGATAATGTAATATATCAAGTAATATTTATACATTTTCTTTTGTGGATGTAATTCATTTTCGTTTTAATACACAACGTTTTTTCTTGTAGATATTTAATATTAATTTTACTAAGTGTGTCATTTGATTAGATTCAAACTATTTTCTATTTGCATATATTTTCAGTTCTTATTTATTTATATTACATTCAAATATTTAATTTTATATATTTATTATAATCGATTACACGCAAGATATCCTTAGATTGACACCCAAACACACTGATTTTTTTCGAATAAGCGTTAACTGCTCAAATGTTAAGCAGTACAACAGGCCTTTTTTCAAATTACTAAATGGCGCCTCTTTTACAGGCAGACGGTGCAGTAGACAGAAACTTAAAAACAAACAATGTGCATGCAGGAAATTAATAATGCGAAATGGCGAAAATATACACATGTTAGACAGTATCTAGGACTGTTTTGTATTAGATTCTGAATTTCAAGTATACTGCGACAGTTTAACCACCGAAATTTTAATGAATTTAGGATGTTGATTAATTTTAAGTAACTTCTCTTATAATATGAGATACCAAACTGAACCTGTTTTGTTGGGGGTTAACTCTACAGGACAAACATTTAATTCAGTTGTTTATATGAGTCTTCGCAGAAGCACCGAATGCAAAATCAAGTTTGGCATGTTCATAAGTACATGCAATATATACCGGTGTCCCCGGATATTCACCCTTTTTCCCTCCCGATATGGATATATTATAGTTGATAATAAAACAAAGTTTAGTGCAACACAAGAGCCGCTGTGTTTCGGTACAATCTTATTAGCACGTCAGGCCGTTAAATATTTTTAACTGTTAGGAATTATGATGTATAAAAGCATAAAACAACACATTTTTTAAACTAAATTAAGGTTGGAGGATATTCGTGTATTTATATCAGCTAAATAATATATATAAATATGCATGTATGTGTGTGTGCGTGTGTGTGTTTAGGGACCAAATTATCTATTAGATATGACAGATTAAATTAATTGAACACATTCTGTCCGCTTATTTGTAATAAAACCCGTTCATGTTCATGGATAATCTTTCATGTGTTATAAATTAAAGTTAGAAATGTGCTCTAACGTTGAGAGATGTGTTATCCTTAATTACTCAATGTTTCTAAGTACTTTTAAACTCCTTCTGAGATTATTTTCATGGGTGTGCGTTGTAATCTCCCAAAAATAGCCGCAAAGATGTGTTGCGAAATATTACTGTAAAATTTTTCTGGCTTCAAATATTACGGTTTTATATGTTTTAATGTCATGGTCATACACGTGTTAAAGCATGAAAAAAAACTGTTCTTTTTACAAACTTTTCAGAATATTACTACAGTATTCATAAATGATTTCATTAATTGACGGCTTAAGTTTTAAGGAATATTACCTGGAGAATATGTAGTTTGATTTTCTTATTTTTTAGTGTAGCAGAGTTGCGTTATCGATCATTACTTTATAATGTAAATGTAGGCAGGAATGTTGTTGTAGATGTCTGGACATCTACAAAGTGTCATTCCTGTCTCTCTCTCCCTATATATATATATATATATATATATATATATATATATATATATATATATATAGTACTTCTCTGTGTGTGCACAGGTGCGTTTTTCATGTCGAATGAATTAAAAGTGCAACTTTGTTTCTGCGCCTGTTTCTAGAAGAAATAAATTATAAGGTAAAACTGGTTTGTCACGGTTATTGTTGAAAAAGATTTCTGAAATTTTATAAGGTCATTCTTATATAAAAATAATTAAAAACTAAAAATGTCTTTTTATATGGAAAAGTTAAAAAATGATTTGACGCATATTTCAATTCGAATAGGGATGTATATTATTTGTAAATTTTAATTATTTACTCAATCATCAGTTATTTGTTTTGCCAGTTATTCTGATTAGAGAACAGTATTAATAATAAATTATTGAATATTATTTTTTTATTAAAATAGGCGTAGATTTACAATGATTCGACAATTGTTGCTTAGCAGTATGCATTGCTGTTTAATAAATTATTATTTTTATATAAAAATTTTCAAAGATAGAAGTTGTTATTTCATTCAGTATATTTAAGTAATGTATATATGTAATTTTGTATATATATATATATATAATTATGGGGGCGTGTGGGGGCGTGTTTTTTCATAGATGTGTATGTGTGCGTGTAAGCATACGCACACACATAAGTATGGTATATTTATAAAATTGATAAAATGCATATAGATATAAAATACAATGTAGACAGTGACTTCTAAACAGTGCGGTAACATTTTTCATGCAACAATGCAATTTACAGACTTTCTTCATCTGAATCAGGTATGAAGCATTCTTTCAAGCATGAAAATCACTGCATACATTCGAAGAGGAACACAACACCCACTTGTCTATTTTATACTCATATCTATATATGTATATCTAGAAATATATGTATGTATGTATGTATGTATGTATGTGCATATATATTTATATATCTGAGTGTGTGGAAAAAGAGAGAAAGGCCGAGGAATAGTGAAGGAAAGGATGCTGAGAACTTTTAAGTATATAATATTAGTTAATATCTCATTAGTATTCAGTTTTTATGTTCAGAACACTTTGGTTGTATCGAACTGTTAATCCTTCTCGGGACGCCAGAAATATTTATATTTAAAATGCAGTGATGTTAGAAATTTTATCGTTTCGACCATGAATCTAAAACAAAAAAAGGAAATTAAATATTTGGGGTTCTATCAATTATTTTTTTAGATTAACTGATTTGGCTCTGTCAAAGAGATGTACTGATATAACTAAAAAATGTATCTTAGAATAATAATTTTCCTTGCGTCTGTATATCAAGGAATCTCTCATGAATATCAATATGGTGAAAGTCCGGGGGCACAATATTTTGACAAAATATTAACAAGAAATATTTACCGAACAAATAACTATTAATGAGATTTAAATGTTAGAACTTTGCAAAAGATGAGAGCGCGCTTCTTTTTTCTTTCCCCTTTTCTCCGCGTTTGTGTAGTTTGAAATTAAGAAAATAATTGCTTTTAAATGAATAAGAAATGAGAACGGAAGACACAATCAAACAAAAAGAATAACATACACAAGAAACATAATGGAAAAAGCCGTTCTTCTACAACGAAATCATCGCCCATTAAGTGAAGCCAATTACCTGTTATTTCTTAAGTACTCTTAACTATCCACGCGTCTTTCATTGGCACGGCGTACCAACTATTATTTCTTGTCCTAATCGCTTTTTCATCGATTCTTTTTAAGTTGTCAGAATAAATAAAATAAAATAATAAGTATAGAAATGGGTATAGAATATTTTCTTTTAGTTTTTGATTAAGTTTAATTTTTCCGAAGTTTATGAGTGAGTTTTCCTTTCTATTTTTTGTTTAAAAGTTTCAATTGAGAGCCGGTAAAACTTTTAAAAAGTTAGTGAAACTACAATTCTGTCAAACTTTATTCGATATCATTTTATTATTTGGTGTTTTCTATCATGATTTAGGTCTCATTTTCTCTCCTTGTGAATTTAAATAAGTTTCTATCTATCTATCTATCTATCTATCTATCTATCTATCTATAGAACATTAAATTTCTTAAATATTTTTATTCATTTGTGTTTCTATATATAAAACTGTATATGATGATATGTATATCCTTATGTATCCCTGTCCAGGCATTGAATAACACATTTATTCGTTGCGCGGTACATATACTTCAGTATATATATATATATATATATATATATGTGTGTGTGTGTGTGTGTGTGTGTGTGTGTGTGTGTGTGTGTGTGTGTGTGTGTATTCAGAAGAGATGATCGTAGATAGGAACAGGAACTGAGACAGAAAGGAAGATATAAAACTCTTCATTTAAAATATTGTATAGAGTAACGTGTGAAGGAATTGTAATATCACGCACTTTTTAATGTTTCACCGCCTGTAAGATTAAACTTTTCTTAACTTTCATGCTAAGAGTTGAAACTCATTCATAAACTGCAGAAGAATTAAACTTTATGAAAAACTCCAAGTAAATATTCTATTCCAAGTTCTTTCAATTGATCAATATAAATTTTCTACTTAATTCCACGGGCAAACATTAAACTCAGAGGCTGAAACGAGTCACTCTGCTCAGTTATCACCAAATATTTCTCTCAAAGGATTAAATAATGTTGTTTTGTCGTGAAATTAACAAGTATTTCCTTTCCACATTTCACTCTGCTTGTAGGTTATTATTTTAAATATGCTACCAATTTGGCCATATAAAATAGATCTGTCTTAATAAAACTATAATAAATAGTTGTATCATCAGCATAGACAACAACCGATGACATAAGGAATGTCATTGACGAAAATTAGGAAAACCTAAATCATATTATAAGACACAAATGAACATATAATTTATTGCAAATCCTTTCTAGAAAACTGATCATGCAAGACACTTTTCATTTCAAGATTTGCTAAGAATTATTAAAATTTTCGGAAATATAATAATCTTTCAGCATGAAAAGACGTCAAGAACGAAAAGACTTCAACCTTTAAATACTTTCGACATAAGCCAAGCAATGCTCGATTTACACTATTCTTATCTAAACGTTTCACAGATTCTTTCATTAATAATCTTTAATCCATCAGAATCTTAAAGTACCAAGCAAAAGTATACTTATTATCAGAAACGATACTGCTAGTGAGATGCTTAATCAATTCAGATAAGTAGAGCCGGTAAAACGTTGCCAAAAGGGGTAGAAGCCGATAACGAAAAGCTCACAAATCAGTTTGTTCACGTGAATACTGAAAGACAGAAAATGAAAAAGAATATTTTTAACAAACACGAATGCAAAAAGTAATTTTTGAGAGTACATGGGTAGTCTAAAAAGCATATTTCTTAATTGATTACGTAATTTATTTATTCATTGATCATTGGATTCTTCAATTTTTGGATGAAATAAACTATAATGAAAATTTTGAGTGAATGTGTGTGTATGCATTTGTGTGTGTGTGTGTGTGTGTGTGTGTGTGTGTGTGTGTGTGTGTGTGTGTGTGTGTGTGTTTCGAGTGAAAATATACTGTAAAATGCATGTTAATCCAAATATCTTCAGGATAGGTATTATTTCATAGATTATTCAGGTATGTTAGTGTTTGAAAAAGGTTAAATTACAGACACATTTCCATTGTAAATTATTTCAAATCATAGAATTTTTAAAATATTTTTTCACTACTTTCATGAAAAGTCATGACAACAGATGCAACTTTAAAGAAAATTGCATGCCTAGGCGAAATTTTTCCCAATAAAGAGAAGCTCCGTGTTTGATTATTGCAATATACAGAACCTTCAAGAAGTCGCGTGTTAGCTTAAAATTTTCTTCATAATAATGTTTTCTTGGTTAGAACTTCTAATAGGTAAAATGTTATTTATTTGCGTGCATTGGCAAAAATTGCAGGTAGATTATTTTTTCAAGCCTACTAATAACGTTAAATAGGATTGTGGTCAACAAGAGTATTTTTCATTTTAAAATATTGAAGTAAACAATATAATAGGCAATGATTATTCTATAATTTACTTTCAAGAAAACATTCATCACAATATTTCTTATACGTGCCGGGTCAATCAAATAGATTCGTGATCATAGCTATCCACAATTTTCTGTCTCTTCTAGTTCTTAAGAACTTTGTCTATTTCTAACTTTTCTTGCTCCATAATCCATTTACTGAAGCTCATTAGTTAAGTTATGCGTTGTTTTTCTTCTTTATTTCTGGTCTTCGAACTTTCCTGTATCAAAGCACCGGCTTTTTTAATCTGCGCTCTAAAAATGATAATAGTATCCAACAGATTTTATATATAAGTGCCATTTTTGTTAACGTTTTCTCTAAAACACGTTGTAGCTTACATGTTCGATCTGTGAGGGTTTCAAATCCTTCTGAAGAATTACATTATTGTTGCTTCAAGTCTTCTTTCCATTTTTGAAGTGGTTATCTAGTATTCACACCTATATAGGAGGACTGGTATTTCATAACAGTTTAGTACATTTTTGTGTTTCTAACTATAGTTGCCTTACATTTTAGAAGTCATATTTTGCTCTTCGAATGAGCCTACGAATTTCACTCTCGCACTTTCTGTTCTTTATTAAAATATTTCACATATACTTAAATGTTTTTACTTATTTGGATTTGGTATTGCCAATTTTTAATTTGAATTTTGGAATATTAATTTTGTTAACCATGCGTTATTTATATTGTGGACCCAAAGGTGGGTCTTCGAAAGGAAAACACGGAACAAGGGTTAGAAGTAAAGAAAGATATATTAAACAGAAAGGTAACAAAAAATAGTGTAAGAGTAAGCGGAGATGGCTATCCGGTGGTGTCCGATATTGATAGTCGTACGCGGCTGCGCATAATTGGTGCTACTATATTTAGTTGTCCCTTCCACTAAGGGCAACATGTGACACATGGTCAGTTATGAGTGGGACATCCGGGCTATATGGCCCGGCCAAAAATTAACTGTCTATTTTTCACCAGTCGTGCTTCTACCCTTCGGCGGAACCACGAATATGTTAGAGCTCTCTGCTCGGAAACAGAGAGCGCCCTCTAACCGAAGGCAGAGGGCTGACAGTGTCATAGCAGCAGCAGCAAATTGCTGGCGCTACATTATTTAGCTGTCCCTCCCAGTAAGGGCAACATGTGACACATGGTCAGTTATGACTGGGATTTCCGGGGTATATGGTCGGGTAATAAATGGCTGTCTATTTTTCCCCAGTCGGGTTCCTCCAAAGGGTAGAAGTACGACTGGGTTATTGCTCTCTGCTTCCGAGCAGAGAGCGCCCTCTACACGAAGGCAGAGAGCTGACAGTGTCAATAGAAGCACTACAGGTGCTACTATATTTAGTTGTCCCACTAAGGGCAACATGTGACACATGGTCAATTATGACTGGGATTTCTGGGCTATATGGCCCGACCAAAAAATAACTATCTATTTTTCACCAGTCTTGCTGCTACCCTTCGGCGGAACCACGACAGGGTTAGAGCTCTCTGGCTGGAAGCAGAGAGCGCCCTCTACCCGAAGTCAGAGCGCTGACAGTGTCATGGCAGCAGCAGCAAAATGCTGGCGCTACATTATTTCGCTGTTCCTCCCAGTAAGGGCTACTTGTGACACATGGTCAATTATAACTGGGTTTTCCGCGCTACATGGCCCGGCTAAAAATAATGTCTGTCTCTTTTTCCCCGTCGTGCTTCTACCCTTCGGCGGAACCACGACTGGGTTTTTACTTTCTGCTCGCAAGCAGAGAGCGCCCTCTACCCGAAGTTAGAGAGCTGACAGTGTCATAGCAGCAGCAGCAAAGTGCTGGCCCTTCATTATTTAGTTCTACCTCCCAGTAAGGGTAACATGTGAATCATGGTCAATTATGACTGGGATTTCCGGGCTATATGGCCCGGCCAAAAATGTCTGTCTATTTTTGCACAGTCGTGCTTCTACCTTTCGGCGGAACCACGCCTGGGCTTTTGCTTTCTGCTAAGAAGCAGAGAGCGCCCTCTACCCGAAAGCAGATAGCTGACACTGTCATAACAGCAGCAGCTCCCATAATACTACCAATCCCATTCTAATATAATACTGGAAGTGTGCATTATTTAAGGAAGTATCGGTCTCACAATACCCCGTTTCCAAGTGTTTTCTACTTTTTTTTTTTAAATGAAAATAAAAGTAAATACTCCCGTCGAGTGGTTGAGTAAATTTTCTCTTTCTCTCCGAGCTTCGTATTTCCGGAAAAACTTGGGGCGTGTAAGATTGAAATTTTCGAATATTACGTCGATCGGCTCTTCGCAGATATTTTGTGGTGATTTCTCAGATTCATTCAAAATGAGCTGGTTCATATGGCGTTTATGGGTTTTTTTCGGTCGTTGGACAATATAGACCAGTTCGCCAATTCTCTGTTTGATGTTACCTACTTCCCAGAATGTAATGTTATTTTTGCAACAATAAAAATGAGTTTTTCGCTAGGATTAAAGTATTTCTTAGGGAGCGAGACGGTTATTTTTAAATTAGCTTACCGTGGAATGAGATTCTCAAAAACGGACTTGATTTTTCTTGCAAAAATTGTTTCTGGAGGCGGGCGTCCCATAGGCGTTTTAGGATTAGGGGTTACCTTATACACCTGCAGAAAATGTTGTCATGCTTTATCCGTCGGTGTGCCTAATGCCTTCTCTTTTTAGGGTGTCCACGAAACTCTCAGCCTAACCATTCGATCATGGGTGATACTGTGGTCCACTTGATTCGACTTGCAAAAGCCTCTGAATTCAATTGATGTGAATTGAGTGCCATTATCTGTCATTACACAATCTTCCACGCCAAAACTCGCGAATAACTCGTGTAAAAATCCGATCGTGCAGTTGGTGGTTGTTTTTTTTTATATTGCAGCACCTCAGACCATTTTGACTGGCTTTCCACAACAATAAGGTAGTACATATTTTCTAGGCTTCCTGCAAAATCCACATGAATTCTCTGCCATGGCTGGTCTGTGTTTGGCCATAGTTTACACGTCGTGGTCGGAGATTTCGCTGCAAACCTGCATCCCTTACAAGATACAATCATGTCTGCTATGTTTTTGTCCGTATTTGGCCAATATACGTAGCAGCGAATGAGGCTTTTCGTACGGCACTTCCCCGGATGTCCAATGGGAAAGTCCTTGAGGATTATTCTTTATAGGCTATTTGGAATCACTACTCGGTCATTATACAGTAGAACATCCTTATAGAGGAAGAAAACTTCAGGCACAGTTAGGTCTTTGTTGCGATTTATGTTTTTTATACTTTGGATTAATTCATCCTCTCGAGGCTCCATTTTTATATCGGCCAACGTAACTGGGAGCTCAATAATTATATTAGCAATCATATTTTTGAAATAATAATTCGTCCTTAGTGTAGCAATGAAGGAGTCTTCAAAAACTTCCGTATTTTTAGGAATGAGTCGCGATAACTCTCCGCATGCCAAATATTGTTAGATGTTTGAAACTCGATCTTAAAGTTATAATACAAGAGAATCGCTCTCCAACGAAGTAGTCTATTCGCCGTATAGACTAGTAGGCCTTTCTTGAAGCCGAAGGTTGTTATTAGAGTTTTATGTTCCGTTTGCAGTATGTAGGTATCGATGGAACTTAATGACGGCGAATATTATCCCTAGAGCCTCTTTCTGTATTTGGGAATATTGTTTCTTTGATGGTAGTAAAGATCTATATGCGTGTGCTATGATTTTCGCGAACCATCTGGCAGTTTATGGAGAATGCAAGCACCGGTGCCGTAAGGGCTTGCATCACTTGCGACTATGATGTCGAGATATGGGTCTTAGTGGGTGAGAGAGAGATTCGAAGTAAGTTTTTTCTTGATCTTCTCGAATGCGTCTTGGCATTCAGGGGTCCATAACCAAGCTTTATCCTTTTTTAAGAGTTTTTTGAGATGTCCTCACAAATTCTGCATGTTCTTAATGAAACCTTGGTAGGAGTTAGCAAGGCCGAGGAAGCTTTTCAACGATTGAATATTAACTGGGGCTGTCATGTTTCTTATTTCTTTAGCTCTTTCTGGATCCGGCCGACGACCATCTCTATTTATAATGTAGCCTAGGTATTTGATCTCAGGCAAGAAAACGTCACACTTTGCTTCCTTAAGCTTAAGCCCTTATTCTTGTAGCTTCTCGAATACGTTTATTATATGGATCTATTGCTCTGCCGTTGTTTTACTGGTCTACAGTATATCATCCAAATACGCTGTTTCGTAGTCAAGGTCGCCCAGCATGGCGTCAATGACCTGCTGAAAAATTGCAGGCGAAACTTTGACCCCAAAGCCAGGGTATTTATGCAGAGCAATTTGGAACTTTCTTCATCCACCTCTATGTGAAGTTATGTGTCTGAGAAGTCTATTTTGGAAAAGATTTTTCCGCCATTCAATTTGTCTAAGAATTCCTCAGGGCTTGTGTGGGGATAATGGTGATCCTGCAAGGCATCGTTTAACACTTTGGAAATATCTGCGCATATTCGTATTTGGTTGGGCTTCTTTTTGACATAGACCGTAGGTGTTGCCCATTCGTTAAAATGTATTTTTGATAAAATACCCGCTTGTTCGATTCTATCTAAATCTTGTTAATCTGCTCTAGAGCAGTGAAAGGGACGTTCCGTTTCTTTTTGAAAACTGGTCATGTACCGTCCTTCACATTGAACTTAGATTATAATTTAGAACATTTCCCAAGGCCGCCAGAAAAACCTGGGGAAATTGTTGTTTGAGTTCCTTTTTGAGATTTTCCGAATTGGACGTTGCAGATTCTATTTTTCGGTAAAGAATGCTCATTGGGCAATCCTATAGATTGAATTTTTCTATCCAATCCGTTTTGAATAGGTTATCCGAATTGTTTAATACGTGGGCTTTCAGCTTTTTGGTAAATTTATTTAGTGTTACTGTAAGGTTCATCTCTCCTAAGATGTTAATAATCTCGCTAGTTACGTACGGATTTTGCTGTTTTACCCGTCCTTAATAGGGTCGGCTTGTTTAACTTTCGCCAAGTACGCCAGTTGATGATCGATAGGTTAGAACCTGAATTAAGCTGGAATTTTATAGAGTTATTGAAAATATCAACAGTCACATATTTTCTTAAATTCCTATTAACTATGTTGCCTGATTGGGCTTCTCTAATTTTACTTTTTGTTTCCTTGTTTAGTTTGGGTACCAGCACTGAGTTAAGTTATGACCATTTTTATTGCAATTTTTGCAATATGTTTTCTTCTTGGATGGACAGAATGTCATCCAGTGCCATTTTCCACAATGGTAACATGGTCCGGGAGGATTCTTTAGCCTATTCGTGTTTTGTTTATTGCGGCATTTAGAACATTAGATTTGCCTTTCGGCTTTTTCCGGGTAATAAGAGGCTGTGTTGCTTCTTATTTTTCTAATCTGAGCCACACCTGATTCTTCGACGTTTTTGAGTCACACTTGTCAGAAATTACTCTCTTGATAATCCTCTGCCAATTTTTGTAAAGTCAGGTCCTGTTCGTTTTCAAGTTTGGTAAGTACCCGACGTCTGACCTCGGCGTCTTCTACTGATGCTACACCTTGTGCGAATATTAAGCACTTGAAATCGTCGGCAGTCAGCTCGGCGAGTTTGAAATCATTACAGAGCTTGTTTACCAACGTTGCAAACGTTAGAAAATCTTGCTCTTTGGCCTTGACTGTGTTCAGGCATTTCCAGCGCTTGTGGATCAAGGTTTTGTTAGGCTTGAATAGTTCCGAAAGGAGCTTAATTGTCTCTGAAAAATTCAGGTCCGTAGTTTTCTTGGCTAATATGGAAACTACGAAACTACTATGTTCGATATTTTCCAGTTTTCCTCATAACAGATGTAACTTTATCTCACTAGGTCATTGTTCATAGTCGACGTTGAAAATATCTTCATAATGCCTGCAAAAAGCCTCGAATGTATTGTCTTTCTATGGTACGTATTCGAATGTTTCAATCGAGATGTAGATTGTACTCTCGGAAAATGTCGTATCTTTTTCAGAGTTTTCAGAGCCGTGAAATGAATTTACCAGTTGTTTTTGCTGTAGTTCTGTTTTCTGAGTTGTAAATTGTTGGAATTCTATTTGTTGTTTATGTAACTTCATCAACAATTGTTGCAGTCTTTCGTCTGATTTTTGTTGGTAGAGATGTTGTTTTCTTCGCTTTTTTTTTTGAAGTTTATGTTCTATTTGTTGGTCTAACGCTAATTTGAGGAATCTTTCTTCCAATTTCTGCTGTCTTTCTTCTAATTTTAGTTGGTGGTCTAGAAATAGAAAGAACAGTGAAAGAGTAAGCGGAGCTTACTAAGCAGTGGTGTCCAAAATTGGTAGTCGTACGCGGCTGCGCACTACTGGTTCTACATTATTTAGCTGTTCCTCCCAGTAAGGGCAACATGTCTCACATGGTCAGTTTATAACCGGGATTTCCGGGCTATAGAGCCCAGCCAAAAATGTTTATTTTTGCCCAGTCGTGCTTCTACCTTTCGGCGGAACATCGACTGGGTTATTACTCTCTGCTCGGAAGCATAGAGCGCCCTCTACCCAAAGGCAAAGTGCTGACAGTGTCAACAGAAGCACTACTGGTGCTACATTATTTAGCTGTCCCTCCCAGTAAGGGCAACATGTGACACATGGTCAATTATGACTGGGATTTCCGGGCTATATAGCCGGCCAAAAAATGTCAGTCTATTTTTACCCCGTCGTGCTTCTACCCTTCGGCGGAACCACGACTGGGTTATTGCTCTCTGCTCGGAAGCAGAGAGCGCCCTCTACCCGAAGGCAGAGGGCTGACATTGTCAATAGAAGCACTACTGGTGCTACATTATTTAGTTGTCCCTCCTAGTAAGGGCATCATGGGACGCATGGTCAATTATGACTAGGATTTTCGGGCTATATGGCCCGGACAAAAAATGTCTGTCTATTTTTGCTCAGTCGTGCTTCTACCCATCGGCGGAACCACGACTGGGTTATTGCTTTCTGCTCGGAAACAGAGAGCGCCCTCTACCCGAAGGCAGAGGTCTGACATTGTCAATAGAAGCACTACTGGTGCTACATTATTTAGCTGTCTCTCCCAGTAAGGGCATCATGTGACGCATGGTCAGTTATGACTGGGATTTCCGGGCTATATGGCCCGGCCAAAAAATGTCTTTCTATTTTTGCTCAGTCGTGCTTCTACCCTTCGGCGGAACCACGACTGGGTTATTGCTCTCTGCTCGGAAGCAGAGAGCGCCCTCTGCCCAAAGGCAGAGAGTTGACAGTGTCAATAGAAGCACTACTGGTGCTACGGTATTTACTAGCTTTCTCACGCATGGCCAGATGTGACACATGGTCATTATATAGTGGGTATTCCCGGCCATATAGCCGGGCCAAAAATGTCTGTCTATCATTATCGAGTCGTGACTCTACCCTTCGGCGGAACCACGACTGGGTTTGTGCTCTTTGCTCGGAAGCAGAAAGCGCCCTCTACCCGAAGGTAGAGAGCTAACAGTGTTAATAGAAGCACTACTGGTGTTACTCCTATAATACTACCAAACACATAGTAATATAGTACTGGAAGAGTCCTTGATATAGGTTAGTATCGGTCTCACTACAATGTCTTCTTTAATTAATGTTTAATTATATATTCTCGCTTTAATTCACTATCTCCTATAAAAGTTCTAGGAGTATAATTTCTGTTTCTTCTATCATTATTGTTTCATAATCTTACCGTATGTTTTAAATATTATGTTCGCCAATAGTGGATATTTGTAGTACGTATAATCCTTTCAGAATCGTCTCACTGTATGTTTAATTAATTCTGCAAAGAGGCATATCCTTAGCTTACACTGTTGTTTATAATTCACTTATGTATATTCATTATTGAACTCCAAGTATGCAAATGTGAATTTGCACATCGAAATTTAAATTATGGTTTCAAAAGTATAATTAATTTCTCAATAGATAATTATGACAATCAATAGGTTTATCATATAATAGGTAGCTCTTAACATGAGCATATGTTTTCCTTAGTAAATCATTTAATTTCAGAGACGTTTCTGTAATTCTTTGTTCTGTCAATATCTTCAAAGAGTACGAGTATTTCTAATGTTTAAAAACTAGCTTTAATATTCAGATAGCAAGTGTTTTTTTAAAACAGTTAATCGTATAATTTAGTTATTGTTCAGTCAAAATTTTCCTGTATATTATTCCTTGAGTAATGATTTCCAGATAATATTTTTGACATCTAAAAATACTACAATTGTAATTGTAATTGTTACCTTGTTTATAAATTTCTTGCAAATAGTTACATTTTATGTCATCTCCGTAAAGCATCCTAACAGTTACTGCTGCGAAAAATATATCGGGGAAAACTTTTAGGAAATTTTGAAGAAAACGGAATAATTAATCTGTGGGGGATGATTGTTCATTTTCTCCTGAGTACTGTTCTGTAATTGATTGTTTCGTTCACTCTGAATTGGCTCAAGTTTAGAGTACCCGGTCCATGGATTAAATTCATAATTTCTAGGTTAAAAATCTCAGGTTGTCAACACTTGTGTTATTGTCACATAAGACGGTGGGTATAGGAGCAACAAGATCATAACTTCGTATTTCTAATTTTTATTGAACTCGGACGAGGAGTGATTTCTAGTACTGTCGAACAAAATCTGACAAAAAAATTTAACAACATATGTCTTACCATAAATTCTCAATGTGTAATTTCAGTGAGAATATATATATATATATATATATATAACTAACGTAGAGAGCCAACGAACCTAGCAAGTTTTCTCTAAATTAAATCTTCAGAGAAACTTTACCTGAAGATCCAATTTAGTGAAACCTTGGTAGGTTCGTTGGCTCTCTAAGTTAGTTATTTACTTTGATTGCTCTACTTGCTTACTGAACACTTTTTGTTTTAGGTTACTCGTCTCGGTTTTTTTTGGAGGGTGGGCTGCGTACTTTGGCTGATGTTCAAGTACTTAGCTCGTTCTATATTCATCACCACTTTTTCCTTCCGCGTATGTGCTCGGAGGGTTTTTCGAGACGAGTATAACGACAAGTTTACACACACACACACACACACACACACACACACACATATATATATATATATATATATATATATATATATATTGTTGTGGATCCCGTGAATTGGACCTGCACAAATAAATGTACAAAGACTCGTAATTGAGATAGAAAAATAAGTGTATTAACGTAAGAATACAGACTTGAATGAAGATTAGTAGTCCAGGAATACGGGTTAGTAAAAAGTATTTCTACAAGTCTCTGAAGTGATGCCGTAGTATATTGAGTATATCCGCGTCTGAAGCTGGTGGATACTGCGAAATAATCTTCACGATGACTTCACCACAGACCCACTGTGAACTACTGCTTACTGACTGCTAGTCTCTCTGTGGACTCTCGTATTCTCCGGTTAACTCTCTGTGAAACAGTCGGTATTTGGTATTTATTTACCCACAACTAGGGCAGAATGTGGTAAAATGTCTTTTTAACGTGGGTTCTCCGGGCGATGTAGCCCAGCCAAAGATATCTGTTTAATTTTGCCTATCGTGACTCTACCCTTCGGTGGAGCCACGACTGGGTTAATGCTTTCCGCTCGAAGGCATAGAGCTGACAGTATCAAAGGAATTACTGCGAGAAATCTCCCGTCTCGCATCTATAGCGGTAGTGTAAGTAGTTTGGACGATTCAATCTTTATGAAAAGGGAGAAGCTCACAACACACACACGCACGTGCACACACACACACACACACGCGCGCGCGCACGCATATATATATATATATATATATATATATATATATATATATATATATATAAACAGGTGTTATTAAATTAGTCTGACAAACTTGTCTTGTTTAACTTTTAGTCTATGATTTAATTTCCAATAAGATATCGCATATCGACTCCGAACCTCAAATTGTCTCTTTAAATCCTCTCAATCATTGTGAAGAAACATGTGTTATCAGTGTAGTTGTTAAGATTCTACTAGTATTAGTATTCTTGTTAGTGTTTTCTTTTAGGAATTTAGTAAAAGTTTGAAACAGATAAAATTCATGTGTTGTGTCAAGGTCAAAAACACCTCACTGAAACATATGCTTAAAAATAATACATATTATTATTATTATTGTTGTGGTTGTTGTTGTTATTATTATTGTTACTGGTTTTGTTGTTATTCTTCTCAACACTATTTTTTACTCATAGTATATATTTTTACACCTCCCATTCTATTGTAAACATATAAAAAAATAATGATGATTATTTTTATCGTAGCAGAGTATATACTTTTAAACATTGTTTATATCATTTTCTATATAGTATTTATTTTTATAATATCCACTAACTTCAATATTAATAGTTGCTGTTTCTCTGTTTTTGGTCAAATATTTATGAAGTCATATATTAACCAATCCCAGAGTATTGTCTGCCTTGTAATTTTCCAAAATATTGGAGGTATGATTCATTTTGTATAACTGCCTGCTTTTCATGATTCCTATTACGGTTAATACTCTCAATTATTTTTAATTTCTTGTATAAATTTAGGTTTATTAAAAATCACTACAACAGTTATATTCACAGGACTGAATAACGAGTAAAGATTTGTGTTAAAAATGAGACTGAAAAAATAAATAATGAAAGTGTAACCGCAGGCACTTGAGACCACTATATTTTATAAGGTGATTTGTGCATCGATAAAACGAGTATATGAATCCTAACGATGTTAAACTGGAAAAGCAATATAAAAGCTCTGTTGCCATACGTGAAATATTGTAGTTTTATCTAAATTATCATGTTGAATTGTTAAATGACTGAGACATAATTTTCATTCATTACATCCGCATTGAAATAACTTACATATATGTTGATTGTAATGACAAGTTGCGATGAATTAACTGTCCACTAAAGTAAAAAAAATTAAAGTATCACTGAGATTTCATTTTAGCAGATATATTTAATAAAATTAAAACAAAGCTCTAGCGTGAAAGTAATAATATATAATGCCAATACAGTATTTCGACCATCCTTTGTTAACTTGTCAAATGAAATAATTTGTCCTCCAATGTCCACGAGGTAAATTATGAGAATGATACAAAATTCCCTATTGGTTCAAATTCTATTGTTAAATATTAAGTTAAAACCTAAGCACAAGCATTTTTAATAAAAATTTAAATACACAATTTTTATAAATTTATATATAAAAATATTCAGTTAAATTCCAAAATGAATTAAAAATCTTAAATAGGTGTCAGCTAATTATTCATTTTTTTTAATATGTTATTTTTAAAATACAGCTCATGATAATCATGCAATTTTTCTGTATCAGAACGGAATTAATGATGCTTTTATTTTTCAGACGACAATTAAAGAATTATCAGCTGTTAAATCTAAAATTTTATGACAATATCTATATTACAAGTAAAAGCAACATGTGTTTATTAGTTTATCAAAACAATGATAGATTCTAATTAAATTTTAGACGCACTGCATATATAGATTTTCAACAATGTATTACTGTTTTGCTCTAAGATCTTTCGCGTCATTAGGCACAGATTCATAATGTAAAGAATCATTTAGGTAGAGAACTAATTACAACTGATCTGATTATAAATTATGAGCTTAACTCCCAATTATTCTCAGAACACTCTCATCTACCCAACCCTCATTCTCGGTATCCTTACCCGCCTATCACCTACCCTCTGACATTTCTTATATTTAAACATTCTCGGTATCCCTACCCGCCTATCACCCACCCTCTGAGATTTCCTATATTTAATCATCCTTTCACCACTCTATGTAGCCTCCTGTGCAGTAGTGGCAGTGACATTCCTTGCTAGGGGTGAAACGCTTATAAAGAAAATGCTTCTCCAAAATTCAAATTATCCACTTAACCGAAACACTGCAAACACAACCGTAATGGCAATGGTATAAACAGCCTTTTCTAAAAAAGAACACATTTGGAATTATTTGACCAAGCATTCAGTACTATTGTAGATTAGAATTTATAAAATCTCTCTCTTAAAACAATCTTTCAAAGAAATAGATTAAATTTCTCAAGTCCAGTAGCTTTTATCGCTCTTTCCCTTATTATTGAATGCTTCTCTTCATATCCTTGTACTTGTATTATATAGAACGTCATTATCTTGATTATGTAATGAAATTTTTGAATTACATAACATATATAATTTAGCTGTTTCTGCTCTTGAATGTCCTGAAATGACTTTTCATAATTTTTTATAGCAACAAACAAAACTCTGAAAGTCATTTTTAACCATTAATCTTAAAATACATTTGTAAACAGCTGATCGTTTACATAGTTCTGAATGATTGAAATGCATGGAATATATTTGATCACGATCTTTAAGAAAATGGGTCGTGATTTCGGGTTATGATTTCGTTTTGAAGTAATTTGAAGACGTGCTGGACGAAACTTCATTTAGAGCAGAAATACTTTGTAGGTATTAAAAGAAATGTCAATCTGAAAGTACAGATTCCAGTGACTACAATTGGTACTGTAGGATATATCAATTATGCTGTAAATATTTTTGCAGGTTTATCACAGAAGCAAAAAATTTTCTACAAGTTTCATCCCTATTGTTTTAATTGTTATTACAAGCTCATCAAAGAATATGGATATGATAGTGATTCTCAGAAAAAAAGAGAGAATAAAAAGAAAACATTTTTTCAGTTCCAGCTGTTAAAAAATATGATATTTATTTCAAAAAACGAGAATGCCATAAATTTCCCAATTCTTTTAATATAATTTTATTTTCTAATATTTTTATCACAACTATTGTATATAATTAGAGATTTTTGTTTCACTAGCTGTAATTAACTATTTACTTCGACTATTACGTATCAATTTTCTTCGACTACTACAAATCAACTGATTCTATAATGATTTAGGTAAAATGAAGTTAAGATATATTTGTCAATTGACAACATAAAATTACTATATATGTCCATATAATAATGTCAGCTTACCTTATGATTATTTTTGACCTGTGGTTTCAAGTAACATGCGAGCCAATTTGTGGGAGTGGGATATATGTTTTCACAAAAATGTATATAATTCCCTACGTAACATTTGTCAGTCTTTTTATTTCTGATATTTTTCACTTCTTTCTGTTATATTTAAGGAAATACTTTAAAAAAATTATATTTATTTTTATTCAATGTAAATAAATTAGTTTTGATTGGTTCTCCAAAGATTAAAAATTAATCCACCAATTATAACTTATTTTAATGTGGGAGAATATTAATTCATTATGTGACTATAGTGGAAATAATATCGGTAAAATACAGAAATATGAATCGTGCAAGAAATTGACTCTTTAAATAAATTAGTATATGAAACTATCGCTTCTACCTGCGTAAAACTTGAAATATTCTATTTGACTTTTAAAATTATTTTATTATTTTATGGTCCCTTCTTTGTTTACATATCAATATATAAACTGCTTAAAGACAGTGAAAGCTGATAGACTGATCTATTAGTCTTCTACGACTTATCAACCAATATCAGTTTATTTAAAAGTATAAAGTATTTTGAGATCGTACGATACTTTTTTAAGTTAATAATTGTTTAGTGATACAAGTGTCACAAATTGGTCTATAGGTGGAGCAGAACTAATTGAAGCATAGAGTTCACAAACGTATTTGCGCCGAAATCAATACAACAAGTCAAACTGGGATTGAAACCCGTCTATTCGATAGAAACTTCCCCGTCATGGTTTATTGCAACATCCGCACATCAATCTTACAGCACCGGTTATTTGCAAGTGGTATTCCATTTACGTACTAACCCGTTTCATCTTTGCTTAACTTCGTTGATAGTACGTGATTCGATGTTTGATGCAAATTTTGGATTTGGAATATGTCTGTGGGACTCCTCACAATGAACTGATCGTTTTCGCTTATCATAAATGGTCCACTTTTCATTGCAAGTGACTATTCGTTCGAGAAAAGAATCATTGGTATTACGCAGAATCTGCATCGAACATTTGTCTTGATATAATTTTCTCCCACCTTTGCATCATGTTCAGAATCTTTTCCGTTATCCACACGTTTTTCTTTCTGCACCTATTTACTTTGGGGCATATTGTTTACTGATGAGGGCTACTATGTTTCCAGAATACTTCTGTCTAAAAATAAGTTTTAACTCAATAAAAAACATTATGATGATTATTATCATTCACCGAATATATGATGTGAGTGTTATGTTAAATTGTATTTAAAATACAATATCTCGTGCAGATGAATGCGATGAATTAATGGTCCCTGTTATATAAATATTTTATTTAATCATTTCACCCCAAGCAAGGCATTCCACTGCCACTATAGCGCAGGGGGTTACATAGAGCGATTGGATATAGGAAATGTCAGAAGGAGGGTGATAGACGAGTAAGGAGGTACATAGGAAGAGTGTTTGAGAGAATGGGTGCGGATTAGTTGGTTAGGAGGTGTCTATTGACCTTACAGTTAAACTCCGGGAGGTTGTAGCCGTCGAGGAAGCAAGCATGCGGAAGGGAATTCCACAGGCGGGAAGTGCGAGAAAAGAAGTTGTTGGAGTAGAAATTGCGGTTACATTTCATCGATTCACTGCAAAAAGTGGGACCTAGCTGCCAATCTAGTATCTCGTGCAAATTCGTACCTAGGAGGTACCAGTGATCTAAGTTCATCGGAGCAGAAGCCGTGAAAGTATTTATAGAAGATTCACAGGGAATCCACGTCACGCCGGTGAGAGAGAGACTACAGGCGGTCAGCCAGGTCGGTATCGATCACATTACAGATACTCCATTGTATTTTGTCAAGAACCCCGAGGAGAATAGCAGGGGCACCCGACTAGATGTGGCAGTAGTATTCAATATACTGGCGGATGGTAGATTTATATATGTGCAGGATAGATTCAGATGGAAAGAACTTCCGGGCCCTGCACAGAGAGCCAACTTTCATAGCAGCGGATTTAGCAATGGATTCGACGTAATCATTCCACTTGAGGTTCGCTGAGAGTGTCAGGCCACGCAAGCCTAGTGTTTTACTCGCTGGGAGGCAAGCCTGTTACATGCTAATGGGAGGTAGTTGCGGTTGTCTATGGTGGTTAATTGATAGCAGTTTGTTTTGAAACTTACGAGCCATTTCTTACCCCAATCCACCAAGGATTGGAGGTCCTATTCATGCTCGGCAGCGAGGTTCGCCTTGTCGCCCACACCATATTTTTGATCGAGGCGAGAGTAAACTGTGGTGTCATCAGCGTACATGCCTACTAGGGATATTATGGCATCGGGGAAATCATTGATGTAGATCAGAAGAGCGTAGGACCTAGCATAGAGCCTTGAGGGACACCTGCGTTGTAGGGTAGTTCTAGGAGGCATGGCCGTTTAATACCACGTTCAATTTGCGGTTAGATAGGAATGACTGGATCAGGTCCAACAAAAGTCCAGTTATACCATAGCTTCGCAGTTTCCGTAGAAGGCCAGCATGCCAGACTCTGTCGAACGTTTAGAGATATCCAAGGCAATGTTTCGGGCTTCACAATTCTTGTTGAGAGCCTGGTATATATACTAGATGTTGGTCGGCAGCATATCAGCAGTAGACCTGGTGAAGCGGAAGCTATACTGTTTGTCCGAGAGGAGCCTGTGTGCTGTGAGATACTGAACGACCTCGGCGTTGGAATGGCTTCGAACACTTTGCCAAAGTTTGGAAGAAGGCTGATAGGGCAGTAATTTGCGGGGTCTGAGGGTTCTCCATTGTTCTTAAATATAGGAACTACAGAAGAAGATTTCCAACAGGCAGGAAAGCAGGAAGAAGATAGTCAGAAATTGTAGAGAATAGAAAAGACAGAAGAGAGTTCAGTGGCACATTTATTCAGAACTATGATTGGGATTCCGTCCCCACCACTCGCTTTGTGAGGGTCAAGTTTTGAGATTATGTTAGAAATCAGCAAGGGCGTGATGTGGACCTCATTCAATTGAGCCTCAGTTTTAGGTGGGAAGTCGGGTGTATAAACTCTAGACGAATCCAGTCTCGAATTTTTTGAAAATCTACGAGCAAAGCATTCATTCTTGTCCGTTGAGGAGGTGAGGCCCTCAAAATTCATTGATTAGTGGGGTTATTGAGGACTTGTTAAGCACGCCTTTACAGAGACGCCAGTAGTCTTTGGCGCCGAACTTTGGCAGCAAACAACATCTTAGCTTCGTTATGTATCATTTTATACTTATTACGAGCTGAGGCGAAAAAGCGCCTGTTTAGGTCCGACACGGGCTACGACAAAAACCGGAAGAAGTGATTACGGTGGGCAATGGCGGGAACCAGGGAAACGAAAGCATCGATGCCAGCCTTAACCCAGGAGGAGACCTCGGATGCACAGCCTTCGACAGGAAGACTAAAAACGTTGTTCCAAGTGACGTTACAGAGGAAGTCACGGAACGAATCCCAGTCTGCTCTTAGGCAGCAGTATGATATTCTGTTAGTCTGGGTTTCTAGGGTAGGTGGGAGTGGAATAATATGTTGACGGAAACTACGGCGTGGTCAGAGTTACCGAGAGGGGAGATCTGTCTGGTAGTGTAAGAATTTGGGATGGAAGTGAAGCAGAGATCTAGTAGCGAGTCCCTTCCGTTAGGGTAATTGGGGAAACGCGTGGGAAAGTCCACCACTTGCGTAAGGGATTGGGAGATTGAAAAATTAATGGTGTGGACGCCAGCAAGGTCGATGACAGAGGTTTCCAGCCACTTAGTGTGGTGGGCGTTAAAGTCACCAAACAGAAATATATGGGCAGATAGATGGGAAGAAATGGCCTTGTCGATATTGTTTGAGATGCTGTCAAGTACTGAACAGTCAGAGGAGGATGGGGAGCGGTAGAGGAAGAAGAGATAGCTAACTGAGCTTAGAAGTGAGAGACGGAAGAATGGCCAGGGATTCAGTCGATGTTACTCGAGCTAGAGGGAGGTGTTCGCTGACATATACACCAAGCCAATGCATATGGACGTTGAAGAAGAGGGAAGGTAACCAGGAACATAAACCTCAGAAGAGGGAATAGAAGGGTCAAGGTTAGTTTCACATAGGGCTAAGATATCAGGTGAGTTAGTTGTGTGTGTGTGTGTGTGTGTGTGTGTGTGTGTGTGTGTGTGTGTGTGTGTGTGTGTTGGAAACGCAATCTTAAACATTTCAGGTTTTGGATATTAATCTGATAACAGTTCAGTGTATTCTGGAAATATTTGGATGAGTCCAGTGATAATTACAAAGGTGTTCAGTGTGATCACTTGTAATGGTGACGCTATGCGGCCATTCATCTCAACATGGATTCTTATATCAAATGTAGCCCTGAGTCAACATTTTGACTGTTGAAAGATCATATATCCGTCCAAATGATTTTGAACTATATAAGAAAAGCATAGAACCCAATAGTTGTTCTCCGACAATATCTACGCCCTCATCGACCTTACATCTAGTCACTTAACTCCACAGCCTGCATCGTTATTATTATTATTATATATGAAGGGAGATTCAGCATGAGATCTGCAAAACTCCTTGTTACACCACAGAAGAAACAACGTTTATGGCATCATTTATCAAATTAAACAATAAGGCTGTTCTTAAGATATTCCGAAGTCATCTGGAGGCTGTTGTTGGAGTCAATAGCGATTCTATAGAATCAATATTTATTTATTATTTCAAGTTACTTTTGTTTAATTTTGGTAAATATAAATGTAAAAATGAGATGTTCGTACTATTTTCATTTCTCTGAAATTTAGACAAAAATTCTTCTCTCGGAATTTGTTTTATGAGTGCGTTTATATTATTTTGAATTATTTTTTAAAATCAAAGCCTTCAGTTATGTCATGCATGAAAAAGACATGCTTTTGTTCAGTAAACCTGAACATTTCTGGCGCAGTAAACTGATGACTCGCACTTCTTCTAAATTTAATGAGATGAAAAATCTTATACAGATTCCTATGAAAATCAAATAATATTTTATCATTGACTTGATAAATATATTGAAGTAAGATCATTTTTCTCTCATGTTATCTGAGTATTGCTAATACACAAAATTTGTCTGTATGCAAAGATGCATTGTAATAGCGAAATATGCTTTTCAGTGCGACGAAAATAAACAAGAAACAAGAAAATCACTTTAGAAACAAAGAATTATTATTCTTTTTCCGGGATTTATGTGCTGTGCTATTATACACCATTAGCTCCATGAGTCAATCAGCAATTTATATATATATATATATATATATATATATGTGTGTGTGTGTGTGTGTGTGTGTGTGTGTGTGTGTGTGTGTGTGTGTGTGTAGAAATATATTTTTTAAAACAATGGTTTCAACAAATATTGACAAAAGAAATCCATAAAGTACATTATTCGTTGAAGGTATCCCACCAAAACTTGCTTTGCAGAAAAACTACGTTTTTGATGTATTTATTTTATTTCTCTAGTATATTCTTAGTGGCAGTCGTCGCAATTCTCTAAGATTATTGGGACACTGCTATTCAATTTCATTCAAATTTGTTTAACATTTTTCAACAAAGAACACCTCCATTTCTGCTTCGTACTTTTAAAGTATAGCATCACCGAATTACTCTGTGTATCACCTTTTCTTTCAGAGTCACTTTAAATCAAACCTTTCTGGAAGTAAGTATTTCTATGCATCAATATATATCCGTCAATGATTTCATTACTTAGTTTGGTTTGACGGTGGTCTGAGTGGCTGTGTCAAATAAAACTGATGTTTGTTGATATGTTCGTGTATTCAGAACGAAGAACATCCTCGTCCTTCCTATCTATTGAGACATTACTTAACCTCTTACAGAGTTAAAGAATGGACGGAGAGATTTATACGTAGAAAAAGAATGTACATCACGCTAGGTTCTGAAGAATATGTGGTCATATTATGTCTGAAATTTTGGTTACTTATTTATTTCTTAAGATGAAGCGCATCACGCGATGCTGACACTAACACACTGGCGAAAATTATGGAAAGATGCATTTCATTCTTCCCATAGATTCAGAGAATTATATTTAAATTCCTTGGTGATTTCTTTGTCCTTTTACTTAATTTTCTTCTTTTTTTTTTTCGACACATATAAAATTTCTTGACCTGGGGATTATATTTTATACTTCAACTATTTTAATATTGCGTTATATATAGACTACATAGGCCTTATTATATTTTTAATCAATCTTTTCTCTCATTTACATTTTGAATCATTTCACTCGTTTAATCATAACTAGCATTATAGCCCGGCGTTGCCCCTGCAACACAGAACTTTTAAGTAGTAGAAGATGCCAATTTCTATTTTACATATTTTGTTTTTGTTTGATAAAACATTTTTTTAATATTTCTTTTGTTTCAAAATTACGTTTTTAAAACGTCGGAATAAAAATTAAATAGAAAGGCACATGATTTAGTCGCGTTTGGCCCGTGGTTTCTTTGATGTAAAACGTCGGAATAAACATTAAATATAAAGGTTCATTGTTTTTTTAATAAAAACATATTTTAGTCGCGTTTGACACGTATGATTTGATTTCTGTGACGCAATTAGGCAACCATCTTAGATCTTAGATGTTTTACGGAGAAAATGCAAACAATCGTGTCCATTGGCCAAAAAGTGCGAAAGGGAAAATTGTTGAACTGAAACTCTAAAAGTATGTATCAACCTGTCTTCCTTGTAGATATGTGTCCCTACTAAGTTCGAATGGCGTAGCTTGTATGTTTGTATATAAGTTTTTATTAATATATATGCATCTACGTTTGCATATTCATTTTTAAATATTGTTATATACCTATATACCAACATTTTTCGGCCACAGTCAAGATTTCAATGTACAGCATCAAAAATGAAGCTTGCGTGTTTTCTCCAAAGCTAACTTATTCATTCAGTTTGCACTAGAAGAAAATTAACTTACTTATTTCTTGTCTCTTTATATATAAAATCATGACAATAATAACGAAATTAATCCATAAGTATACAAAGCAGCGTTAAGAGTCAAACTCTCTTTATATATTCTACCTTGCTAGCTAATTGTAATATTAATTCTGGTGGATTTTAATTCCTAGTAAATATTATTTCTAAATATCGGAAGACATAAGCTAATGGCAGAAATATTTTAAGCTTCCGAGGATTAATTAAAACATTTCTGCTGCTCCAGGTATTTTCTGTAACTGGGAGGAGATTACTTATGAATTTAAACGGCTCGATAATATATAACATACCGGTATTCAACTTTTCGTTTTTTACGAGTTTTGCCTTTTGTTAATATTTGCTTACTTTGTTAATGATATTATTTGCTATCTGAATGTGTCTTTTGATATCGGCGACGTACTTTCTTTCCCCTGTTTTATATATCGCCTTGAATTTAAATTCAAGGCGATATAGGTACTCGTTTGATTTTGGTATTCTTAGTTTTTAACGTTCATATTTTTCCAATCTTTTTTTCCAGTCGGCCATACAAACTCTCTTCTTGTAATTGGCTTTAAAACTTTCTGTTTTCCTACATTACAAGCTTTGGATGTTCTTGCAATCTCTTTACTTTGCTTGCTATCAACATTGCGCAACCTGCATATAAATATTTTAAATATTGTGGTGGCAATGATGAATTCTTGTAGGACTACTATGTCTTTCATAATTATCTTAATGTACAGGTTGATTACGACAAATCGACAGGCTCTATATGTTGATTACTATTTTAAATGTATTTATTTTCCTTTGAGTAAATATTGAGGGATACGATTTCTAAGCGCTCTTACATAATAGCCGATGTTTATTTCGGAATTTTTGTAGTCATTACGCAACAGAACTCTATATGTTGAATTGTGGTGGATACTTTGATTTAGACTATTGCAAGAACAGCATATCATGATATCAGGGAAAGCTAAATTATTGTTTCTATCTATTTCTTAAGGAAAATTGTTTGAATGTTCAACTTTATTTTACAACGACATGAAAATACCTTGCGAAGATAAGACGTTTCTATTTTGTCATAGATTTACCTAAAATTGTTATTATTATATAAAGAATATGAACTATTTACTTACACTACCAGCCATAGTATTTAGGCCATTCCAGTGTTTAAAAAATGATATATTTCATAATATTTGTGAGTATTTATTGCCAAGTGAATAATTTTAAATGAAAATAGAATGGTTCCTTTGTTAATACTGAACAGCAACATGTGCATAGAATAAATTTATAAATATTAAAGAACTACCTATACTGCAGTTTCATCAAAATAACCTCATTTTGCCTTCACAACAGCCGCAAACACTCTGGGAATTTTTTCACAAGTTTTGTTTTTTCTAATCTTCCGACAACTCACTTCACGTATCCTTTAGACACCTAACTCGAACATTACTAGGCCGTTTCTTCATACTTCTCCTGTCCAACTCATCCCATGAAATTTCAATCGGTAAGAGGTCTTGGGACTGAAATGGCCAACACATAACTTGCAACACTCAAGCAATGTTTTTTTTTTAAATATATAATAGTTTTGGCACAATTTAGAAGTATGTTTAGGGTCGTTTTCCTGCTGGAGGATAAAATTATGGCCCGCAGTACGAAACCCAGATGGAATTGCATATCTCTGTAAGATTGAATCGTACTGTTCTTTCTTCATAGTCCGCTTTAAATCACCCAATTCACCTGAACACGTACCTGAAAAACTGCCCCTAACCATGCAGGATAAATCGTTAAATCGATCCCAAACCCTCCTTCGCACTTACACCCTCCTTTTTTTCCCAAGTAGTTCGAACTTAGACGCATCTGTCCACAATATTTTTAACCACTGTTCTGGTGTTCAGTTTTTATGCTCTCTTTTCCATGCTAGTCTCTTTTTATTAGCTGGCCGAAGCAAAAGATTGCTGGGTGTCACTCGTTCAAAGAGACCCGCCTCTCGAAACCTTTGCTTCACTGTATTTACTAAGACTGGATCAACCCTATCGGTATTCACTTCTGCATGTATTCGAGGGGCAGTTTTTCTCCTGTCTCTTACACTCTTCAATCCTATTCTGAGGTCCTCTCTTAATAATGGTTTTCGTTTTCTGCCTGTTTTTTTTTCGATTGGCATGGCTTCCAGTTTTGTCTCTCCTATTAAATGCATTCTGAACTTCAATCCCTGACACATTCAATTTCTTTGCTATCCTTGTTTGGGAATAACCTTCTTCATTCAAGTCCCCCATTCTTCCAGAATGCTCAATCAGGGTGTGAGAGCGTAAATAGTCATCTGCAGACAGATCTGTTTCGCTGTATCACAGCTCATCTGTACGGTTAGACTCTGAATGCTTGTTAACCCAGGATTGAAACCCGACCGAATATATATATATATATATATATATATATATATATATATATATATATATATATTTTCGCCGCAGATGAATATTTGAATAGTTTTTAAGAGTATACGAATGTTTGCGAATATTGATTGAATTTTAAAATGTTAATATTAAATTGTGTATGAAATTTTCAATAATTCGCAAAATATTTTGAAGTTTTCTATTTTCATGTTCATATTTTTTCTAACATTTGGTGCAGTCAGAAACTATTCCCCGCTATTATGGAAATAATGAAATATTATTATTGCATAGCAATTAAAATTTTGAAATTCTCTAAGATACTAAAAGTTAATGAAGAAGAATTTGTGAAACGATAACTCATTCGTTCTGCAACAATAACGAAGACGACTGAAGTTGACAAGAAGCTCCAAATAAAGATAACTGATGCATAAAAAAAGTAATAGATATACAAGACTTTCTAGACTTTAAATGTTTCGAGATTGAAAATTCGTAGTATTAGCATGAAGTAAAAGATAAATTTTGTTTTGAATGCATTAAGAATTAGCAGAAAGCCATTAATTACCGAGTGTATAGAAACCAAAATTGTTAGATATCTAAAAAAAAACATTGTATCATTTAAAGACAACTGATTTTATCAGTGATATAAAGACATCGGAGTTGCATATATTGAGGAAAAATTTGCTAGGTGCTTTGGAAGAGCAGGGCTTTGAGATTACTTTTTCTAAGACTTAACTCATAAATTGCGTATTAACTTAAGATATAAGCCTTCTAAAATATAGCATAAAATACTGGGATTCCTTTTTTTTGTTCAGATGAAGTAAAATTTGATTTGTTTCATCAAATGAAACATCGTAATGTTATGGAAGAAAACGAAATAAAGCTTCCAAACCAAAAGAATAATTTCCATACAATTGAATACTAAACATATAAAAATATCTTTTAACATTATTCTAAAACAAAATAATTTTTTGTTTGGTCTTTATTTTAGAACGACATTTATAAAATATGATATATTTGAGCAAAATTACGTTAATATATATTCTTGGATTTATAGAAAAGTTAGAGCATTCATATGTACTATATGCAAATATGATTTAGATATAGTACCACTTACCAAAAATGTTTGTGCTTGAATAATATTTGAAAAACATTTCAATGTTTATGACTGTCCAAAGATATGTCTAAAAACTACAGGAATTGGTGAAATATGGTAAATTATCTTTTTGGCCCCAAAAAGGGACCATGGGCCTCATGGATTAATTATTGAGTTTATCATATACTTTTTAATTTTAAATAGACATACATTAGACATTTTGCAATCTAACATTTTTGCTGGAACTGCATAAATTAAAAAATATTTCAAATGAATAATGTAGAACAAATTTTGCAACTACGAATTTAGCACGAGATTATCTAATCAAATCTCTCAAAATTTGTAGCATTTTATTATTTTTGCCCATCGGTTACTCGTTTTTTCTTCCACAATAACTATTGAAATCAATTCAAATAATTATTTTATCTAAGCAAGTTGTAATTTCGGGATTCTGTGTTTAATTATTTATTAATAGACAGTTCAATGTTAAATATATTCAATAACTAATTAGATAGAATATTAATCAGCTAAAACCAGCTGCAAAAAAGTGAGGTGTGGAAAAAGCACACAAATCTGATGAGATAGCACGTTCAGGCATTGCAGGATATCTAATATATTGTATGAACTCTGTCTCACCTTGTTCCCATTGATCAACAGATACATTTAGAAGAGTATATGAATTTCTTTGAAACGTTGTATATTAAATCAATCCAAATAATATTAGTATTTTTCTAATATAAGTTTACAACTCTTAAATTAAAATGTATATGATTTATATTGTTGTTTACTTGGCTGTATTCATCTCAAATATTCTTTTATTCGTGGTGTATATATGTATATTTTGTCCTACTTTAAAATTTGGGGAGAGAGAGGAATAAAAACTTTTATATTCTTTTTTGTTTACTGTTCATTTTTCACTATATTTTACGGTGAATATTATTTTATACTTGCGCTTTCATCATTTACAATTTAATAATTATATATATATATATATTCTAAAAATATATAGTTTTTAAATATTTTTTAACTTATTAAAACAGATGAAGACAAACACTATCAGAAAAGTAGTTCAGTTGATTTTCAGATTAGTTTCTTTATATTAATAACATTAAAATCTTTCTAGTGATACTTGTATTTTTTTATAAGTTTCATATTGAAACGAAATAAATATAATTTATCATTACCCGTTAATTATTTATCATGGATGAGGTTTCGCAAATATGTTTAAGAATATCGCGTGTGCATCTTAAATGATTGTAGTTTTATCTCAGTAACGTTTCGTGAAAATATAAGATTACAGATGTTGTGCAAGAGTCTTGCTAACAAAACTTTAAAAAGCCGCACTAATGTAAATTAATTATCCTACGCAATATTTTAATTGATGTTTTACAGTATCAATGTGTTTCATGATCTAGTAAATAGTACATTAAGACCATTTGAAAGACTTAAGTTTCAAGATAAGAAGATTTTGTAAGGTAGATTCTTAAATTTGCTATGAATCTATATTTATTCTAAAAAGGTTCTAAATATTTTTCTGCAGCAGGAGTTTTCTTTATAATATATTAAAATATGTAGTATGATCTTCAGAAATTTATATTCGTTATGTCATGTAAGATGAATAAGAGACCAATTTTTAAGTATACTGCAGATTTTATTATTTATTTAATGTTTGAAACTATGATTATTATTATAATATACATGAATTGAGTAATTAAATTATTACTTTTGTACAGGGTTAAAAGAAATAGAATTTTACGAGGATTCTTTGACCTAGCTAAATTTATTTACTTTGATTCGGTCAAAGCTAAGTTGATGTACACACATCGAGACAATAAAAACCTTACTAACCTCATTAGTGTCATTCGTACTATATATATATATATATATATATATATATATATATATATATATATATATACCACGCGGTGTAGATATAGAAGAATCCAAAGATGTATCCTGTACAGACAATGGTAGGATAACTCTCTAAGAGAGCTCTAAATATATATGTATTTAAATTTATATATATATATATATATATATATATATATATATATATATCATTTCACCTCACTATTGCGCTTGGGGCTACATAAGGGAAGGCAAATAGAAAGAGTGGTTAGATATAGGAAATGTAAGCAGGGGAGTGATAGATGGGTATGGATACGGAGGTTGGGGGTTGGGTGGATGGGAAGAGTGATGGTCGTTAGCATATCAGCAGTAGACCTGGTGAAACGGAAACCATACTGCTTGTCCGGGAGGTTCCTGTGTGCGTTGATAATGGCCTTGAAAACTTTGCCAATGATCGGAATAAGGCTGATGGGGCGCTAATTTGCGCGGTCCTAGGGTTCTCCAACGTTTTTGAATATAGGAATTACAGAGGAAGATTTCCAACAGGCAGGAAAGCAGGAAGCAGAGAGGAAGAAGTTGTAGACCTTAGAAAGGACAGCGGAGAGTTCAGGGCACATTTCTTTAAGACTATGATTGGGATTCCCCCCCCCCGCTCGCTTTGTGAGGGTCAAGTTTTGAGATTATCTTAGAGACTAGCGTGGGTATAATGTGGACGTCATTCAGTTGAGCCTCAGTTCTAGGCGAGAAGTCGGGTGTAAAAAACCCAGACGAGTCCAGACTAGAATTGTTCGAGAATCTCCGGGCAAAGCATTCAGCCTTGTCAGCTGAGGAGGTGAGGACCTAAAATTTCTTCATTAGTGGGGGTATTGTGGACTTGCTCTTGTTAAGTACTCTTGTACAGAGTCGCCAGTATTCCTTGGTGCCGAACTTAGAGGAAGCTATGCGTTGCTTCATTCTGGCAGCAAACAACATCTTAGTTTCGTTAAGTATCTTTTTACACTTATTACGAGCTGAAGCGAAAAGGCACCTGTTTTGTTCCGACGCTTACCTACAATTAAGTCGGAAGAAATGATTCCGGTGGGAAATGACGGCCGAGCAATCAGGTGAGAACCATGGAAACGAATGAGACTTAAGCAGAAATTTCCTGGCAGGGATGAAGGAATCGATGACAGCCTTAACCCAGAAGGAGACCTCGGATGCACATTCTTCGATGGGAAGACTAAAAACGTTGTTCCATGGGACGTCACAGAGGAAGTCTCGGAAAAAATCCCAGTCTGTTCTTTGGTAGTAGTAGGATATTTTACTGGTCTGGGTTTCTTGGGTCGGGTAGGAGTGAAATGAAATATTGACGGAAACTACCGTGTGGTCAGAGTTTCCAAGTAGGCAGAGTTGTCTGGTAGTGCAAGAGTCTGGGATGGAAGTAAAGCAGAGGTCTAGTTGTGAGTCCCTTCCGATGGCGTTATCGGAGAAACGCGTGGGGAATCCACCACGTGCGTGAGGGATTGGGTGATTGAAAAATTAATGGTGTGGACACCAGCGGTGACAGAGTTCTCCAGCCACTTGATGTGGTGGGCGTTAAAGTCACCAAACACAAATATATATGCAGAGGGATGGGAAGAATTGGCTTTGTCAATATTGTCAGAGATACTGTCAAGTAACGAAGTCAGAGGAGGAAGGGGAGCGGTAGAGGAAGAAGAGATAGCTAATCGAGCTTAGAAGTGAGAGACGGAAGCACATGAAAAAGAATCGAGGGATTCAAGAGATGTCAACCTAGATATGGGAAGTTGTTCGCTGACATACACACCAAGCCCATGCATATAAACATTGGAGTCCTTCCTGAAGTGGAGAAGGTAGCCAGGAACGTAAATTTCAGAAGAGGGGATAGAAGGGTCAAGGTTAGTTTCACATAGGGCTAAGATATCAGGTTAGTTAGTGTGAAGGAATGATTTTACGACGAGAGATTTATTGCGGATACCACGTATGTTAGTGAAAGAGATGCAGACGGCTTTGGGCGTTTTCAGACTAGCTTGTTTAATTTTGCTGTTATGTTTGCTTTTTTCCATAGTGATTCAGTTAATGAGAGGTTTTAGATTAGAATCAGTCGGTCAATTGTTTGCAGCATATGAAGGATGGAGACTGGCGCGGCCTACAACATAATGTGGCCTCGGGGTTGCCCACCAAACATCCATGCATGGACGCCCGTCCATGCACGATATGGCACTACAAGAACCCCGGTATTATCCAATTATTGATCAGAACAGCCTCTCAAGACGCTAAGCAAGAGTTCGGGCTCCTAATTACCAGTCAGAAGCAGCAACCAGGAAACTGCCAACCCGGTAGCCTGACAGAAGAAGGGGGATGAACCGGGAACCCCTTCCTGAACAAGAAACAAAGCGATCACTTCTACTATTATTCAAAAGAAGGCGGTGGAGTGTGAGACCGGGTGATAGTAGGAACTATCTACTCCTGTTAAAAAAAAGAAAGAAAAAAGAAACAGGAAAGAGTAACTGAAGTTTACTAAGTTTTAACCTAGTATAAGTCGAAAAGAACCTTGGATAAGAAAATAATTTGCACAAACTACTTAAGTTAGTGACAAAAGGACAAATAAAATAAAATAAGCAAAGGGGAACCAAAATATATTAAACATTATTAAAAATTAAAAATTATTAACAATCAAAGAAAAACAGACTGATTTCCGTTCACTTACCACGAGCAGCTAACACACAGAAAATTTGATTAAAAATAAATTTCTGAAGACAGAAATACAATTTAAAGCATTTTTCAGATAATATGGACGAGTTAACTAATCTTTGGTAAAAGAGAGACGCTACGATACGATACGATCCACGTGTAGAGGGGGAATTTCTGAGACAATTCTTTTTACAAGAGGAAATCGAAATCTCTAACAGAATTAAGATAAATAGTACCACAGTTCATTTATATCGAAAAGAACCTTGGTTAGCAAAATAATTTGCACATCCTACTTAAGTTAGTGACAAAAGAACAATAAAAATAAAATAAACAAAGGGGAACTAAAAAATTATTAAAAATCAAAGAAAAACATACTGATTTCCGTTCACTTACCACGAGCAGGTAACACACAAAAAAGTAGATTTAAAATAATTTTCTGAAGACAGAAATACAATTTAAAGCATTTTTTTCAGAAGGCAGGCAAATTATTTAATGTTAAATCAGAAGTTTAGTCCTATTTTCAGGCGAACCATGATCAGTTTCTGTCTTTATTTTACAGAAGATTTTATACGAATAAAATTCACAAAGACCCCGAAAAAAAAGACGGAATAAAAATATAGATCGATCTCTTAAAAGAGAAAAATTAAGAAAAATACATCATTACATCAGTTTGGCTAATACAAACATATTCATACATAATCATATATATATATATATACGTAACATATAATCAAACAGCACGCGTAAGAGCGGATGTCAAATTAAATCTATATATACATTCAGCATGTCAGTTAGTCTGCTGACCGGTAGATTTGAAACGTAAAGGAAGGGGGCTAGGTAAGAGAGAGAAAGAGTGAGAGAGAGAGAAAGAGAGATAGCCTTAAAAAGAAAGTGTAAGTTTCTTAAAGTGTAAGCGAAAATGTAAGAAGAAGAAAAAGAGGAATAAATTTGCATTAGAAAGAACAGATCATAGGAGAAAATGAAAATGAAATATGAAAAAATAAATATTATATCTTAACGGTGAGAGGATAAGATATTGGGGACTAAAACATTAAAGATATTTGAGAGATAATAGTTAATTCATCTGTTGTAATCACAAATACCATCACACCACTATATAATCAAAAGTATACAAATTATCCACTCAACAAAACAAATATCATACAATGTAAAGTAAAAAAATTAAAAAAATAATTTAAAAGTGAGCCTAATTATTCTATTTAAATTTAGTTCTTTAAACTTAATTGTTTAGTTTAAAAAATGTATATATTACTAGTGAGAGGATCAGACAATTAAAATATAAGATATAATAGTTAATTAAATCGTTTTAATCAGAATTACCACCACACCACTATCTAATCAAAATCATACTAATTATTCGTTTAACAATACATTAATAATAATAATAATAATAATAATAATAATAATAATAATAATAATAATGTTAAATTTGCACTAAAAAAAGCACACAATTGGAAATTCCAAGGTATAGATAAAATTCCTAACTTTTGGCTATATTATTTAAATGCAGCACATAAAAAACTAGGCAAAAAACTTCAAGAAATGGTTGACGATCCCACTAAAATTCCTGCATGGATGACCAAAGGAATTACATTTCTTCTACCCAAGAATGGTGACACAAACAACCCGAAAAACTACAGACCAATTACATGTCTTCCGACAACATATAAACTATTAACATCTATTTTAACAAAACAGACATATTTATTCTTAGAAAGAAATGACATGATACCGCTTGAACAAAAAGGATGCAAACGTGGCTGTTATGGTTGTAAAGACCAATTGCTAATTAACAAAATGATCCTGGAAAACTGCTACAGTACAAAGAAAAATCTTAGTACTGCCTGGATAGATTATCGAAAGGCATTCGATACTGTGCCATATTCCTGGATTTTAAAGACTTTAAATATATGCAAGATATCGCCCGTCATCATCAATTTCATCAAAAAGTGCATGTCTATATGGAAAACAACTCTTTACCTCAATCATATAAATGGAACCTATAAGTCTGATGAAATAAACATCGAAAGAGGTATATTTCAAGGTGATTCTTTATCTCCCTTACTATTCTGCATATCATTAATAGCACTAACCAGTCAACTTAATAAGACAGAATGTGGTTATAAAATAGGCCAAAAGAAAATAAGCCATCTATTTTACATGGATGACTTAAAGTTATATGCTAAGAATGATAATGAGCTGGAAGGTCTTCTGCAAACTGTAAAATGCTTCAGCGAAGACATTGGAATGAAATTTAATTTGAATAAATGTGCTAAAGCTATAGTTTTACGTGGATTAATACAAGAAACATCCTCAATTAGCTTAGACACTGCTGTAACAATAAAAGAATTGAAACCAGAAGAAGCTTACAAATACCTAGGTGTAAATGAGAGCGAAAACATTCACCATGAAAACATGAAAGAAATAGTGCGTAAAGAGTACTATAGAAGGCTACGAATGATATTAAAAACTGAATTAAATTCACAGAACAGAGTTATGGCCATTAATAGCCTTGCAATCCCAGTTGTCCAATATAGCTTTAACATCTTAAACTGGAATTTAAATGACATCAGGCGAATGGATGCTAAAACAAGAAAGCTTCTTTCTAAGCATAAGATGCATCATCCAAAGGCTGATGTAGACCGTCTATACATACCCCGTAAAAAGGTGGAAGAGGTCTTATTCAGCTGGAATTGTCATACAAGACAACAACTATTGGCTTACTAACATACATAGAAACAACAAAGGATTGGATGATACAATTAGTAAGACAACATGAAGAAAGAAAGAAAAAATATTCAATAATAAAAGAAGGCAGTAAATACAAACAAGATTTACAGTTAGTAGATTCTGTAGAAAAGCAAAACAGAAGCCAAGAACCAACTATTGCGGCAAAAAATATGAAAATGAAAGCCAAAGATAAAGCTCTTGAACAGATGAAACAGCGCTGGCAAGACAAACCTCTGCATGGCCAATATCCAGTACGTGCCAATAAATCCAATGTTGACAAAGTTAATACTCATCGATGGTTACTTGCATCTGGATTAAAGTCTGAAACTGAAGGCTTTATTCTTGCAGCACAAGACCAAATCTTTTCACTAGAAACATTCAGGCAAATATTATGCATAATAATATGGATCCAAAATGCAGGTTTTGTGATAAACACCAAGAAACAATAGACCACCTAATCTCAGGCTGTTCTGTGCTTGCCCCAAATGAATATAAAAATCGCCACGATAGAGTTGGGCAATATTTACATTGGGCAATGTGCAAACATTATGGAAAAGCTGTAAACAAACACTGGTATGAACATCACCCAGCACCGGTTACAGAAATAGAAGATGTAACCATTCTATGGGATTACACCATCTACACAGACAGAAAAATTGAAGCAAACAGGCCAGACATTATTGTTAAAAACCAGAAGGAGAAAACTTGTCTATTAATTGATATGGGTTGTCCAGCGGATTGTAACATAGCAATCAAGGAATTTGAAAAGCTGTCAAAATATAAAGACCTGGAAATTGAAATAGAAAAAATGTGGAAATTGAAAACAAGAGTTGTGCCAGTGATAGTAGGTGCACTTGGAATGATAAAAAATGGAACAAAACAACACATTGAAAGAATCCCTGGAAACCCCAGCTTAAGAGTTATACAAAAAATTGTCTTATTAAGTACAGCCCACACACTCAGGAAAACTTTATCTATGTAATGCTGGGGATGATATGGAAGATAGAAAAACATGAAATGGAGCCATAACAACACGCCACCACCTGCCTTAGGTCTCCCCGCAGACTTGGTTGGTAGTGAGACCAAAGCAGAAATCGAAATATGATGAAAAATGACATATTAATAATAATAATAATAATAATAATAATAATAATAATAATAATAATAATAATAATAATATATAACTTAATAATGTAGGTAAATGTTTCGGTCAGCGATACAGTTAAAATACAGTACAACTTTAGTAATGTAAAAAGCCTATATATATGTACACATAAAACTCACACACACACACTTAAATGCGTACGCTCACACACACATATATATAAACACATAAAGATTTACCCGCACACAGATATATATATATATATATATATATATATATATATATATATATATATATATATACACATATATCTATACACTCATACACCTGCAAAAACAAATATGTAAGCCATAACATAGACTTATATAAGGCCGTATAAAAAAGCCGACACATATAACAATAAGGTACAAATAAACAATTTTTTCGGCAACATAGTGTGATGTATGTAAAGATATTAGAGGAATGATTGACGGGCAAAAGTTTAACATAATTTAAAATGTCTCCTCTGTCGACCTTTTAAAACTAGTTCTCTCCTCATATTCAGCAGGTTCAATTGGTGTTAGTGCTTGCTGATAGTGATTTTTTCATCCAGGTATAAGCGATGGCAATCTTTGAAAGTGATGCTTTTGTTAGGTTTTTTTTTAATGATATTCCATTTAATCGTAGAGGTTAAGTTTTTGTCTTTCAATGACCAGTGATATTTTGATAGAGATGTCTGGCTTCGCAATTCAGGGTTGGAAAAGGTGTGTCTGTGAGTGTATAACTGTTGTTTCCAAGCACCTGCTGAAATATCGATGTAGGATTTCTTCAAGTATGTGTTTTCTTTTCGATATATCATAGCTTGATATACCACCCATACTGTCATACATTCTCCGCTCATAATAAAATACAGCGAGAAAAAATCAAATTGTTCTAAAACAGGAGTCTCAGGAATGTATATATACAATTAGTGCTTCTACATAAAATTGTAGGGAAAATTAAAATTAAAATAAAAAAATAAAAATAAGTTAAAAGAAAAGAACAGAAAAGAAAGAAAATTAAAATTAAAACTGAGTGGTAAGATTTAGAAATAGAAATTAAAAATATAAGGAGCAAATATAAATGGTGTTTAGTTAAAAATAATATAGCGGGAAAAGAAAGAGAGAAAGAAAGAAAGAAAGAAGGAAAGAAAGAAAGAAAGAAAGAAATAGACAACCGTATTAATCTGGGTTAAAGAATATAAATAATATTTTTTGTGACAGCATGTGGTTATTAAATCATTTTTCCAATGGAAATTTTTATCCTTTATATGGTTTGAGATGACAGGTTTTTTTTTTCTAAAAGGCATAGATTACATTTATCCTCTTTTTCCAAATGAATGTTTAGATTTAGCTACGATATTCTACGTAACATTTGGGTTCTTACCGTTGTTATTTTGTTTCCAATTATGTATGGATGAAGCACTATATTTGTTGTATTTAATTTGTTTAAAGACAATACCTGTTTGTTACATCTTATCTTCCACCTGTTACAAGTACTTCCAAAGTAATATTTAACATCATTATCATCTGAATGAATTCGAGCTTTATAAACAATACTTTCGGACATACACTGGTCATTCAATGAACAGGTTTTATTTTTTCAGCATTTGCAATTATTTTTAGAAGGGTTATTTTTGTTATTAGTTGGCAGTCGTATGTTGTTATTTGGGCAAAATATGTTTTATATAATCATTACGGCGTGAAATGTATTTATCTATATTTTGAATGCATCTATAGCTAATTTGGAAATTGTTTTTGTTGAAGATGTTTTTGTGTGTGTGAATGACAGAAGTATTTATGAAAAGAATAATGTAGTAATGTTAGTTTGAACGTTACGACTGATGGGTAGATTAAACCAAAAAGTCTAATGTTTACGAGATTTTTTTCTTATTTCTGCCTACAATGTTTTTATCGGAGTATTCTATAAAAAGTGTTGAGTTTACTTTTTCCTAAAGCATTAATGTATTTAATAATAGAATTTTCAAAGTTGCTTCTTGCATGGGTTGGTACTTAAACTAAATTGTATAGGTTTGTGTAGGTTGTTGGTGATATACTGGGGGTTATTTGATTACCTCTTGATGTAAATGTAGTTTTGTGGGTCTTTAGAGTATGATTAGCACAGGTCATTGCTCAGTCCGAAGGAAATATCTAAGAAACTTACGATTTTAGCTTTAGCTAATTTTAGCTTTAGTCAAGGTGGTAATATTAACATCTTAGTCTTTGAAGGTTTTTATTAAATATTTTCTGAGTTTATTCGATTAGTTTTACGGCGAATAATTAGTCTGTTGTCTCGGTAAAGCTCAGTGTTATATAACTCGAAAATGTTCCTAAGATTCTAGAGCAAAAAGAACCCTACAAATTTGCAGGTTTGCAGAATCATACGCTCAATGGCAATGCAGAAAATAGAGTTGTTTTTTCTAGTCAACAGACGTTCATCGTAAAATGAAATAGATTCCTGAGAATTTTTGATGATTTTCATGCCTCGATTGCTGATGTGGCAGACATTTTTAATTAGATTTAAGACTATTTTCAGATATACATGGGTAGATGTCAAAAATATTGAACTGGATTAAAGTGCATTCCATTTTATGGCAAACCAATTAATTGCTTTGTCTGTATTCTTCCATTAGTTTATGTCTAAGACATTCATAGTTAATGTGGAAGCTCTTTCGACGATATTATTTTTATACTACCTTCGTCGGTTTTGGAAGCGTTTAAGTAACAATATTGTGGCTCCTTAATTAAATCGTCTTTGTTTTCATTGATTGTGATGAATACCTGTTGTTTATTCAAAATTGGTACTCTATTTTCTTTTTAGTTCCTTAGTTATTTTCTTGGTTTCCCTATTTATGTTAGTTTCTCAGTTACTAAGCGCCGTTTCATAATTACTATTGATTTCAAGGAGAATGTCTTGGTGTCATAACTCAACGTAAAATAATGTTTTTATGTACATGTAATATTTGAATATTTATAATTTTAAGACTCATAATTTACACACCCTCGATTTCTACTCTCTGCAATTTATTATTTTTATCATAATTTTAATTTTAATTTATATCTACATAAAACCGTATATTATATACATTTCTAAACTTGTTATTAAAGAATTAGTAACTTCACGTTATAAGATTTAATTCCCATGAATATCGAGTGAACTTATATTCAAAACTATCAAAATGTCAGATGATGATTGCATTTCACATAAAATTCTGAGTCTTGTCATAGGCGTAGGATAATATATATATATATATATATATATATATATATATATATATAGATAGATAGATAGATAGAGAGAGAGAGAGAGAGAGAACTATATAGAGTAAAATGAGCTACAGAGTGTAAAATGCAGGAATTAAAAAGACAGTAGATAATGTTTGAAATAGAATTTAAATGTTTGAACCTTAATGTTGACTCTGAAGAAACTAATCGGAAGAAAAATCCAAGAAAGAGAAGTGTAATTAAATAAGCTACAAGCAATGAACTTACGGTTAAATCTAGACATTTGAAATATAAATTGAGGAAATTTTACAGCTAATCTATTACACAGATGAAATTCATAATGCCTATTCAACTTAGAGTAAAGAGAGATATTTGAATGGTGGCACCTACAGTATTAGTTACATAAAAGAATGCTTCAAAAAATGTAGATAAGAACAACTTCAATACTATTCACTGTCCATCATTTGGCGTTAATTTATCAAACTGCCATGTGATTTTAGATTTGACCATATGTAATATTTCACATCAGTACATTCTAGAACCTTATTAGTTCATTTAGTTTATGAGGAAAATTGATCTGGATATAGTGGTTTAGTACTTTAATGTATACTGCTAATTAAGTACATGGGAACTTGAAATTATTTTCCTAGATACTGGATATTGAAAACTTGTCACTTAACGTTGTTTATGCTTTTCATAGGAATCAATTATCTATAAAGAGAATTAAAATTAAGACATATGATACTGTCCAAATTTGAAAGAAAATCTAATTTATTAACTACTTCGAGGAATCAAAAAACTTAATGTGTGTCAGTATAGAAATTATTTTGAACAAACGTACGAAATTAGAATCTTATTTAGACTGTAGCATAGGGTAACATACCTCCCACTTGTCGTTTTAAATGACGAAATAAGGAAAACAGATAATTATTTTAATAAACAATTTGTTTATAAATCTAATATAATAGGCGTTTCTCCAAAGAAAATTCTAAAATACATTTGGCACACAATATCGTATAGCAAACAACCATTGGGTACAAAGAGCTGGGTTGTACTTAACTAAGTTCTTGGTTGCCCAATGCTCGATCATACTATCACAGGATATTATAACTCATAATTCTTTTAACATAACCTACCTTATTAGAGAGAAATTTGATATACGAAACATATAAATAAATATGAGTGTTTTGTTTCTTTAAACAAACTTAAAGAAAAATTAATTAAAATCTATTGTGGCCATTCTGAATTTCGATCCAGAAATCACAATCAGGAAACATTTAACACCTCTGAGCTCTATTGCCATATCAGCAGAGATAGCCAGAAAAATATATTCTTCTATAGGTTGGATGCTGTTCAGCTGGATGGGTAGAATAAAGGACTCATATGTAAGCTGTTCTAGTAACCATCTTCAAATGCGAAATGGTTTCTCTTGTCATTATCTCATATAGTAGCTTGTGATATCGCAATATAAGTTTATGGCATAATCAGCGATAAATTATTAGGAATAGTGTGAAAATTATGATACAAAAAAGCATGAAAATGTATCTTGCCTTGAATTAATTCCTTTGTTTACGGCAACGAAACTATTACTGTGGAATATCTGTTCATATTCTACCGAGCTCAAATAGTTTATAACAAATTCAATTATTTTTAAGCATCGCGATTTAGTTTATTTAAATTCACGAATATAAAGAAACCTCTAATCGATAGGGCCAGAAAAAATTGCCGCCATGTAGAATCCCTCAGTGTAGTTGTAAACATCATGGAAAAATAATGTTTGTAATTGCTAATGAGCGATTTCTATTTGCTCATATGTCATTCACATTTGCTAGTAGTAATTTTGAAATAGTATCCATATATATGTACATAGACAAGGTTCGTTTGCTCAGACCAGTTTTCGATGAGAAAAGAATTTTGACATTAATATATTGTTTGTACATTTAAAGACATATCACATATTATGTTCTGTTGTATTCTGAAAATTATTCAGATAATTTTTTATATAGCAGAATATGTTTTTCTAGTAGTAAACAACTTATTTGCTGATGCATTTGAACAGTTAAACAAATGAAGAAAAGATGAAGAACTAAAGAACGAAAAAACAGGAAATACAGAAAAAAAGGAAACAATAAGGTAAACGATAATGGAAGAAAAATTTGTATGATCGATTGAGTTGTTTTAAACAGTTAGTTGACAATAACATATGGACTTAAAATAGTAATAAAAAAAATTAAATATAATTACTTGATTGATGGTTTTGTTTTCGAATTGTTATCAACTCTTTGCAGGTTATTTAAAATAATTTTTTGCGGGGGGATTATGAGAATTTATTTTTAGACAATAAAATCTAAGTAATTCAAATTTTATCAATTAACACATAACTTGGGAGAGAAAAGGGGCATTTATATATTTTCCAAATTAAGTGAATATAAGAAACGCAACAGAATTTGGAATACGTTTCTCAAATAAAAATTACACTCCATTCAACAATACACTTATTTAGTCTTACAGCACCTAGTATTACTGAGTAGTCAACTATTTAGATACTGATCAGACTCACCGATGCTTGACTTCTCTAAACGGAGAAGTTTTAGCCTGATCTAAGCAAAACTTTGCGCGAGAAAAAAAATCAAAGGCAAAAATGTATGAAGTTAAATATAAATATTATATACTAAGAAGCTACGTGGCATGGAGAAGGAAAATGGTGAATGGAGAAATGAAGATATATGAAAACAAGGGTAAGATTTTTGGAATGTTTTAGCAAAATTACTTATTGTTTTAGAGGAACATCCTATCCTACCCCGTAATGGATATGGTCCAGGCTATAAAAGACTGTGACTAGGACTATACGTCAGCTTACGTCACTAGACAAAAACCTACGTTACTAGACGGAAGCATACTTCATTAGACGGACGCAAACGTATTAGGCGGAGACATTTTCGACTTGATCGCTATACCTGTTACTATTCGTTGATTGTTCTTGTTCATCTATTGGTTTATTTACTGTTGTATAATAAATCTCTTCTAATCTATCGTCAGTGTTAAGTATTATTCTTACACTATCATTTTTCCTGATATCCTTTTTCGGGATATATCAGATTGGCGACGAAGATTTGGCAGTTACGTGGGGCTCGCCAAATATCATTTTGGTGACCATGATTTGGAAGTTTACGCGATTAAAAAAAAACGGCAGTCACTTCTAGCCATATATCGGATTGACGACGTAAATTTGAAAAGGTTGACACGAAAAGAAAAATAAGTTAATGTAAGAGGTAGTTTTTTTACCCCCTCATATAAAAAAATACGTGTATTGTTCTTGCCGAAGAGTATAACTTATTTTTCAGCTGTACATATAAAATATATGGAACAAATAACTGTATTTGCAAAGACGCTGGGAGGAGCGGTCAACAATTAATGCAACAACAGCAAATTCAACAAAAAATACAAACAGAGTTCCAACAACAAGTATTAAAACAACAGTAAAGCCAACAAAAACAACAGGAAAGCCAACAGAAACTACAAACGGGTCTCCAACAACTAATTTTAAGGCAACAGAAAAGTCAACAAAAACTACAAACAAGTCTTCAACAACAAATGATATTTGAACAAGAGGTTTTGAAAAGAAAATGGTATTAAAGCAGGGCAAAACGAAAGAAATTTCTAGAGTCTTCTCTGCAGAGGGTATTTCAAATTCTCTTACAGAATATGTATACAATCCTGAAGAGGGAATGACTTTTCCTTCGTACTATAAAAGATACGAAACGAATTTTTCGAAACGGTGCAAAGCATGGAAGGGCGAGGAAAAAATAATGCTTTTATTACAAAAGATAGGAACTCAGGAGAATATGAAATACACAAACTTTATTTTACCGAAAAAAATTTGAAGACATTTCGTTCGACGAAACGGTCGAAATTTCGTCGAATATGTTTGCAGAAAGGGAAAGTTTGTTCTATACACGTTATAAGTGTGTAAATATCGTAAAAGAACATGAAGATTTTCTGATGTACGATGGAAAAGTTAAAACACAATGCGAAAGGTTTAAAATTTAAGATATCAAAGAAGACATGTTTAAATGTTTAATCTTTGTACAAGGGTTAACGGCAACGAGAGATAAGGAAGTACGTTCTAAGATTCTTACAATTTTGGATCAGGATGCAGAAATAACGCTACAGAAAGTGTCGGAAAATTGCCAAAAATTGATAAACATTAAAAGAAATAATGTTTCTATTGATGAAAAAAGCGTTGCTCGAAATAATAAAGTTAAGCAACAGGCCTAGGAAAAGCGAAAAACATAATGCGAAGCATGTGGCAAAACTATTCACGTTACAAGTAAATATTAAAGATAAAATTTCCTTCGAATGTACGAAGAAGGAGCACAAAGCAGTGATGTGCAGGAAAAAAAGGGACCAGAAGTCCAAAATGATAAATACTATGGTAATGAAGAAAGTTACAAAGGATTGCGGTAGTAGAAAGTACGTGGGCATAAAATAAATGAACGAAATGTTACATTTGTACTGGAGACCGGCAGTGATATCTCTACAGTAGATGAATATACCTGGTAAAAAATAGGCCGACCAGAGTTACAGAAAACTAAAAAGATTGCAAGAGGCATTTCAGGTGATTAATAAAAATTCAAGCTGAATTTTTTGTGAAAGTAGCATTTGACTGCAAAGTCAGTCAGTTAAGTGCCATACGTGATACACGCTTGGGCGATCATGTCTCGAAAGTGACATGACTGACTGGGCAGAAGATTATCCCGCAGTAGGTTGCCATTGCTTTCTGCGGTAGACTGGTTGCCGACCAAGGCTATAGAACCCAATCTGTCCTATTATTTAACCCATAACTGGAAGGAAGAGACGGATTAATACCTTTCGCAAGTGTATTTGCGCGTAAGTGAATGCTAGGTATTCAACTGGAATTCGAACTCGGTTCCCCGACTTTCTCGTTCCGAGCCGATATCCACTGCGCCACAACGTACATCCGGCAAAGTACACAAGACTAAAATCTATTTGGTATAGATTTGTGTTATTCAATTTATAAGAAAAGTCCATGAATATATTTTGCATAAGGATAAATACGTCAAATGTAGGAAAGTAGAAGCAGACTGAAAGATTCGAAAAAGACTTAAAAATGAGTTCACGGAAGTATTTTCGGGGGAACTGGGTTGTTGTACGCAAACTGAAGTGAAGTTTGATATAAAAGACAACATTTAACCAGTGTTCAAACAGAAAAGGAAAGTTCCTTTTAAATCATTAGAGGCGATAGACAAAGAATGGCAAAGATTGGAGAAAATTGGAGTTATTAAAAAAGTAGATTATTCTGACTGGGATTCTCCTACAGTCTATCTAAAGAAGAAGGATAAAGAAATAAGAGTGTTTGCAGATTTTTCGACTGGCGTAAATGAATGATTAAAAGATCAGAAGTATCCACTCCCCACACCAGAGGAGATATTTTCAAAGTTAAATGGAGGAAAGATCTTTTCAAAGATAGATCTGTCAGAAGCATATCTACAAGTAAAGGTCGAAAAAGAATGTTCAAAGTATTTGACAATATATAGGATTATACAGAATGAAACGTCTACCGTTTGGTTTAAAGATAGCACCTAGTGCATTCCAACTAATCATGGATACTATGTTATCGGGTCTGGACTATGCAATGGCGTACTTGGACGATATTTTGATGAAAAGCGAAGGCATAGAAGAGCATACATCGCATGTCAGCGAAGTGTATAAGCGAATTAGAAATTATGGGTTCAAAGTAGGACCTGAAAAATGCGAATTTTGCTTGGATGAGATTGAGTATTTAGGTAAACTTATCAATCGCAATAGTAGAAAACCTAATCCAAACATAACTGACGTAATTAAGAATATGCCTATTCCAGATAATACATTATCTGAAATAGGCATATTCTTAATTAAGCTACAGTAATTTCTGTGGTTTGTGAATTATTATACTATCTATATTCCTAATATGCACGACCTAAGAGCAGCCTTAAAGAATTATTGGAAAAAATAAAAAAGTGGTGTTAGACGAAGAAATGTGACGAAGCTTTTGAAAAAATCAAAAAGTGCTTGTTGTCAGATTAGGCGTTGGTGCATTTTGACCCGAAGAAGAGTTAATTATAGTAACGGACGCAAGTGAATACGGCATTGGATCTGTATTGTTACACAAATTTGAGGATGGCGCAATGAAACCTATCGCTCATGCCTCATGAGCGCTGTTTCCAGCAGAAAAAAATTATAGCAAGATAGAAAAAGAACCGCTAGCTATAATTTATGCGGAAAAAATTCATAGAATCATTTATAGGAGGTAGTTTGTGCTGCAAACGGACCATAAACCGTTATTATCAATATTTGGGTCGAAAAATGTGTACCGACTCATTAGGCGAACAGGCTACAAAGATGGTCTGTAATTTTGTTAATTTATAATTTCAAAATGCTATAAGCTAGCGGCGCTGAAAGAAGAAAAGTATCTAAAGTATGTACTAGTAAACACTGTTAGCATATTACCAGTAACGCCAGAAGAAATTGAAAAAATGGCGAAAAGAGTAGACTATATTGCTAAAATGATGAAGCAAGTAAAAGGAAATAAAGAAAATAAAGGAGGAAAAATTTCACAATTTTCAATTTGTAACGAGACAGTGATGTATGCTCAGAGAGTGGTAATACCAAGAGTGTTAAGAAAAAGGGTTTTAAAAGAATTTAATATGGATCATCCAGGCATATCACGCATGAATTACTTAATGAGGACTTATGTGTACTGGCCTAGAATGGAGTAAGATATCAAAGAATTGGTGAAACAGTGTAAAGGCTCTCAGCTAGCAGCTAAATCACCACCCATAAAAACGCAGCCGTGGCCTAAAACGGATGTGCCGTGGTCACGAATACATATGGACTATGCAGGACAAATAAAAGGAGAATATTATCTAATCATGGTGGAGAGTTTTCCCAAATGTCCTGAAGTATATAAATCCAAGCAACCAACAGAGGCAAACAATCATAAAGGCTTTAAATTAAGTATTCAGCCCGCTGGGAGTACCAAAAATAATTCACAGGATCTGATTTTTAGAGTTAATGCGAGGCGTTAGCTATGAAACACGTAACGGCAATTGCATAGAATCCGTGGTCAAATGGGCAGATGGAAAGTTTCGTCGATACATTCAAAAGAGCAATGAGAAAAGCAGATTGAATCGACACTGATGATAAAAATATTAAAGCGCTTTTGATGGTGTATATGATTACACCCAATCACAATATCAATGGTAATTTATCACATGTGGAGGTAGTGTATGCAAGAAAGATTAGATCAATCTTTGATAGGTTATTACAAAAGGAAAGGAAAAAGACCGTTAGTAAACCAAACTCGGATACCAAATATTTCAAAGAAGGCGATAAAGTTTTCTTTAAAAATTATCGGTCAGAAAAGTGTTTATGGGAAGACGGAATAGTAAGTCGGAGAATCGGTAAAGTTATCTTTATAGTGCAAGGACAGAAGTTTGTCTGCAAAAGACACCTAAATCTGTGAAGACCCCGATTCGTGGAAACCGTCAATAAGGAATATGAGATGCCAATGGAGCTAGTTTACGATACGTTTGAAATTAATCCACCCATGAACCTGGAGGTACCGATGGAAGTAACTAATGATTCTCCTGAAAGTGAGGACACAAGGAGAAGAAGTAAGAGAAAGAGAAAGAAAACAAAACACCTATGCCCAGATCCCAAAAGAAAAAAAAGTAATGTGCAAAATTCCACGAAGAATTTAGCTCGCGGGGAGGTGTTGTAGAAAAACATCCTATCCTACCCTCTAATGGATATGGTCTAGGCTATAAAAGACTGTGACTAGGACTATACATCACAATACGTCAGTAGACGGAAGTATACGTCATTAGTCGGACGCATAACTCATAGGCGCAGACATTTTCTACTTGATCGTTATACCTGTTACTATTCGTTGATTGTTCTTGTTCGTCTATTGGTTTATTGTACTGTCGTATAATAAATCTTTTTTAATCTATCTTCAGAGTTAAGTATTATGCTTACACTATTCTCTTCCCTGATATTCCATCTCGGGATATATCACTTAAAAAGAAAAGGCAGAAGTTTCGAAAATTACAATCTAATTGTGAATGAGAAAGATGAGTGACAAAAAAGTAATAAAAAAATATTGGTGGGGAAACTCAGTGCAACGAATTTCAAAAGCTAAAACAGAAGTATAATGTAGATCGTTCATTGATATGGTAAAACTAAAAATTTACTGTGAATTTCAAAAGTCTACACCCCCTATGGAAGTTTATATATTTTGCATTTTAACTGGGAAGAAAATATTTTTCAATTCAAATGATTGTTAAGTAATAAGCAAATTCATCACACTTTTATTTTATATAAAAATTATATTTTAAAAATTTTACTCTAATTCTTAAAATCATATAACTTAGGAAAATGTATTTGCAAAAGTCTACGGTCCCAGAGTGTTATCATACGATTTATCATTTATGTATAAAATCCAGATCAGTCAAATATAATACATGCGTTCTAATATAACAAACAATCTCTGGCCAGTCTATTATTTTGCTATATATGACATTTAACCGATTACAAAATCATCCACCACATGGTTTCTTGCTATGTTGGTCTTTAGACTCTGACTGTAATCACAAGGTGTCCAACTCGGGAAAGAAAATGGTCAAGCTTCTGTTTCAAAAACTAAAAAACAAACATTATTATTTAAAAGCCAAATGAAAATAATGGCAATAAAATATTGCAATAATTTAGAATTGTCTCTAAGCAATGTTAAAACTTTATTTAAGAAGTGGTTAGTGCCGAAACAACTGCTACCCTACAAAAAATATGTAAAAATGTGCAAACTTACCAGGAAAGCAAAATCAAAACTGGTCCGGGTGCAACCTGCAACCCGGCAGCATTACTAGAAGACTTGAAAGCTTCTGTTTCCAGTTTTAGGACAGATGGTCATGCAGCCACAATTCAAGAGTATTGCACCGGTCTAGCTTGCAGGGGAGGGTAGCTAGAAAAAGCCCCTTCTGAAGCTTATGCGCAATTAAGCAAGGCTAACTTTTGCCAAATTCACATCAATGATTCCATGACCATGTGGCGACATATTTTTGTGGTCAGATGAGACCAAAGACGAGTTATTTAGAAAAAAAATTGAAACGCAACGCTTAGCAAGAAAAAAGACACATGTATGCATGGCGGTGGCTTGATCATGACTTGGGGCTCTTTTCAGCTGCAGGACCTGGAAAGCTGGTGACTATTCAAGGTGTCATGGACAGTGTCAAGTACCAAGAAATATTGAAGGCAAACCTGCTGAAGTGTGCTAGAGCTCTGCGCAATTTAAAGTTTCAACTAGATAACGAGCCAAGCATTTGTTTAAAGAACTAAAATGTGGTTTGTGAGCAAAGGAAATCACAGTTTCGAAGTGGCCCTTCTAGTCTCCAGACCTCAATCCTATAGAAAACTATGGTAAAATCTGGCTGTGCACCAACGTTCCTCATTCAATATGACACAGCTCGAGAATTTCTGCAATGAAGAATGTTAGCAGACCTATGCAGCAACATCGTGGCTGCCTTCCCTGGCGTCTGCCGGCTTAAATTGACGCTGCAAGATCATACACAACGTAGTAGCTGACAACATTTCAAAAGGAGTGAAGACATTTGAAATTCATTTTTCTAAGTTATATGGATTTAAGACTGAGGGTGAAATTTTTTAAATGTAATTTTCATATCAAAGGAGTGTGTGATAGATCTGCTTATTATTTAAGAATTATTAGAATTGAAAAAAAATTGTAGTTTTCTGTTAAATTATACAAATATATAAATCTTCAAAATGTAGTGATGGTTTTTGGAAGCTACTGCAATGTTTCAAATCTGCAATCAGGAATGTACAATCTATCATATGAAAGCAAACTAAACACGAATATAAGTTTAAAGATAAACACAGGACATATGAATTCTTTTGCGGAAAATTGCACAAATCTACACAATTCCCACAGTATTTTATAGGAATGCTGATTTCCACAGTCAGTGATTCCACAGTTAGTAATTCTACAGTTAGTAATTCCATAGTAATGTCTCGGACTACTGAGTTTGGCAATTGGTTACTAATGGATATCTTTTAATGAAGGCATTTTACTAGTTTATATCTGAATGTATTTATATGCCTATATGCATGTGTGTATGTGATTTGCATCATTATCATGACGGCAATGCATCCGTTGTTAGAAACAATGGACTGAGAAGCCACACAGTGGTAGACAGTAGTGTTGTAGGATGTGCAGATAACCCAATCTAGGATACTGAATTAAGCAGCCATATATGTTTGATAGCTATGGAATCGAATGCTGGTCTCAAGAGTCAATTTAGGAGCTATGAACACCGAAACTATACGGAAGTCTCCACAAGAGATTAGATAGGTGATAAGATAGCTATCTTCTGCGTAAGATGTGACTATCAATGTGTGCATGTGTATGAGCCTGTTGGCGAGCAGGTAGAAACATTTATTTCCGACCATCAAACCAGTGTTCGAATCTTAACATGATAAACTTTTTCGAAATGTGACAACTTGACGTTATCGATCTTGAGACGATTAAATTTTTCGAAATTAATTTATGTTAGTCCTAATATAAGTACAGTAAAAGTTTGAGAGCTTAAGCGTACTAGAGTACATCAAACAGCGGTTCATGATTGGTTTTGTCTTTCTCGCAGAAAGAGTTTGCTCAGCATAGTTGTAGTAAAAATCACGGGTGTACTCTGTTGAACAGACTGTAATGTATCAAATCAAATGTCTGTGAAAGGGAACAGTTTACCGCCATAGCAAACGGATGTTTGCTCATAAAACATCATCAGCTGACTATTATGTATGTATTTTTCTCATTTAACCCAAGCAAGGCAATAAAGGTACACATTAGTGATTTTTAGAGAATGTGAGAAAGAAAAACAATTAAGATGAGATAGGAACAATTTAACAAATTTTGGAAGAGAAAATATATTAAATAATATTGTATATACATTTTGAAGTTCAAAGATTTCTTGGAAACAAGCAACTGGAAGATACTTTCACAGGCGTGAAGTGAAGTGGAATAAAATGTTTCCATGGAATTTACCGTTATACCTAACCATTTCAAATCTAAACTGATGTCACTAATCTTGTATTATGTGACAACAATAATCAAGTAAGGCTGAAACATTGACTTGTAAAATGGAAATATATATATATATATATATATATATATATATATATATATATATATATATATATATATATATGAGTGTGTGTGTGTATAGACTTTGATGTATGGATGCAGCACAAACATATATTACTCATATATTATGACATATATCACAGACGAAAAAAGAAATGAGAAAATATGTTCCAGTCTGCGATGTTTTTAAATAATTATTGGAGACAAATTCACACAAAATATAAGAAGCGTAAAGGGTGACAAATTGAACACTTTTTAGAAAGCTGTAATAATTCCACTGCTGAATATTTTCTCGTGGCCATATAACAACGAGAGAATAGAGAAGACATTATTTCCGTTCTTATTTTTTCCCAGACGAAAAAAAAGACACCATCAAACGTCTGAATAATGTACGTTCTTTGCAAATTGTTAAACAAAACTAATGGTTAACAAACATTCAGTGTGTGGGGGGTCTGTATTTCTGTGTGTGCCCGCAAGTAAAAACCATTTGTAACTAAGAAACAGGAAAAACTCGTTATTTCGAAATATTGAAAATAGCCATATCTTTTTACATCGTACGAGAACAAAACATATTCACAAAATAAAGGAAAGTGGTGTTTTAACTTTTTCTAATCAAATGTTTATTACCATCATTAATAATTATCTGAAGAGATATTTTTCATTTAATATCGAAAACAAATGTACAGTTTTGTAGTAGTTTGTATTTTACACATTTAATAATTATATGTTATATTATATATACGAACGTAACAAATAATCATAGATTATACATACCATTCAATATGGAAAAATATACAGTTTTGTAGTTGTTTGTATTTTACAACTTTGTAACGTAACAATATTATATTATATATACGAATGTAGCAATTAATCATATATTAGTATATATATATACCATTCAATATGGAAAAATATACAGTTTTGTAGTTGTTTGTATTTTACAACTTTGTAACGTAACAATATTATATTATATATACGAATGTAACAATTAATCATATATTAGTATATATATACCATTCGATATGGAAAAAATATACAGTTTTGTAGTTGTTTTGTATTTTACACCTTTCATAACGTAACACTTAATTATATATTATATTATATATAGGAATGTAACAATTAATCATATATTAGATTATATATACCATCCATATAAAAACAAATAAAGATCCTTTATATATGGACCAAAAGTCCAGCCATCCTCCATCTTTTATTAAGCGTATACCCTCATCCATAAAATAGAGAATTGTTAGAAATGCAGCAAATGAGGACGGGTTTAATAATCATAGTATTATTTATAATACTAACTTAAAATGGTAGATATAAAAGACCAAAAATTAGATATGTAAAAGAGAAAATCAACCCCCGAAGAAGATATTTGAATAGAAACATTATTTGGTATTCGTATTATTTTCTTTCTTTCGTTCTTACTTCTTTCTTTCTTACTTCTCATCTCTTTGCTTTTTATTTTTTGGTTTTAGAAAATGTGGGGATATATAAAAAGCTGAAAAATGATACATCAACGAAAATAGAGTCTAAACAGGAGTTTTAAAAATGAGAGTGGCACATTGTCCTTTAAGATTGAAAGAAGAAATCATGTATTTTCCAAAAATATAAACTTTTATCAAATCAAAAGTGAATCACTTCTCTGATTAGTTAAATTGAATACACACATAAATTATATGTCTTCTCATTTGTATAAATAACAATCGGATCGTTTCTTATATTCAATTTAAATTATTTTCATAACTTTGATCTACTATTGCCTGATGATGAAGTAAATATCTCGAAACATAGAAATTTCCGTGTCGCAACATATTTTCAATTAAAATACAAATTTAATTATCTATCTATCTATCTATCTATCTATCTATCTATATATATATATATATATATATATATATATATATATATATATAATTGCCTTGTCATTGTTTCATATTACATTGAGTAGTTGCTCCGAAATATTTTTTATTTCATCATGTGAAGGAATTATCTTCGAGGCGTTAAACTTATCAGTAAATTTTAGCATTTTCATTTCCAAGAAATTAACGGATATGAAAACAAAACAAAATTGAAGGAAGGATTTTAATATGTTATTTTTTTACAAATACAAAATTTTTTTAGAACAATAAATACTTCCTGACGTTAGGATTACAAATAACAATATTAACAAGAATAACACACGTTATTTAATTCTTTATGCTTGAACTGTTTTAATTTCTTACAACGTCGAAGTGACGCGTCGTTTATTCATGAATTCCAAACGCCACAAATTATAATAAGTCGAATGCACAGGAAACATGATTAACAAATAGAAGGAAAAAGGAAAAATAAAAATACCATAATCTGTTTTTATTTTACTCCATTTCGCATTCTTGGATGAAGAAACCGATCATGCAAAATATGTTATATCGATAACCATTTCTTATTTGATCTTTATCCTGACATATGATATATCTATATATTTATGTTTTTAGCAATTCTACATTGAGCAAATTTCTTAGCAATTCTACATTGCTAACATTCAATAATCCAATCATCATATTTATTGTTTATAAATTGAAGACTCGATTTCTGTATCTCATCACAGTATAAATGAACAAGGAATACATGATGCTGAAGGGTAATCAGTCTCTAGTGGTTGAACGAATATGATTCGTGAAAAATTTGAACATACTAAATATTTTCTATATTTATAATTGATTGTCTTTTTGGATGTTCACTGTGATTGCATGTTTTTTGCTTATGCATAAATAAATTAATGCTAAACTAAACTAATAATATTCTGGTAGATCTACTGAGTAATGGCTTATTTGAGCATCGGTATTTCTTCCGGGAAAACCCGTTTTGAATTTCACCATGTATGATTTATTAGCGAGCTGACACTTTCATATTATGGGTTTGAGAAAATGTTCGCTAAAAGTGACACTGATGAGAAATTTGCCTGATTATACAAAGTCATGTGAATGAAATTGGGTAGACGAAATATTTCGGAATTGGAAGCTTGTTTAATAACTTTTAAGTCTTTGTTGATAATCACACATCTCACAGCAGCGTGAATATTTCGGACCGAAAAATTAACAATTCCTGATTTTCTCTATGAAAACAAAGCAAATGTTTTGTTATTTGGCCCCTTGCGTAAGTTGGGACTTATTTAGACTCACCTCATAATAGTCAAACTGACACAGACATATAATAGACATACCATTTTATAATACTTACAACAAGCTATTAAGATTGCTAGGTTATGCATATCATTTCAATTATAAGTTAAGATAGTCTCCAGATATTTTATGCGCATTGTGGGAGGTATTTTAGAATTAATAAATGTATGTGTCAATTGAGGAATGACTTAAGGTCAATATGCTAAATATGAAAATAGCATCAACGTAAGCTGCCAACATAGACACAGATAATTACCTAAAATGCATGCTTATACACCTCAGAAATCGATGTATATTGAGTGTGCATAGTGTATACGCTTTCCTCAACTAGATAGGAACGTATTTCTGATACATCGAATAACTTTGATTCATTTGCAGGAAAACACCATTCTAATTCTTCTAACATATTTATTCTGAGTTTAAGTCCACATGCAATGCGAGGTCCCAACCTATTACTTTCATGGCTTCTTAGTACTTTCATGGCTTCTGCTCAGACCTGGTGCCTCCTCAACAGGTGTTTAGTCGTGCAACCAGTATGACAACTGAGTCCCACCCATTCACAGTTAGGTTAGCCAAATGCAGACGACAATTCTACTCCTGCAGCTTCTTCTCTCGCACTTCACGCATGTGGAACTCGCACCCATATTCTTGCTTTCCTGACGGCTACAACCTCCAGAAATTTAAATGCAATGTCAATACTCATCTACTAACCACTTGACTCTAGACCTTCCCCCACCCCATATATCCTTTCCTTTCTCTCCCCCCTTGCAACTGTCATCACATCTGCATTTTCATCTTTCTATTGCTTCTTTTTAAATGGTTTGTAGTTCTCTTCTCCCTCCTCTAATTAATTTTCTTTCAGTTATGTAGCCCCCCGCACATCAGTGACATTTACGCCTTACCCGGGGTGAAATGATTAAAAAAAAGAATAATACTTAAGAAACAAATCCTTGCAATCTCATTCATAAATATGACAGTTGAACAGCTCTGTCGCCAATGCAGTATGATCATACACTCTGAAATATCGCCAAATAAAAACTAATTTTTGATTGTCATTATGCTAATCAGTTTCGGAAGCTGAAGATTCTCCTCAAGAATGCCATACTTGCAGCTCCCTACCGATGAGGTGACATCATGTAAATCATGGAATAATGTGCATCTTTCTGTTTCCTTAAAAAGTGGATACCCTCATTCTGGTAGGGAATGATCTTTACCTCAACTAAAAACAATAGTCAACTCATATCTGTGTTGTGTCTATTGGAATCCTGACATTTTCAAATGATTTCTGACCTGGCTTAAATCTTAAAGACGTTGGATAATTATCCAATGCTTCCTAAAAATTATATATTCAATCATGTGCGTGTATGCATGTGGTTTTTATGAAAACAGTTGCATAAAATTATGTATTATATAGCTACAAATATCCGTTTTCTTTCCGTAGAAATATTATATATAAGTACAATCACACACACACCGACACACACACACACACACACACAAACAAATATATATATATATATATATATATATATATATATATATCCGTCTTTATTTTACAAAAGATTTTACAAAAGACAGAAGCTGATGATAGTTCATCTGAAATAGCCCATACTTACGATTCACCATGAAATAACAGGTCTGCCTTCTTCTTCTTCATCTATGTGCCCTGTCCCTTCAGGACGTAGACGATCATGGATCTCCACGTCTCCCTATCCCTTGTGGCTCTTAGTATGTTTGCTCCTGTTGCTCCTGGCAACCCCCGTTCCGTCATCCACCTGATCAGGCCCTGCAAATATGTTATCCGCTGCCTTCCTCTGTCTCTCCTTCCTTCTATCTGACCAGTCAGTATCAGGTTCTCCAGGCTTTCCTTCCTCATTGCATGTCCCAGGAACTTCAGTTGTCTCTTCCTGATGCTCAGCATCAATTTCCTTTTTGTTGCCATTCTTTCTAACACTTCGTCGTTGCTTGTATGCTCAGTCCACGATATCCGTAGCATCCTTCTGTAGAACCACATTTCGGCCGCTTCCAGTTTTGTCCTCATTTTCGATGATATTGTCCAGCATTCACAGCCGTACTGAAGAACTGACATCACGTAGCAGTCTAGCACTCTTTTCTTCGTTTCTATTGAGATCTTCCTGTGTGTTAGTATTTTGCTCATCTTCTGGAACGCGTCCTTTGCCATGCCAATTCGCCTTCGGATCTCCGTGTCGCACTTTCCATCTCCTGTTAGAACACTTCCTAGGTACTTAAATTCTTGGACTTGTTTGATTCTGTTATCCCCCACCTGTATTTAGCATTTTGGGTTGTATCTTTTGCTGATGACCATGCACTCAGTTTTCTTAAAGTTTATTTGTAGTCCCATCTTGTCACTCTCTACTGCTACTTTCTGTATGAGATCTTGCAGTTTCCTTTCCGTGTCCGCAATCAGTACTGTATCGTCCGCGTATCTTATGTTGTTCAGGTTGTGGCCTCCAATAATAAATCCTGGTGTGTCATCTAGGGTCCTCAAAATATTCTCGCTGTATAGGTTGAACAAATCCGGTGAAAAGACACAGCCTTGTCTTACGCCTTTTTCTATCTTTGTGTATCTACTGAGGTCGTTACCTGTCCGTATGCAGGCCGTTTGCTGCCAGTAGAGATTCTTGATTATTCTTATATCTTTGCCGAAAATGTCGAGGTTTCCTATCATTTCCATCAATTCTTTGTGTCGTATTTTGTCGAATGCTTTCGCGTAATCAATGATGCATAGGTACAAGTCTTTCTTCATTTGTAATGCCCTTTCAGAGAGCATCCTAATCATGAATATGGCGTTCCTTGTTCCAGTGTCTTTGACGAACCCGCACTGTTCCTGTCCTATCTCTGGCCTGATTCTGCTTCTCGCTCTATTCATCAGGATTCTGATTTTTTCTTATATTTGCTCCATATGTATTTATATGCATATATGTTTAGAGCTCTCATAGAGAGTTACCCTAACACTGTATGTACAGAATACTCCTTTAGATTCTTCTATACCCACACTGAATATATATATATATATATATATATATATATATATATATATACTTTGGAAATGAGTGCAACCTAGGTTTCAACCTTTCTGTACCTTCAGGGGATTTAAAAAAAACTGATTATTCCTTTACTCAAACTTACGAACATGATGTTTTTAATTGTCCGACTGGAAATTTTAAACAACTGAAAATTTTCAAAATTACGGAGGAAATATTTAAGGTTATAGGAAAATATACTGAAATGCAAGTGGGATGTTAATAATCCAGTGCGATAATTGATTGGTTAAACTTATTAATTTGCATTATTTAGATTATTACATACATTTCTTATACATTACATTAAAATAATTTGTGTTAATGCGAAGTATCAGGTGACAACAACGCTTTATTAACATTAGTGCAGTGGCATTTCTGACTTAAAACCTGAATTATGAAAAGTCAGATGCAAAATATTTTTAAAGCCGCACGATAAAAAAGAAACATATTGATTATCTTCACCTCTTCCCAAGTTTCATGTCATTCAAATTTTAAATTGAGATGGAGAGATGTGTGGATATGGCATGATGTATATCGTATCAGATATATGTATGCGAGAAAAAGCTGGAAACCACATCCTAATAAGGGAATAAGGGATGAGCCTCTTCACCTGTTCAATAGAAAAGGGTCGAGTGTGAACCGGGCGATAGTTTAATCTATCTACTCCAATTCAAAGAAAAAAGAAAAGAGTGAAAAAGGATGGAAGAGAGAACGCCGGAAACCACATCCTAAACAGGGAACAAGGGATGAGCCTCTTCACCTGTTCAATAGAAGAGGGTGGAGTGTGAACCGGCCGATAGTTTAGTCTATCTACTCCAATTACAAAGAAAAAAAAGTTTTAACTTAGTCAAAAAGAAATATGATCGGCCAAATCATTTAGAATAGAAAAATAGTACCTATGTCAATAATTAAAAAATTCAAACGAAAATTAAGGCTAAAAAATACAAATTTAAACAAAAATTAAGGACAAGAATTAAAAAACAAAAAGGCATGCAGGATTCAAATTACCACATAGTTAAGACATATTGAAAAGTGAAACGGGCGTCCGCTTTGGTTGGATACCGTTTTTTAATTTTCTCAGATGTCTTCCTCCATCTTGGCTAGTTGAATATCTACTTAAATACGAGTATCGATAAAAAATAATGTTCAAACAATTCATATATATATATATATATATATATATATATATATATATATATATATATATATACACTACCTGCCATAATTATAGTTATGGTCATAGTGTATATAAAATGCAAATAACTTGTCACTTTAAGCAGATTAATGAGGACTTCAAAGTTTCATTGGGACACTGTTTTGATGACAACTATTATGTAGGTTAGGTTTATGTCTCTTTTTTTAATATTTATTTGGAGCTTGGTTTAATTTTATATTTTGTGGGTTGTTCTAATTTGCGTTTGATTAGCACCCTTTTAGTTTATTTTTTATTGTGAAGGTTATGATTTGTTCTTATTAATTTATGATGTTTTTTTAAATGCTTTATATTGAATATGTTCCTTCTTAATTGCCTTTTAGTTGATTTATTCCTGTCAGGTTAACCTCTATTTTTTCTTTTTATTTCTATTTTCTTTTTTTTTCTTGCTGTTTCTTACCGTGTTCAGATATATGACCATAACAGGGTTTTATTCTTCGATCATAGTTGTGTGTTGGTGATATTGTGTGTATTTTTGTTTGTGGGTTTTTCATTTTTGCTTATATATGCTACTTTTGTGTTTTGTTTTTATTTGATTTTGTTGTTACTTATTATTTTCTGTAGCCAATTAGATAATTGCTTTTAAGATGCAATGTCAATTTTTTTGTTTTGATGTTATATTTCGTAGTAGCTTTAAAACCAACACACACGAAAACATTTGTGAAGAAGCAACAAAACAACCATCAAAGAAATATTAAATAATCACAAAACATCACTCAATATAAAAAATGAAAAAAAATAAAGCTGTCAAAAAACATATGGAACCAGAAAAGAAATAATATTACCACTAAAATTAAATGACCAATAATAAAAAGAGCACATCCACACAGCCACAAAGCTGAAATTATGTTCAGAAGAAATATTAAATAAGCTATAAAGAAGCAAAGTAATGTATTAAACAAAATAAATGAATTAATGGGTAAATATAGACTAGCAAACATACGCACACACACTAACACACAGAAACACACAAACACACGTATATATATATATATATATATATATATATATATATATATATATATATATACTAGTATACCATAGTGGATCAACTACTTTTATTAGAGTGAGTATCAAATATTAGACAAACTTTTGATATCTGATTTCTAAAATACGGTTTAACTATTTTGTACAACTTCAGTTGATCTCGTGTGTATTTTGTAAACAATATTTGAATTTAAGATAATCATTTATTACATGTATAATTAAGGTTATAATATGAATTTTGACATACTGACCGCGACGTAGTCATCCACCGGAAATAAGACAAGAATGAAAAACTAGTACACACATAGCGAAATTTTTTTAAAGAGAGAGAGAGAGTGAGAGAGAGTGAGAGAGAGAGTACACGTAAATTTCATAGTTTACACAGAAAATTTTGATAAACAACTCCACAAAGATTTTTTGAACTTCTATGAGTATTTGATTTATTTAGAAACGATTTCAGAATAATCCAGCACATATGCTAGAAGCAAACGACCTGCATACGAAGATAACATTCAGACTGCACTAGAAAGAAAGGGGTGTAAAACAAGGGTGATTTATTAACGTTTATACTGATTTTGACCTAAGAAAGCTCGATTTAATATCGGCTGAAAAAACTTTTAACAAATTTATGGGCGCATGGCAATGTGTTTAAACTACAAGTTCTCTTTGAATATTTATGTGTAAAATAAACTAAGTATGAATAAAAAGCGACAGAATGTATATTTTTTAAGAAAAATACTTCTATTTTTAGCTGTCAAATTGTGGAAAACGTTTTAACGTACGGTGGAAAACTTGACGCCTAAATACCGTTTTGAATCAGGCAAGATAAAAGAAACAAAGAATAAAATCACTGGACAGTTTCGTTAAGAACAAACAAGTGGTCTGAACATCAATCTTTTATAAAAAACAATTTTATGAAAATAAAGCAGTACAATTTATTTAAAGGTGAACAGACGATTTCAGGCAAAGATGACGTTGTTCTAAAATGGCTGTGGAAAATGGCGTGAACATTAGCAAAGAGCATATTTTTCAAAAAGATGCAAACATGAAAGAATTTTACAAACAGAATCAGAACGAAACGCAAGCAAGTTTTTGGATAAGTGTTTTTAAAATTCCTTCAAGAATATGTGAGATACCAGAAAGTTTGTCATTAAGCTAATTTATGGTAACAACAGGATTCCCAATATTTTCATGTGTTTGTGTGTGTTGTTTGTGTTTGCGTGTGTATACTTGTAACTGTGTTCCTGGTGTATGTGTTTGTGTGTGTTTGTTTCGTAGGCGCGTTTGTGTGTGAACAGTGCATTAATAAAAATAACTTTTGCACTAAAACATAATCGCTACAAAACAAATACTCAGATCAATATCGAATGATCAATTTTTTTTTCAAGTACATAGGGCTTTAGTTTGTATTGAAACAAAGGCACAGCGGATTATTTCGTTCTTATTATTTTAGAGTTTAAGTCTCCATAAACCATAATCTATATTTTACTAAATTTTTGAATATAAAAAAAAGAATAATATTTGTGTTAACCCCATCCCCATAAAACACACAGAGCCACACCCACCACGTTTATATGTATATTCTCATAATTACCATCGACCAAGACGTCGGATTCGTAAAAAAGAAAAAAACAAAGAAAAACAATCACGAAATCTGAGAAAAAAAAAACAAGGAACAATAAGAATGTGAAACAAAAAAAGACATTAAAAGAATTAAAAAATAACTATAGTTTTCAATGCTAAAAAGAGCCAAATTGAGCCAACGTAGAACATATCCACAACGTAGAATATATATATATATATATATATATATATATATATATTAGTGTGTCGCTTGTATTACTGTATATGTACTGATACATACATACCACTTCCTTAGATATATCGGATGCAATTCTGAAAATATCGTATTTTCAAATCAGTTCCCTATATTACAAAAAGCATTTAAAATATTACAAAACGAAAGCATACCCACGCGTAGTTTTTCTTAGCTAAATTCTTATATATATATATATATATATATATATATATACTTCGGGAGTATGTGTGTATGAGCATTTCCATGAATTTCAATTTATATATATATATATATATATATATATATGTGTGTGTGTGTGTGTGTGTGTGTGTATATATATATATATATATATATATATATATATTGCAGATAAATAATACGCAAATGTACCTTCGACGCTTCTATCACTGACAACGGATTGTTCGCTCCCATCTTAGCAAGTCGAGCAATGAGAATTGGGACGCTTGACGGAAGTTGGGAATAAAACACGTCGCGGTGACACGAACGTGCTGCTTGTTTACCGATTGTATGCCACAACAATGGTGAGAAACGAAGACAACGGGGGCGTGCTTTTATCTTTGCTTTTATTTCGTTGACATGTGTCTATAGCTGTGTGTGCTTGTGTGTGTGCTCTCACCCGTGAGTATTTGTGTGTGTGTGTGTGTTTGCGTGTGTGTTTATGTGTGTTTAGCGTGTATTCCCCATTTGTGTTTCCCTGCTTGTTTTTAATCCATTCATTCATGTATTTGTTATTGTTTAGTTCGTCTCTTTTTTAGCGTGAATGGAATTTGGTATAAAATCTTTCAGTTTGCTGTTTGGATTTCAATCGGGAAAAAAGAGGATGTAGTAAGGTGTAGATTGGGAACTAACATTTCGTGGCACTGCAATGACTGCACTGAATTTTATATTACAGGATAATGTGTAAATATCAATGCCTTGTCAAAAAATGGGGTGTAGGTTGTCGCCCATTAATTACTAAGTCATTTAGGTATTAGAAATTACTGCATATCTATTTGCATTTTCACATCCCTTTCGGCAAGATGAGAGAGAAGTCATTGAAATTGTCAAAAGCAATAACGAAAATACACATTTGGATACCATATAATTCGATGAACATCAGTGTTTCGATATATATATATATATATATATATATATATATATATATGTATGTATGTATGTATGTATGTGTGTGTTGACTCGAGTTCAGTGACTGTCTCACGACGAGAAAAATGTTACTTTTTTTTCAAATATATTCATGCCAAATCTTCTAACAGGCTTTTTGTATCTCATGCGCCCAACATAAGAATTTAGCGTGCAATTAGATTATATTTGCTTTGTGGTGCAGTAGAATCGGAGAGACGCGTTCGAATTCTAGTTGAATTCTTTGCATTCACTTACGCGCAAATAAAAGGGCAATGGGAACGACATCAATCGGTCTCTTCTCTACAGTTATGTGTTAAATAAGAGGATAGATTGGGTTCTGTAACCTTGGCTGGCTACTAGTATACCGCAGAAATTAATGGCAACTTATTGCGTAATAATTTTATCTACTCTCAGTCATGCGTCTTTTGAGACATGATTGCCCAAGCGTGTATCACGTATATCACTTAACTGACTGATTAGATTAGAATCTACTTCTAAAATTTTTAACATTTATATAGTTAAATTCGACTCAACTAGATATTTTTTCAAACTGTTTGACAGTAGAATTCCCCTCCGTTTAATAGCTTGGTCGTCGGTTTTATTTTGATCTACGTGTTGATTTAGGATATATTTGTTATGGTGTGTTATGATTTTTTCAAGGTTGTTTGTGAAACTGTAGCTAAGTTTAAATGCGGCTACAGAAACCAAGACATCCAATACATAAAAAACTATAACCACAACAAGAAAAATAGAAACAGAAAAGTCATTTGGTACACACCTACTTTCAACCAAATGCTCAACACCAAGCTAGGACAATGGTTCCTGAACTTAATTAAAAAACATTTCCCCACAATAACCCTCTTAGTAAAATCTTCAACAAAAATACACTTAAACTAAGCTACAGTTGCACAAACAACATAGAAAAAATCATAACAAACCATAACAAATATATCTTAAATCAACACGTAGATCAAAATTAAACCGACGACCAAAATACAATCAAACACAGCAATGAAAGCATGTGCAATTGTAGAAACCCTAGTAACTGCCCACTACAAAATAAATGTAAAACAAACACAATAATCTATCAATGCAACATAACATCTATAGAAAATCCAACTATAAATAAAGTGCATATCGGATCAAGTAAGAACACTTTTAAGCAGCGCTGGTACATGCACTTAACCTTATTCAAAAACAGCTTATACCGAAACGAAAAATCCCTTTCTACATACTTTTGGAAGCTAAAGGATTCAAAACTGAAACCCAAAGTAAAATGGAAACTCCTAGAAGAAACTAGAACTTGCATCTCACTTGACGACATCTGCCCTTTATTTCTAAGTGAAAAGCTACACATTCTACAGTACCCCAACAGTATCGAACTACTAAACCGTAGAGACGAATTAGCAGTACTATTCAAACATCTCAAATATTTCTCGCTAAAATTTAAATAAACAAATAAACACCCCACCGATGAACCCTCCCCCCAAAAAAATACACATAAGCAACCCTATTGATAAGCAGAACAAAAAAACGTAGAAACAAAATAAATGAAAACCATACCACACCAGCAATAAGTCCAGCTACCGTAAAATAGTAGAAAAATAAAAGAAAATATCAACACTGTAAAAAACAAAAAAACACATACCCCAATACTAAATAACCAAAATTAAACGAGGAAGCAACCAGCAAGGAAACAAAACAACACATACCAACCCCTAAACAAATTAACAACACCCAGGGCGCCACCAGGCTAAACCCAGACAAGATAAGTATGAAAACCTATCCTGAACTCAGCCACCCACCAAACACATAACCCTAAGATGTTAATAAGGTGAACAGTATGCAAATTACAACCCAACCTCCCTCACTTTCACCTAAAAAAAACAAATCCACCACAAATAAACCGTCTTTTCAACCACATAACATTCATACTAACTTGATCACCCGAGGAAACAGCGGCCAAGACACATGGTCATCTTCTAAACTCGAAAATTTCTGTGTAGTGATACTATGAATTTATAAACCATTGTAACAACTATTACAATATATATATATATATATATATATATATATATATATATATATATATATATATATATTTGTGTGTGTGTCTTTGTGTGTGTAATTGGGGGTCTATTATATGTGTGTGTGTGTGTGTGAAATATGTGTTTGAGTGTCTGTGTTTATGCGTACGCGTTACTCTGTGGTGTGAGTAAATTTGTACACTGTATTGATATAAATAATTATTGTATAAAAACCTAATGCCTTCAAACCAAAAACTCAGATCTATATTGCATGATCATAACTATGTTTTTCTCGCAAATATCTTCATTTTTCTTGCTCAACAAGAAAGAACTTCCTTTTCTCATCAGTAACGCCTAAACATAACCAATATTTGACGATGAAGGTAACATTTGAGATTGAGATTCATGAATCTGCAAAAGAGATAAAATATTTTGTTTTAAAGTTTATATATATATATATATATATATATATATATATGTATATATATATATATATATATATATATATATACAGTTTTTCTTATCTTCAACTTTCATTACCCGTAGCGGAAAATCAAGTGCGTGATTCATGTGAACTGTTTTCCTTTAAGGTTAAAATAAGTACTATCTTATGTTCTTTATTTCACAATCATTTTTCCAAAAATTTAGTATTTCTTTGAAACATTTTTAAATCACATCTAGTATTTGAAATCGGGATAAAATATTTTTCTAACTTCAGTTTTCTAAATCTTTAAATAATACTTCATCAGACGATAGTAAAAAAACACTGAAGTAATTATATTCTCTGCATACATTCGAATTCCATATAAACAAAGATATCTCAAGAAATACAGAATGTTTTTATCAAATCTTGTTCAATATATCGTATCGTTTTCAGTTTATGTTAGCTGAAGATCTTAAAAATGTTAATAATAAAGTAGATGACGTGTTTATACATATAATTTGTAAATGAGTTATTACGCAACTAGGTTTCTACCATTTGGTGTCTTCAGAGGATTTGCAATAAGTTATGTTGCTGTTTTTTTTTATAAGAACGCTAAGGTAACGGTGATATTTTTATGAATGCGCAATTATCAAGAATTAGAAGTTCTAACTTTTTAATCCATGTTTATATGAACTTAAGAGGTATTTTATGATATATTTCCACTTAGTCATAATTTCTTTTCTTTCATTCAGTAATTCATTTCTGTTTGGAAATAACATAACAGATAGCATTTCTTCTGGGCACAGTCTCCATATATTGCCATCGTTGTAAACTTGACTGTTTTCAATATACTCCATCAGGGTCTTTTCCATAAAATTTAAATTTAATTTCTACAAAATTTAATTCGGATATTTTGTACAATTTTTAAAATTTTAAAGTTCATATATAGATCTGTGAATTTGTAGTCCCTTTTTGTCACTCTCCAACTCTAGCTTCTGTATGAGGTCCTGTAGTTTCCTTTCCGTGGTTGCAGTCAGCACTGTATCGTTTGCATACCTTATGTTGTTCAAGTTGTGGCCTCCAATAACAAATCCTGGCGTGTCATCTCGGGTTGTCAAAACATTTTCGCTGTACAGGTTGAACAAATCCTGTGAAAATAGACATTCTTGTCTTACGCCTCTTTCTATCTTTCTAAATCTACTGAGATCGTTACCTGTCCGTATGCAGGCCGTTTGCTGCCAGTAGAGATTCTTGATTGCTCTTATGTCTTTGCCGAAAATGTCGAGGCTGCCGAGTATCTGCATCAATTCTTTGTGTCGTATCCTGTCGAATGCCTTCGCATAGTCAATGAAGCATAGGTACAAGTCTTTCTTCATTTATATTGCGTTTTCGGAGATCATCCTAATCAAGAATATGGCGTTCCTTGTTCTAGTGTCTTTGACGAACCCGCACTGTTCCTGCCCTATCTCTAGCCTGATTCTGCTTCGCGCTCTATTCACCAGAATTCTGACAATCAGTTTTGTAATGTGACTCATTAAGCTGATATTTCTGTGTAGTTCAAACTCGTTTGCACCTGGTTTCTTCCGTAGTGCTATAAATATTGACTTGCTTAGGTCGTCTGGTATTATTCCTCTGCTATAAATTTCGTTTATTATGTCGGTAATTTTTCTATGTCATATTCTTCTAAGGCTATCACCAGCTCTATCACTATGCCCTCTGGACCAGCTCTTTGTTTGTGGTAATTTTGACAATTGCAGCATCCACTTCGGATTTTAGTAATTCCGGTCCATCCATCTCATTATATATACTCGGTTGTTCATGTGGAGGATCTCTTCGGCTATCCACTCGTTTTTTCTTCTGTGTCTTATTTCCTTTGGAGCTATGTTGTTTGCTGAGGTCACCATCGCTTCTTTTAGCGAATCTCATTTTGAGTGCCCTTTTCCAATTTGTTCTTCATATTCCTTTCTCACTCTGTTATTGTATTCTTTCTGCAGGGCGAGGTCGTTCTCTAGCGTGTCGTATTGCAGCCTTGGTGATGTGCTAGGCTTATTCAGTTTTTGGAGTTTCACTCTTAGTTTGCAGATGACTGGGACGTGGTGACTTCCGCAGTCGGCACCTGGGTATGTTTTGTATTGGACCACCGCTTTCCTGAATCTCTTGTTTATAGTCATATAGTCTATTTGGTTCTTCGTGTCGCCCCCTGGGCTGCTCCATATCCATAAACCTCGTGGGTGTTCTAGGAACCAGGTGTTAGTAATTACCTGGTCATTGGCTCAGCACAATTGGAGCGATTTTTCTCCTCATTCTTTGCGATTCCCTAGTCCAAAGTTGCCGTTCGTGTCTCCTTCTCTATCTTTAACTAACTTGACATTCAAGTCCCCCATTATAATCTTAATTTCTTGGCTTTTGCACTGGGCCTTGGCATTGTCCAGTATTGAATAGAAATATTCTATTTCGTCCTATCAACTTTGAGTTGTCGGCGAAAAAAACTACTATAATAGCTATATTGAAGGGCCTTCCCCACAGTTAAACCAAGAGGTCTCCCTCTGAAAGCTGACAGTATCCAAGAACACATTTCTTCAGTTGTTTGTTTAGTATTAAACCGACCCCTTTTTCGTTTATATATAATCCCGTGGGTGTCACTACTGAAATCTCCTTTATTAGGCCATCTGGCTTCGCATAAGCCTAGAATGTTGATCTGCAGTCTGTCCATCTCCTGCTTGACATTCTCTAGCTGTCCACAGTTGACTGCCCTGACGTTCCATGTTCCGATAGTAATTTTGTCATAAATGCGCACAGTCGCAGGGTAACGGTCCAGAGACACCTGTTGCTCATGTCGCCCTTTCCCGGGCGAGGGACACATTTTGGAGTAAAATGTCCCCTTTACGCCGTTGGTGCTAACAGTCGACGGGTGACAGTCAGGTGGCACCTGTTGCCCATGCCGGTCCTTACCGAGCGAGTATTTGTTTCATTGAGAAGCAACCCCCTTCACGCTGTTGGCTTTAATACATTTTTTAAGTAACCATAATTGAGCGGGGGTAGATAGTGAAGTGGTATCCCGTTGTCTTCTCCTTATTAGCATATTTAAAAAATAATGCATCAATCAAGAGTTTGAGGTCCTCACCTCCTCAGCGGACAAGGCTGAAGGCTTTGCCTGCAAATTCTCGACCAAGTCGTGTCTGGATTCCAGACGAATCCAGACACCAGATTTACCATCTAGAACTGAGGCCCAACTGAATGACGTTCCCTCGCTGATTTTTAGTATAATATCAAAACTTGACCCTCACAAAGCGAGTGGTGGGGACGGAATCCCAATCATAGTCTTGAAGAAATGTGCCCCTGAACTCTTCTCTGTCCTTTCTAAGCTCTACAACCTCTGCCTATCTTCCTCCTGCTTTCCTGCCCGTTGGAAGTCTTCTTCTGTGGTTCCAACATTCAAGAACACTGGCGAACACTCGGACCCCGCAAACTACCGCCCTATCAGCCTTCTTCTGATCTTTGGCAAAGTGTTCGAAGACATTATCAATGCCGAGGTCGTTCAGAATCGGGCTGCTATCGGACAAACAGTATGGCTTCTGCTTCACCAGGTCTACTGCTGATATTCTAACGACCATCACCGAGTATATATACCAGGCTCTCGACAAGAATGGTGAAGCCCGAAATATCGACCTGGATATCTCATTCGACAGAGTATGGCATGCTGGCCTTCTACGGAAACTGAGAAGCTACGGCATTACTGGACTTTTGTTGGACTTAATCCAGTCATTCCTCACCAACCGCACACTAAAGGTGATTTTAAACGGACATGCCTTCCCAGAACTACCCTACAAACGCGGGTGTCCCCGAAGGCTCTATCCTAGGTCCTACGCTTTTTCTAATCTACATCAATGATCTCCCCGATGGCATAAGATCACAAGTAGGCATGTACGCCGATGATACCACAGTATACGCTCGTCTCTATCAAAAATGTGGTATTGAAGATAAGGCGAACCTCGCGGCAGAGCTTGAAAAGGACCTCCAATCCGTGGTGGATTGGGGTAGGAAATGGCTCGTAAAATTCAATTCTTCCAAAAAGAAGCTGCTGTCAATTAACCACCACAGACGACCGCACCTCCCTCCCATTAGCATGGAACAGGCATGCCTACCAGAGAGTAAAACACTACGTCTGCTTGGTCTGACACTGTCAGTGGACCTCAAGTGGAATGACTACGTCGAATTCATTGCTAAATCCGCAGCTATGAAAGTTGGCTCTCTGTGCAGGACCCGAAAATTCTTTCCGCCTGAATCTATCCTGCACTCATACAGATCTACCATCCGCCCGTGTTTTGAATACTGTTGCCACATCTGGTCGGGTGCCCCTGCCATTCTCCTCGGGCCTCTTGACAAAATATAGCGAAGAATCTCTAAGGTGATTGATATCGACTTAGCTAACCCATGCAGTCACTCTCTCACCGGCGTGATGTGGCTTCCCTGTGCTTCTTCTATAAATACTTTCATGGATTCTGCTCTGAAGAACTGGTGCCCCCTAGGTGGGAGTTTGCACGAGATACTAGATTGGCAATTAGGTCCTACGCTTTTACAGTGAAACCGATGAAATGTAACCGCAATTTCTACTCCAACAGCTTCCTTTCTCACATTTCCAGCCTGTGGAATTACCTTCCGCATGCTTGCTACCCCGACGGCTATAACCTTCAGAAGTTTAAATGTAAGGTCAATAGACACCTCCCAACACACTAATCCTCCCATCCTCTCCAACTCTCTCCCTATGTATATCCTAACTCGTCTATCGCCCTGTGTAACCCCCTGCGCTATAGTGGCAGTGGAATTCCATGCTTGCGGTGACATGATTAAAAAACAGGTAATTTTTAATGAATAAATAAAATCTTGATTTATGTATGTATCCCATCATGACTAAGACGAGCGAGGTACTTTGCATTTTTCTCTCATTTTTAGTCATAATATGTGAGGTCATTCTATTTTCTCTCCCCAACTCTGATGTGTCATCTATATGCTCAAGTTTGTAAAAGTATATCACACTCTGCATTTCATTATCTCTCTTTCTTTTTATCCTCGCTGTGAGTATTTGATTCCCTAAGCTCTCTTTCCTGAATACATGTCTCAGGAGTTTCAACTGCCTCTACCTTACGTAAGTATAATTTCGTTTTCCTTTCGATTCTCTCCGAATGCGCGTCGTTATCTCAAAATAGCTTTACTGTAAAGGTTGAATAAATTCAGTGAGAATATACATACTTACAATCGTTTATATTTTTTTATATTTGTTGGACTCTCTCCGTGTGCAGCTCTGCAGCTTTGTGGCTCTTTTGCTTCAATTTGGCAAAGAAAACTTCGATATTAAATTTGAATATTTCTGTCCCGCTGTTATTTCTCTGAATTTCTATTTATTTTCTTTCATCGTGAGAAAGAGATCCGATGTATTCATTAAATCACTAGAATTTTATTCTTTCTTTAATATGAGCAGTCTGTCCTTGGTAGTTGATGTGTCTTATTTATGAGCATGTCATTCCTTCTTTTAGTTCTCCAACTCTATTATGCATATCTCTTTTATCTCAATCTCTCTAATTCTGTACATTTTTCGTCAACCCATTCGTCTTTTGATTATCTGCATTCGTTCCTTACTTTCTGATGTAGTTCCCGGTATTCTGTTTCATATCTTGGCATTGTTGTCGGTCTCCTTTGCCTTATTTTTTAGAATCTCATTTGGAATCCGTCTGTATTTCCTTCTACCTCAATTTTATTTTTAGATTATGTCGATTGTTGTTGTTGTTAGTAAAGTTAAGTTAGTGTATCCCATTTCGTGTCTCAGTTTTCATTTTGTCCATCGTATCTTTTTTTCACGCAGCCTATATATTTTCTTATAGGTTTGTGTCGTTCAGAAGTTACTTGTATTGCAATTTTTATACTACGTTAGACTTCTTCTATTTCTGTAGTTTCATTCTTAATTTAGATATAATACGAAGGTAGTCACTTCCGCAGTCGGCATTCGGATATATTTTGCAGTGAACAACTGCATTTACTTTTACTTGCTATGCAGTTAATTTTGCTTTTAGCTTCTCATATTAGACTTCGTCATGTCTATAATTGTTTTAAATATTCTTAGACTTAGAGGTTATCTATTAACTGATCATTCTTCGTGCATATCAGACCCGAATTAGCCTGCATATGGCATTCATGTCTCCCATGATGATTATAATTTCTTATAATATACACTGACTCTCATAAAAGATATGATGAAATGCGTTCCTTTCAGTTTACCAACAAGAATTGTTTTAGATAATGGACAATAATCCAGAACGTATTTCATTATGTCTTGATCCCGTATCGATCCAACTTTTTTTTTCTAAATTTTTACTCCTCCGCATATATATAGTTGTCATTTTCAAAATCTTAGTTTTTGGACATCTATACAAAAATCTTCAAGTTACACGTACTCATCCTCTGTTTTATATTTACCAGCTGGCCACTGTTGTATCTGCTTTCCATTATTAGCTGAATGTTTTTGTTGATTAATCATTCAAATTTCTATATTTTTACCCATTTCTATAATTTTATTGATAACCGTTAACTATTGATCTGATGATATATTTTATTTACTTTTATGTATTCTTGTGTATTACAGCGAACAATATTACATGAATTTAAAAACAATCATTTTTGTTTGATCATAAATACGCAACAAACCACATAATAAATATTGAGATTTTCTACGCGAAAGATACATGTCTCACAAATTAGAAAGTAAGAAACCTCTAGCGGAAATGAAACTCAATAAGAGAAATGTGTGTGGGGGGTTGTGTCTGTCTTTCTTTCTTTTAAGAAGGTCATCCCATTATTGATTACTATATGTCCACGTATGAAGTTTCAGCCTAATCTTAATCCTGGCATGATCTCTCACTGATATTGCAATGGATATATTCCTGCTTCGAGGTGTTGTGCGTATTTAGAAAAGTTTTTTGAAAGCAACACTTTGTTTACATAGCACTGTTGGACATGGTGGCGAAATTTCCTCGCAGTCTATTTGATTTCTTCTTGATCTATGCAACTTCAGGTGGATTATCTTACTTGTTTTGAAAAAAGAAAGTGGAACACACCATCTAAATACTTCGTGCAAAAAGATTACAATTAAAATATTGGTGGACAGTTATACATGCATACACACACGCAAAAACATGCAAGCAGACACATACAATCGAGCGAAGAATTATTATATTGTATTCATAAGTAGCGCACGTTAAATATTATGCAAGAATGCAAAGCATTACGATGGCTTTTCTCAATGACGGTGCCCAACCGGTAATAATATATTTTGTGTAGACGACAAGATGAAAAGAAAAACAAAGCGGATGCGCAAAATTTTAAATAAGACAATTTTCACATCGCACGCTGTAAACGGAAACTGAGAACTAAATATGTGTACAACAATGAAGATTTAGATATAATTTAAACAAAAATTTCTCTTATAACTAACAGAAAATCGAAACAGGTAAAATTCGAGGATCACATATGATAGAAGACTAGCTAAATTTCATAATCATAGAACATATTAGAAACACTGCATAACCAACCTAGCAAGCAAGAGGACAGGCTTTAGACGAACAGGCGTTACGAGATACATGCATATATTTTTTAATACCTACAAAGGATAGAAAATTTTAAAGAGCCATCATCTTTAACTTCCTGAAAGGACAAGTACATTGAAGAAGAAAAACATCTATATGGCGATTAATGTAACAACAATATATATGAATCAGTCTCTTATACTATGATGTGTTACTTAAATCGTAGATTAGAATGAGATATCTTCACATGTGTTTCAACTAAGAAAAAGTATATGACACTTCAATCCTCGGAGATTCTATGGAAAACCACTTCAATATCCTTTCGCAGAATGAATGGCAATTCTCATCTAACGTCAATTAACCTTAATCGCCAACGTCATGAACGGAGAATGCATTAATAAAAAAAACTAACCTTCACATTTTCGTCGTTTATGTCTTCTATTTATTAGAGTACGTAATAATTTTTAACTTTCTTTACAGATATGCTTCTTAGTCTCAACCGAGTGTTCGATGATGTTCCTTGTAAATCGACGTTTATATATCAAACGCTTTAGTTGTAGTTTTTAAAATTTATGTTTTTGTTTCGATTTCAATTCATTTTCTAGTCATAATTTTAATTTTAGCACGATACTATAAACGGTGTAGTTCAGTTAAGTCTATTTACAGTGGTTACCGGTAACGTCGATGCCGATCGGAGATTGAAGTAGTCAGTCACGAACAAAGGTACTCACAAAACCATCATTAAACGATTTCAAATGCTGAGAGAGTAAGGAAGAGAGAGAAAGAGACAAACAGACAGAGAGAGCCAGAGCGTATCAGCGGGAAGTTATGAGAGTAAGGTGATATGGGTTTATTTCAATAAATTGGTAGACTGATATATTATTAAGATAGATTTTTTCGAAATGTCATTACTTTCTCAGAAATGGCTCCGATTTCAGTACCACTGTCAATTTGAGTGTTTCGGTGTCTATATCTCTTGCTTCGTAGAATTTATGCGTGATACAATCTAATGCTTTCCGGTGCACTCCTGATGTCATTTTCCCTTCAAAAAATTGAGAATGGTAAGCTATTTTCAACAATGCATGTGCTTTATTATTGTTTCGGTTTTTGAAACTTCATTAAATTTCTCTTCAATATGTTCAATAGTGTTTACGTATGGAGACCTCACGCGATTTGGATAAAGACAATACAAATACATTATTCGATTTCTTAATATTGTTTTGATCAAAATGCAGCGATATCAATCTGAACACTTGTGTATTCAAAACTGTATAGTTCAGTTTCATTTTTAGTGTTCAGTGTTATAAGGAGATATATTTTGCAGTTTATGTAATGGAATTGACATTTTTTATTGAGGTTGTCAGTTTTCATACATATTTTGAAATGAAGTTGTATACCGTAATATCTCTTATAAATTGCCTTATAAAAGCATCTTTGAAGCTGAAGACAATAATATTTACGATTACTCTTTCTAGATTAATGTAAACATTTTATATTACTAAAATTTTTCATAACTTATAATTTATATAATCTGCCTTTTCAGAAACCACACCATTTATTTGATTTATTGATATATCCCCAAAAGGGATGCATATTATTCGAAGTAGATAAGAGGTTTTGTCAATGTAAATGGGTAGAACAATCTAGCAAGTAGCCGTAATGGACTGGTACGCGTCGTAGTCGTATGCTGCATCTTTAGGTGTAGGCTTATGCAATAGGCGTAGTCAATGGATGTTCCAATAGGCGTAGTCCCAGGCGTCTCTTCTTTAGTCTGTATTATGGCTGATCAAGCCAATCGTTGTACTGTGAAGGCAACCAAGGTGTATGCTTATTCATTATCTCTCCTCCCACTCATCTAAATTTCCCCGTGAAATTTAATTTCAATATTTTCTCTATTTATGTACATAATGAATGTGCGTTGTGGTACAGTGGATATCGGCTCGGGACGAGAAACCGGGTGAGCCGAGTTCGAATTCCAGCTGAATCCATTGTATTCATTTACGCGCAAATACCCTTGGGAAAGGTATTAATCCGTCTCGTTCCTTCCAGTTATGGGTTAAATAGCAGGACAGATTGGGTTCTATAGCTTTGGTCGGCAACCAGTCTACCGCAGAAAGCAATGGCAACCTACTGCGGGATAATCTTCTGCCCAGTCAGTCATGTCTCTTTCGAGACATGATCGCCCAAGCGTGTATCACGTATGGCATCTAAACTGACATAATGAATTGACTTTTTTCATAAGTCTTTTTCGCTTCAATCCTCACTGCTGTGGTGGCGTTTAACACTGTGGCCTTCAGGTCAGGTATACCTTCATTGGCGAATGTTGACTTGCTGGAACGGAAATTTTGACTGTGTCATACAGAATTTCCATTGGAATTTCTGCGCTATTTTTTCAAGACGTCAATAGTGTGTCTGGGTCTCAATTTATAACAATGTCTTTTGCACCGACATTTGTCACTTTTTATGTTATATATGACCGGTCCAATGCTTTTGGTTATCCTGTCTTCTTCCGAATAAATTTTCTCAAGCCCTAAGCTTCATGAAAAAAACATTGTCACCTGGCTTATTAGCTTTAGTCATCTGTTTTTGTTTTTTGTTTATTTTTTAGCAATTTCCTTCGCCAGACTAGGCAACAGCCTGTCGAACACAGAGCATATTTTTCTCGCAAACATTAATTACGTGGGCGATAACCCTGACGTCGTATTCAGGTTTGGCGTAATTCTATATACTGCCAAAAACTTTTGAATACTTTCATACGTATCCAAGCCTTGACTTTTCTTCAACGCTCGTTTAAAGGTGTCCACGAATTGTTCTGCCTGTCCATTCAATCTTGGATGATATACTGGTAGTGTCACGTGATCAATGAACAATGATGAAAAGAATTATTTGAATACTCTTCCTATAAACAGGGATCCGTTGACGCTGACTAAAGTTTTAGGGAAACCAAAGCGACTAACAATTTTAGTAAGTGTGTTTACTGTATTTGTTGCAGTAGGATGTCTGCACTTAATAATTTTAGGCTTCTTAGTAAAACTGTTCAAAATAATTAGATAATAAGATCCATTTATGGACCCTACATCTTCGATATGCAATCAAATCCATCAGAAATCTGTATTTGGTCATGTTTGAATCTTTACCGGTGGATCCCTTGCTGTTTCACCAAGTTTTCTATATCTTGGTCTATCCTCGATCAATAAGTATAGCTTCTCATTAGATACTCGAAATCCCTGCATGGCCAGTGTGAGATTATTTCAGGATTTTCGTTTGCAGATTACCCGGATTTACAACTCTATATGTCTGTTCGCAGATTGAAAACGATAGCAGCCAGGTAGAACAATCCAGCGATTACCCGAAATGGACTGGTACGCGTCGTAGTCGTATGCAGTATATTAAGGCCTAAGCTTAAGTATTAGGCTAGTTAATAGGCGTTCTAATAGACGTAGTGCCATGCGTCTCCACCTTAGTCTGTGTTTGTGGCTGAAACCAGCCAATCATATTACTGGGAGGGGAACCAAGGTGTATGCATATTCATTACATCATTTATATAGAAATCCTTTTTAGATAGTATTGGTCTGTCCTCTTTTCTCCCCATCCAGGATTGATTCAGAAATAAATTAAAAACAATAAAAAGCCCTTCGTCAAATAAACGATATTCAATTTGGAGAAAATAAAATTCAAATATGAAAGTGGAATTGTTAGACATAGTTAGAGAGAAACTCACATCAAATTTATCTTCAAAACGAATATATTTGCACTAGCTAAATCTCATGGAGAAACAATACGGATAGTTATACTTAAATCTTTCTAAAATTCATTCATGGATTGTTAATTACATTAAATCTAAAACCATTTATTATCTATCTAAACTTATCTATAAATGAAACGTTGTCTCTGCGTGTCTGTGTGTGTGTGTCCGTTACCTATAGATTCCGAAACGGCTGAACCGATTTTCTTGAAATTTTACACAGTTGTACTATAGCCGTCTCCGAGTGTTCTTAGCTAGGTTTTGTGTCGAGGTACCCCAGATAAATATCGAAAATCGATAATCGAAGAAATCGGGTTATAGAATGAGTTGTCCGATGTTAATCAAATTTGATACACTCATAGACAAAGACATAAAAAACAATATTCAGAAGTTTCAAGGTTGCTGTTCTTGTGTTGGTGCAGAAAATCGATAATATATATATATATATGTATATATATATATATATATATATATATATATATATATAAAATGCAAGATGTTTGTGTATGTGTCTGTTTATCTGTCTGTATGTTCTTTACCAAATTCACAATTTTTATCCGATTCTCACCAAATTTCACGCAATTATTCTTCAGGCTGAGTCTGAGCTCCAGGACCATGGATTAGCTTTAAAGCTTTCATTACACCGGAGCAACGCCGAGCTATACTGCTAGTAGTTTATAAATCATTTCCTTTTGTAGAATATGATGGTTGTTTTCCCTGTCACGAATTTAGTAAGATCAACTATATTATTTTTGTTTGTTTGTTTGTTTGTTTAAATCTGTTATTGACCTTCATTGTTTTTTACGCTTTTCAAACTGTAACCAAAATATTAATTGCAAAGGGCAATAAAAACTACATGAAAAAAGATAAACACGACTGACAGCGTAACAATGAACGAATCATAATAAATGTGCCCTGTGGTGTGATGTTAGAATGCTTGTCTCACTAGATCAATAAATAGTTAGTTCGAAACTTATCTGCTTGCACACACTATAGGCATTTTGCCACATATAATCTAGGCCAAAAATTTACCATAACAATTTCATTTGTCATTCAGAAAAATATGAAATATTTTGTTTCCTTTGGAAACGCCGATGAAACTTTTCAAGTAAACAGCGATAACATTTGAAAGTAAACAATTTCTAATGTAGACAAAAGCTAATCGATTTTTTCATCTAACAGAAAAAAAAACCGACCTAGTTTTTGTCGAGTTTCATCGTGAGTGAAAAAGTTAAAATATTCTGAATAATTTCTGATAAAGCAAGGGTTATATTTAAGTGAAAACTTACTTTTATGCTACACAGAATTATAGAATAAATTTATTTCTTTAATACCGTTTATACCGACTCGTAAATTTTTGTTGTGTTACTTTAGTTAAGCAAGGCTCTCTTATCATGAGTATATATTTTGCTTGTGGTAGCGCAAAATTTTATTGACATGTCTACTAGATTGCTTAATTATGCTCGTGATTGTACACCTTTTTATAACCGACACCAGTCGTAGACATTAAATATCAGTAGAATTCCTTCACCTCTTCAGAAGTTTAAAAACGCATTTTCAGAAAAACTTAGTTGCTGACTACATTAGTTATTACTTACCAGTTATATGCAAATTAAATATAAAATTACAATCGATGTCTAAATACTCACTTTGACCTCATTTGTAAATAAAATAATGTTATCACCATTAAGGCTTTCCGGCGTGAGTATTTGCAGATGGTAAGAAATACAAATCGGTGTTCTTTACTATATACATTGAAAATATCATTGTAAATGAACACGAACAAATTAAAATGCTGTATTTTGTCCCATTTTTCGCATTCTGATTATTTTTCATGCTATTATAGACGTAAATTCCGGCCATTTGCTTTATGACCACTGGGACCAGCATATTATTTCAAATTCAAAGGAAAAAATATGTTTACATGTGTTATTGTCGACACATTGAAAGGAAGTCCATTAAAAGTGAGAAAATAACAGATTATACTCCAGGTTAAATTAAAGAATCAGACATCAGCGCAAACAAGCGAAAAAAGAAACGCAAAAAAAAAGCAGAAATATTTTTTTCCGATTCGATAAAATGAAAAAGATTATTTGCTGAAGCGAAATGAATAGAAATTTCAGTAATCTCTGCACATTCTACAGTAAATATTTAATGGCAAACCACTTGGGAATAAGGTGTTGTAAGATTGAATCTGATGGTGGCGTGATGTATAACAGCTCAGAATGTCAAATTGGAAAATCATTTTAGAATTCCTGTCATGTTCGTTATATTCACTTAGTGCAAGTCTCTTTGGGAAATATGTGAAGCAGTCTCTTCTGCTTACTAACTATAGATATGTACAAAATAGGACAAACTTGAACCTGTAGTTTACGTTCGGACCCTGTCTATCACTGTATATAACCGTGTTTAATGTGGGAAATATTCTGCCAAGTAATTCATGAATCGGAGAGACATACTCGCTCAAGCGTGTATCACGGAGGGTTACTAAAGAACGGAATCTAATATATAGTGTTTAAACGCAGTATGCGTTTATTCAATACAACAACAACCAGCATGTGGTATAAAGTGTAATCAAATATCGTCAATAAAATGACAAAATACCGCAATACACGGATCAGAATAACGTACATGTCTTCGATAGTATCAGAAGAATCTAGTACTAATAAAATTATTGAAGCAAGAGTGATCTAAAAATAAAGGTTTAGGACAGTAATGACAATTATGAAGCAGGAAAATCCGGAATTGAAAGAACTTTTGTGATATTCTTAGATGAGTATTTGTTTAATATCTTAAATATTTAAAATTCAATAAACACTCGAGGGGAAATGAAGTAGGATATTAATAGACTAATCTTCATAATGTTATGAATCAAGGTGTGAAGTAATGTAATTTTTATTAATTAAATTTAATAAGCCACAAGGGTGGAATAATAAGAATTTAAAAGAGAATTCTACTCTGGTCATTGTTTGATCATTATAAAAATCAATCTGATAAATTCTAATTTAAAGGTAGGAATATAATGTATGCTTCGATGGGAATAATATCCTCTAATTATAATATAAATCAGAAGTAATTTTCTGATTATACTCATTATAAATTGAATTTCATATGACTCACCACTCTTCGGTTTTACTGTTTTCCGCCAATTAACTTTCCTTTTATATATTTTTAATTATAAAATGATGCATAATATATGAAAACTGGACAGGAGTTAGAGTGAATTCCTTTATTTTTATGATGTATTAATATTACATATTTTTTCTGATGTAATAATATTACATGATTAGCATTTAAAAACAGGTAATCAACAGGTACCCCGACTCTGACATTTGGAAACATTTTAGATATATAAAATTACAAAATTACACAATGTGCCAGACGCACTAACCTACCCAGGTTTCAACCGTTACGTAACATTGGACAAAGGTATGGAAATCCCATTCAAGTTCATTCTCAAAATATACTAACGCCGTAAGAGTGGAAGTAAAGGAAGAGGAGGAGAAAAGTAGTTTGAGAAAAGAGAGGGAAAAACCACATTGAAAACGGAAGAAAGTTCTTCACTATTAAAGAGAGGGAGTTGCTTAACAAATTAAGAAACAAGTAGTAAATCACATCTGGGTTCGTAAGTACCCAAGATTACATTTTCTAAAATTGCTACATCTTGACATTATTTCGCTTCTCCGATTAAACGAGTCTGGTCGTATTCTTTTAGTGTTCACACATTTTTATTGACTTCAAACAATAATAGACCGCCTTATGTTCTCGAACATATCTGAATTATGCTAAAAACTGTTCTTGGTTTACGTTAAGAAGTTCATTTTATTTTTGTATAATACCATTTTGTGAATTTTTCTTTTAACTTTTTCTTTGTTTTATTTTTTTCTCTCGACTTCGGCTCCTTTTTTTCAGTATAATATTTATGTAAACGAGTTTACTGATTTTTTTATAAATCTTTCTACTTGTTAATTGTTTTCCTGTTTTTGTTTAAACCTTTATGCCCACCTTATTTTCTTTTAATTGGTCAGATTATTTCCTCAGTCCGATTAATTGTTTTGTAAATATTTTTTTTCTTGCACCGTTCATTTTTTCTGTCAGTGTTTTTAGAGTGAAAATTAAATTATTGTAACCACATTGTCCTTGTCTTTGATTTAACCTTATTGTTTATGGTTCTATTTTGCTATTGACTTTTTATTTTCTGTTAGCCAAAAGGTTTATGCTCACGGACAAACTTCGACTTGTAATTGTAAATCTTTATTTAACCCAGGCAACTATTTTTTGTTTAAACCATTTTGTTTCAACTTTTGTTTTATTCACTTATTTAAACGGTCTTTACTCTCCAGCGAAACGTTTTTTGTGAAAACTTTAATTTCAAACAGCTTTTAGTTAAACCAGTTAAAATTTTGTTAAAACTTTTTGTTTTATATTTTCTTAGAAGGTTACTGCTGTAGGACAAATTGTTTCCTTTTAAGTTTGAATCGTTAATTTCAAATTTATCAAATCCTCTTTACATCAGTCAACTCCACAGAACCATCAGTTTAATGAGCCATATAACAAAACTGATCGTCCTAATCCTGATGAATACAACTTGAAGCAGAATCAGGCCAGAGATAGGACAAGAACAGTGTGGTTTCCTTAAAGACACGGGAACAAGGAATGTCATATTTATGCTTCGGATGCTGTCTGAAAGGGCAATACAAATGAAGAAGTAATTATTATGATTACGCAAAGGCGTTTGACAAAATACGCCACAAAGAATTGATGGAGATGCTCGACAGACTTGACATATTTGGGAAAGACTTCAGAGTATTCAAGACTTCTTACTGGCAGCAAATAGCTTGCATATGGACAGGTAATTAATTCAGCAGATATACAAATATAGAAAAAGGCGTAGGAGAAGGATGTGTCTTTTCATCGGATCTGTTCAACTTATACAGCGAGAATAATTTGAGAACATTAGAAGTTATGCCTGGATTTCTCATCGGAGCCCACAAATTAAACAACCTGAGGTACGCAGATGATAGAGTGCTGATAGCAGACAAAGGAAGGAAACTACAAGACCTCCTACAGAAGGTAGCTACAGAAAGTAACACGATAGGACTAGAAATAAACTGCAAGAAAACCAAATGCATGGTGATCAGTAAAAAGGGCAGCTTAAAATGCCAAATACATGTCGGAATACTAGAATCAAGCAGGTACAAAAATTTAAATACTTGGTAAATGTTATAACAGATGACGGAAAGTGTGACACAGAGATTCCATGGCGAATTGAAATGGCGAAATAAGCATTCCCGAAGTTGAGTAAACTATTAAGAAACAGGATAATTTTGCTAGAAACAAAGAGAAGTGTACTGGATTGCGATGTGCTGATCGTTCTTCAATATGACAGTGAATGCTAGACAATATCATCAAAGATGAAGGAAAAACTTGAAGCAACAGAAGGATGCTGGGAATATCATGGATCGAGCATGTGAACAATGATGATGCCTTAGAAATGATGGAAACAATAAGAAAATTAATACTAAGCATCAGGAAGAGACAGCTGAAGTTCCCAGCACATCCAATGAGGAAGGAGGGTTTGGAGAACCTGATACTATTATGGCTAAATAGAGTTAAAAAGAGATAGGGGAAGGGAACGGATAACATATTTAAGGACCTAATCAGGTGGCTAACGGAACGAGGGTTTCATGGTGCAACAGAAGAAGGCGTGCTCAGAGCCACCAGAGATAGAAAAATGTGCAAAGCCATGATCGCCTACGTCCTGAAGTGACAGGCCACATAGAAGAAGAAGTGTTCGTTTAAAACGTTTTTTTTCAAGATTTATTTTTCGAATTTTCTTTAAACTTTATGAAAGTAATTTTATTTTTCCCATGTAACTCACTAGTTAATGCTGATTTTTTTCTTAACTAAATTCAAGTGAAATTCCTTGTTTCGCATCATTCACATTTGATATTTGTCCTCTTTTTTTCACATTAATTTTATGAAAAAATATTAATGTTTTGCTCAGTTGTTGAGAAAATGATTTTTTTATAAAAGGGAGGCATCCATAAAAGAAAAGTCAGCATGTGAAAAAAAATTATTGGTTCGTTGTCAAAAGCCGAATCGAGTAAAAAAGATTCCGAGAGGAAACTAGCATGTACGCATGAAATTGTGACCGAAAGTTGCAAAAACAAAAGGCATGGTAGATAAAAAGAGCCAGCCTAAAACCAAATAAATGGTAGCGGAAAAAAAACCTACAGAAAAACAAGAAACGGTGGATTGAAAAATATCAACCCACCAGGGAAGAAATACAGGCTGAAAATAGCTAAACCAAGAGTAAGGAGATCTTGAAAGAGAAGAGCCACCACAACAGTGGAAAGATTGCAAATAAGATCAAGATTTAATAACCAAAGATATTGGAAGAATGTACAACAATGTGGTAGGCGGGTAATCACACTGCTGCTAGAAGTTCCCGCCCGGCGTGTCATATAAACGTGGCAGAATTTCTTAGAAAGAACCAGAATGTATTCTCATCTCATGAAAGATGGGCGACTCTTACTCGATAACCAAGAACTAAAATGTTTGCAAAGAAAATAGGGTCCGTCTATATAACCGATAGGTGCTTGAGCAAAATTTGTCGATCTTCAAAGGACACTGTGAAGAATACTCTAGAGCCTTTGTGGCTATACACTGAAAAAATATCAAGGGACCCGGGTTTTTATGTGGAACATTCTGTTTTTCTTTCGACAGAAGAGTGTATGATGTTGGTTAGCCGAGATAGCATGAACAAGGACATCATACAAAGGACAGAGTAACAGTTTCTCCGGATATAAAAGGCGAACTTCTCGCCCTGTATCTAGAGAAGTATGGCGAAATTCGAGATCGTCTTATCGAATGAAGGAAGTATTGATTCGATATAATGTTAGACGAGCAGGCCTTCATTTCTATTCCAAACTTTCTGGATGTTGGTGGACGAAATTTGACAATCATATTCTCGGATCGAAAAACGTCATGCTGGCATGTGGCCAGAATGGTCAACAGGCGATTTCCTGTCCCGAGAAAATTGCCTCTGAGATTCCGGTCCCAGTCAACAAAAATTCTCCTCTTCGTATTTTGGCGTCGTCCATAAAAGACATTCCAGCGTCCACTTTCCATGTTAAGTCATCGACTCCCTTTAATGCAATAATGGAGAAGTTCGAAGAGAAAAGGGATATCTGTCCCTTGAATCATCCACAGCAAAGAACACAAACAGTCCCTTGTCCTGTGTTAGCTCGAAGGAAGACGCAGCAGGCGGACAAGAGTCATTAACCATCCTACGAAAAGAGGAAGAAACTGAAAAAACTTAAAAAGAAATTTACGGAAGCAATCAGCTCAAACCATTTATCCCTATTCTTCTGCCCAGTTTTCTTTCAGTGGAAAGAAATCTTTAGGCCAAAAGAATATGGGAAAGAATTACGGACCTGACAATATTTTTTCTATCCACAAATTCGGCAAATGCATGGTGGAGGAAGTGAACAAATCCCTCAAGATGGAGCCGCCATTAGTCATCTGCGCCACTAGAAAATGGCAAAATTCGAGCAATATTGTTGTAGGTTGGTGCCAGTTTTTGTTTACCTCCGCCTTATAGGGCTCTCAAGATAAACATTTCCTGGGACATGACGGCAATATCAGAACTGACATGAGCATCAGTTTTATATGAGATGTGGTTGGCGTGCACACCTTGACAATGCTAAGGGCATATTCTTACCCCTAAATTAACTTTTTCGCAATTGCTATCAGGATTGCTATTTTGAATGACCAAGGCGTAGGGTCGGAGATTCGTAGAGAAATCTACTCTTGCGATCTTCACAATCTCAGAATAAATGTTTGTTATTTAAAAGAAACTCATCAGATTTACAGTGGCTATGATGATATTCTCTCTAAGGAGTTTAGGCTCTAATCAATTTATTTTAATAACTGCTCGATAAGTGCCTCCTGGCTGATCATCAGTTCCTTGACAACGTCGTGTGATCTTGAGTTCACGGATAGAGAGGGCAAGGTTTGTGTTTTGGACGTTACCTAAGAAGGCAACACTCTTCATCGCATCGGGGTTTATGCGCCATAAGACCAAACGAAGCAAGCAGACTTTTATCAGTGGGTCGGGCAGTTGTTGATGAAGTCACAGCAGATAATTTTAGAGGGTGATTAGAACGCCGTCGTTAATCTCGATATAGATCGTAGTGGAGAAAGATCTGGTACCCATAGCCCTGATATGAGAGAATTTTGAGATTTTATCAATCTGTCTGATCTGGTGGATAAGTTTAGAAATGAATTATTTTCGTAGTTAATGTGGACTTCGACTTAGAGTGGTCGGTGTTCATTTGGGCTACATCGATCGGGTGTTAGATAGGTCAGTCTATTTAGGGATTTAAGGATATCCAAGGTTTCATTCGATAGTTTACACTAACCATAGGTTCAACTAGGTTCAGGTAAACTTAGATATGCCTAAGTCTAGAGTGAGTGGTTATTAGAAATTTAAGACGTCGTTGTTCGTGATAGAGGATTTTTCGTGATTAATTATTACTAATGTTAAAGCCTGAACTCATGGAGTGTGGTCGGAAATAATTCGTGCCGGCAACCTTAAGTCTGCCATTATGTGGTTTAAGACTGATTATAGTCGCCGGCTCAATCTAGGGAGATTATCAGCACAAACATCAGCCGAATCTAGATTAGAGAGTGCCATCTAATTAGGAGGTAGTGGTAAAGGAGATGCCAGAGATGTGTTCATATGTACCTTAAAGAGACTTTATGGGAATCCGCTAACATTCTTGCTGTTGGCGAATTCTCAAAACAGGCTAATACGTGAGATTCGAATTGGTCCCATTCTGGACACATGACACACCTAGCGGAATGCTTTGAAAAAAGAATGGTAACATCAATGCTTCTTCATAAACTCTGCCGTAAGATCATTGCTTACAATCTAATGTTTTGCATTATCTTTATTGATATCGTTTCTATTATTCACTTATTAAAAATCTTTCATAAATGTTTGAATTGTTTAAATAGTAGATGCAGTCATAAAGATAATATAAATTTTTAATTTAAAAACAGCGTTTCATTCACATTATTGATAACTTTATAACGAGTGCATTCAAACTTTTGTGAGAATATTGATAATAATTGAATAATTGGTAATAATGTTTTAATAAAAAAGATGGATAAAAATATGTAAAATTACCTGGAACTGATATGACATTTCGCGTTCTGTTAATAACCCACCGTGGTCATGTAGCACATTTGTGCATTTTTTTTATAAATTTGATGTGAGTTCCTACTTGGTACCTAAATTTTAGGAATGAAAACTGTATGAGGTCTTATAAATTTACAGAAGAAATAGTTACGTAATTTTCACACTAGGACTTAGTTAATTTTTGTTCTGTTAAACGTCTAACTTGTGGAACTCTCTCTGGCCCTCTTACTTTCAAGTCAACTTAAATTTTCAAGGATTTATACGCAATGTCAATAGTTACCATGTTTTCTTAATTCATGTTCGTTTATTTTATCCTTATGTCTGATTACAAATATTTTTACACATTCAATAACCAGTGAAATATTTTTAATAACAAAAAAGCAAAACAAAAAGAGGAAATAATTTCTCTCTTTGCAAATTCAGTATCGTATTTTGCATTGTTTCTTCGTTCAAACGGGTTGAGAATAACAAAGAAGCCCATCAAATCCATGAAGATATTAAAGCATAAAACGGATAAAGCGTTACCAAAATAGTTTAAATCAAAATCTAGAATAATTACATATAAATGTTGATGTCCCGGTTACGATTGATAACCTAATATTGAAGCGGTATAGTTATTAATCAATCCAAAGAATGACGTCATATATAGCAATAATATACAGATAAAAAAAGATAAAATGTAGAAGGCTCTTTCTCTTCACCTTCGTCTATGTATCCTCCTGCGCAATAGTGGCAGTTGAATGCCTTGCTTGGGGTGAAATGATTAGAAAAAGTCTAGTATATACAGTCTATGGAGATAGAAATGAAAAAGCCCTTGAGTTAGTAGTGGTACGTAGTGAGGAAGTTAGCAAAATTATTTTTAAAAAAAACATTTTGTTTAAGTAGTTACTTCCCCACTACATACCACTACTAACTCAAGGGTCAAGGCACATAATTTCTTTTAAAAAAGAAAAAAAATTACTACTAAAATTCCACTGCTTAACCCTAAACAAACCAATATTTCCTAACCTCTTCCGTTACTAGAGCAAATATCTGGGTTTATAATATTTTCTCATTCTTTGTTTAGATAATGCTCAGAATGCATGTCTTAAAATGATATGTTGAAAATGACTAATTATCCTCTAAGTTTTACCTGAATTTGCAGATAAATAATTAAATATCCGATCTGTAAGCTAAATTAATTTACTTTGAGCTCTCTATTGGATCAGATTTAATATTTTAAAAATATTGCTAGGATTCTTCTGGATTATTTAAGAGACTTATCCTGGATTATTTTATAATTCTACCCTGGATTTTTTTCGCAGTTATATATATATATATATATATACAAAAATTAAATAAAGGAAAAACACAACAATCAATAATATTGAAAACGCTAACTACATGCTTACCGTGATCGATACATAACTCATAGGCATTACTCTACAATATACATAACACCACGTACATCTTATTAGACGGAAAATAATATCAACTTTTGAATGAGGCCAAAATACACCGAAAGCTATGCAGAATATGATAAACTATAAAAGTAATAACTGCGTAAATCTGCTTTTGCTTACGCATGATACACAATTCGATTTTAGATTTCTAATTAAAATTGTTTTAGCTGTGAACAATTAAATTATAATCCATTATAAAAAATTTAAATCGGCTAACCTCTTTATCAAAAAAATATTCATCATCGATATCCAAACTACAACAAACCAATATTGTTTATGAATTAATATGTCCCTTGCAGAATACGTTCTCAATAGTAATTTCGTAAACAATTATATCATCCATACAACTACGAAACTGACTCGAAAATCAGGCTGCATTTCGCGAGACGCACATAAAATCGATCTTATTTAAACGCACAGAGTGACCTACCAAACCAGTGGCTAAAAGTATAGCCGAAAGTATTCAGATAAGCAACACAGTTGATCAAATTTTACGTAATTTATATCCTCAAAAAAAGAGCATAACATTGTATAAAAACATTATTGAAAAAAAATAACCATGACACGTCTGTCATTTATATATATATATATATATATATATATATATATATTTAACGTAGTTGTTATATATATATATATACATATATATATCATATATATATGTCATATATATATATATTTAACGTAACTGCTATATATATATATATATATATATATAAAAGCTATGTTAAATAATAATTAAATATTAAGTATTAAATTGATTAAATAAATATTAGCAACACTTAAAACAAATGTACTTTATTACTATCATTCGCGTAAGATTCTATTCATATTTTTGGAATTGATTTTTTTGTAACGTGGTATGCAGAAATGTCAATTTTTAATTTTCTTTTATAATAGTATAATTTTAGAGATTTTTAATTTTGACAACTTTTATTTAAAGATTTTATAACTCTGCAATTCTTGTATTTTCATTTTATTATAATTTGAAATATATTCAGTCGAAAATGAAGTCCTGTTGCATTTTAACCCAATTGATCAAATTCACGACCATTCTTCAAGAGTTACGTCAATTTAAAAGTGTATCGATCAAACCCATATCAGAAACTATAGCTGGACATATTCACTAATTTCGTTGGTTAAATGTCTTGATGTTTTTCATCTGAACGGCCTACTTCTCTGAATATTGAATTTCACACAGCCGTTGAAGTAATTCTTAAGAAAACTGGACATGACCTAAAAAGATTTCAATAAAATATTCTAATTTAAACATTGATCCTAAAAAACATTGATGAAATCAGAAAATACCGAAATTTTGTCAGTGGATTGTCGAACACATTACTGCTTTTCAGTTTGATGTAACTATTTACTCTCGTCGCCATTGAAGCGTAGATTACCTACTAAGGTAGAAGCATCATTAGTTATAAATTGTGCGCGTTCTAAGTTGACATGAAAAATATAACCCTATCCTGTAACCATGTTTACTTTTGAGGGAAATTATGCAGTGTTGATGGAATATGGTGTAATCTATCATAAAACCCTATACCAAGACGGAACAGATTTTGCAGAATATAAAATGTTCAAACCTCTTTTCACAAGAGCAACTACATTTTTTAGTACGAAATGCGTGTTTCTCAACGAGACCTGACTAGCATCTTTTAAGAACATAATAATTTTTCGATAGAAAATATTTTATTTTATAATTTATATTTTTTGAGGTGATTAGATCTGATATAATTCTTTGAATAGAATAGTGAACAGTTTTAATGTCTACCGATCATCAATCAGAAAATTTAGTAAGATTATGTTATCGTTAATCATTAGATAAAATTGTGTGTCTTTGAACTGAGCTTATCCAACCATTACATCTGGGCAAAACGTCAAAACACTAGTATTCCTAACTGGAAGAATATATTCCTAAATATATTAGGTATTCATTTAAGAAAGAGTTGATCGGATGCACGGAGATAAAATAAAAGAATTATATACAGAATGTTGTAAAGAAAAAGTAAAAATAAGAAATCCACATTAAAACAATATAGGACAGTCAATAAAAGAGGCATTTCAAGATGTAAATTACTATTTACATACATACAGTGGCAAATACGAAAACTATAATGTTTAATTTTCTAATTTTTTTTAATGAGGAGAGACTTTATAAAATTGCGGCTCATAACAATAGAGAAACATACCTCCACAAAATTAAGCAAACTCTTAAGAAATTAAAGATATATTTTAAAAACAAAACAAACAGCATTGTGCTATGGATCGTTTTATATTGCTACTTATAATGGCCAGTACGCAAAGAATTCAAGAAATTGAAATGCGGTTCTACAGAAGTATTTTGGAATCTACTTATTTGAACATGTGCGTTACGAAGATATTTTTAAAAAGATGGAAGTCAAAACTATATCTTTAGAATCAGTAAACATTTAAGTGTTTATGACGAGGACAAGAGTGCTTAGATACATGAATAAACGGTTGATATATGTAAAGCAAAACGACAACTGAAACATGAAATTATCTATCTCACGATTATCTATTGTGGAAATAGTTGACGAAATACAGAGTATGAGTCTATGGAAAGATTGTAAATAAAGAAACCTTAACAAATACAAAAACTTGTAGTGAGCAATAAATGTGCATTTTCAAAAGGAATAGCACAGGTAGAGGATAAAGAGACTCTTAATCTAGATTATATATATATATATATATATATATATATATATATATATACATATATATTAATAATATCACCCTGAGCAAGGCGGTAACGCCACTGATGTGCCGGGAGCTACGTAAGAGTGAAAAAATTGGAAAAGATAAAACCGGAAACCATATCCTAAACAGGGAACAAGGGATGAGCCTCAATACCTGTTCAATAGATGTGCGTGGAGTGTGAACCGGACGATAATTTAGTCTATCTACTCCAATTGAAAAAAAAGTGAGAAGTTTGGAAAAGAGAAAACCGGAAACCACATCATAAACAGGGAACAAGGGATGAGCCTCTACAATAGACGTGGGTGGAGTGTCAACCGGGCGATAGTTTAGTCTATCTACTCCAATTGAAAAAAAAGTTGAGAAGATTGGAAAAGAGAAAACCGGAGACCACATCCTAAACAGGGGATAAGGGATGAGCCTCTACACCTGTTCAATAGACGTGGGTGGAGTGTGAACCGCGCAATAGCTTAGTCTATCTATTCCAACTGAAAAAAATAAGTGAGAAGTTTGGAAAAGAGAAAACCGGAAACCACATCCTAAACAGGGAACAAGGGATGAGCCTCTACACCTGTTCAATAGACGTGGGTGGAGTGTGAACCAGGCGATAGTTTAGTTTGTCTACTCCATGTGCGTTGTGGCGCAGTGGATATCGGCTAGGAACGAGAAGTCGGGGAACCGAGTTCGAATTCCAGCTGAAATCATTGCCTTCACTTGAGCGCAAATACCCTTGGGAAAGGTATAAATCTGCCTCTTCCCTCCAATTATGGGTTAAATAATAGGACAGGTTGGGTTCTATAGCCGGGGGATAGTTTAGTCTATCTACTCCAATTGAAAAATATATTAGAAAAGGAAATAGGGTTGTTCCAACGAGAGAAATCGGTATAGAATAAAAAGTGTGAAAGGCCGTGAATGTTTTGTTTAAAGTGTATATTTATTGTAGGAGAAATATATTATACATATTATGATATTTTAAGTGTTCATAAAGGTATTTGTGACGCTACACGTGTTGCGAGTCTAAAATCGACACTCTTCAGGCAAATAAATTTGTGGCTTTATATGCCGAGTTCATTTTCATATATATATATATATATATATATATATATATATATATATATATATATATAATCATTTCACCCCAAGCAAGGCATTCCACTGCCACTATTGCGCTTGGGGCTACATAGGGGGAGCTAAATAGGAAGAGTGGTTAGATATAGTAAATGTCAGAAGGGGGGTGATAGATAGTTGGGTGGGTGGGAAGAGTGTTTGAAAGAATGGATGTTAGTTTGTTAGGAGATGTCTATTGACCTTACATTTAAACTACTGGAGATTGTATCTGTCGCGGAAGCAGCCATGTGGAAAAGAATTCCACAGTCGGGAAGTGCGAGAAAAGAAACTGTTGGAGTAGAAGTTGCGGTTGCATTTTATCGGTTTCACTGTAAAAGGGTGGGATCTCTCTCTCTCTCTCTCGCTCTCACTCTATATATATATATATATAATATATATATATATATATATATATATATATATACTATAGTCATCCGCAGATAGAACTGTTTCGGTGTATTACAGCTTATCAGTACGACTTAGACTCCGCTCGCTTCCAAACCCAGGACTGAAACCTGACCGAATTTAAAAATGTAATTTTGTCTGCGTGTGCATGTATGTGTGTGTGTGTGTGTGCGCGCGTGTGTGTGTGTGTGTGTGTGTGTGTGTGCGTGTGTGTGAGTCCGTTACCTATAGACTGCGAAACGGCTGAATGGATTTTCTTGAAAATTTACACAGTTGTACTATAAGCCTCTGCGGGTGTTGTTAGCAAGGTTTTGTGTCGAGGTAACCCCGATAAATATAAAAAATCGATAATCGAAAAAATCGGGTTATAGAAGGAGTGGTCCGGTTTTAATCAAATTTGATACACTCATAGACAAAGACATAATAAAAGATATTCAGAAGTTTCAAGGTTGCAGTTCTTACAATATTGCAGAAATTCGATAATATATTTATATATATAAGGCAAGATGTTGTGTGTGTCTGTTTATTTGCTTGTATGTCTGTATTTTCTCAACAGTTTTATTTTAGTTTTTGCTTCGGGTTTGGCTCTAAGTAGATATACATGTAGTTCTTAGTCTCAGGCATGATACCATTTATTCAGATGACTTATTTAGCCTTCAAAATTCAGTTAACGACGAAAAAAACTTATCTGAACTCGATACCAGGAAATCAAAATTTGTTTGATTATCCATTCATTTTTCTTTCAGTCTACGGTTTCGCTTTAACTGGAAACAACTATTGCTTTTTAGTCTTTCGTGCCAACGTTCAAAGTGTCTCAGCTCCAGGTCCAGAGATTAGTTTTAAAGCTTTCATTGCACCTGTACAACGCCGGGCTATACTGCTAGTATATATATATATATATATATATATATATATATATATATATATATATATATGAGATAAAATACTTGAGCAACCACATAATATGGATTTATTGTAAGATAGCCAACATTATAATGTTTCGGTTATTGTAACCATCATCATGGCGTATATTTATTATTGTGAAGTTTTCTGTTGTTACGGCATTTTAATAGATTTAGATATGTGATAACAACTTAAAATTTTAAAGTTGTTTAAAAGAATTGCTTTAAACTATGACGTCAGTCACAAAATATTTATAACCTTTTGTTATTTAAAAATGTCGTTGAGATGAAATTTCGTTGATTCGCTGATAGGTTTTTGTATTGTTTTTGTTAAGTTGTATCTATATTTTATTTTAATATTACAGTAATTATATATGTTTTGTAGATGTTTATGTGTCATATTAATTTCGATTTATTTTAATTAATTACAGGCGTGATATTATAGGAGGTGTGGAACAGAATTAAAATATAGCGACGGTGAATTTTAAATTATTTTATTGTAAAAATTAAGACTGTAGTTAAAAGTCCGGTGTTAACGTAAAGCTTTTGTGCACGGTTTAATTAACTAGTATCTATTATAATAATATAATATAACGGTAAAAAATTAAAAAAAATATTTTAGTGGTTTAGTTTAACTATAAATTGTAATTAATTAGATTATGGATATGCGATAAAATAAATTATCGTTATATTTATATCGTAAAGTATTCGTTGTAAGATCGTTGTTTGATAGTGTGGAAATTTGAAACAGCGGCATCCTCCACGACTTTTCTTCGCTTGTTGTCGTAGATTAATGTTAACATTTTGGTGTTTTTAAAATTAAAGTTATGATTTGTACCCAAGACTATGTTCTTTTAGCGCATCGGTAGAAATTCAAATTTTTATGTCACTTTTGTGTTTATATATTCGTTTATTTAACGATCTACATGTTTCACCCACATATTTCAGGAAACAATTTCCATATTCAATTGTGTATACTCCAGTCTCGGAGTGTTTAATGCGTTGGCTATTTTTCTTGGAAATAAATTTCCTAATTGTAAGGGAAGTTTTGGTGACTGTCATTATGTGTAGGTTTTTCACATTATTTTCGACAATGGTAGTTGTTGAAGTATTAGGCAAAACAATGTAACGATTAAGTAGATTGTGTTTGGTGGCATAGGAGTTTTATTGCTTGTGAATCTTTATAGCTTTCATTTTAGAATATGAAATAAAATGGAGAGGATAATGGAGTTTTTTGAATGACACTTCAATGTACTTAAATTCATCTTCTAAAAAACTTTGCTACAAATTCTGAGAGTCATTAGTTAAATTCCTATAATATTACCTCATTTTATTTTATTACTATGGTGCCAATAGAAATGAATAGAATCCGCTTCCTTCAAATATATTTTACCGTCTAACACAATATATTTTCGCTACATAGATGACATTTTATTCATACATTCATGTGATAATAACATAACGGAAACTGTTAACAAACTTAATAAAGTAGAATCTACTATTGATTTCACGTATGAAACAGATACTAATAACACATTACCATTATAGATATATTATTAATCAATAATAACAGCAAAATAGAATTCAAAATTCACCGTAAATCTTCCAATAAAAACGATTACATTCACTTCTATTCACACCATAATCGAATATTCAATTCAGGGTCAATATTCAACCAAAATAGAGGGTTACAATATTGTGCTGCATATGCAAAAGAAAAGGGTAAGAAGTCCAATTCATGTTAATGATATATAAGAGGTCAATATTGATTCACTGTAAATTTGAGTGTTTATTTTCAGTGAGTTCAGAGTTTCTGTTAGTTACATTCGAGCAATACAATTATTATCTAAAAAATCAATTGCATGGTAAAAATAAGAATATGAATCTTCACGAAGAAATATTAAAGAAATCACAAGTTCAGTTGACAAAAAGAAAAACATTAAATTATCTACTGTGAAAAATTTAAAACTATTTCTTTTAATGTAAAAATAATAACTGACCTCCAAAATAAAAATTACAGATAGTCAATATTTTATGCAAATTCAGTTGTTCTTTCAGTAAATGTATAAAGAATTATATAAGATATGCTACAACATGGCTAAGAAAATGTCTCACGTTAACTCTCAGATCATGGCTTTATTAGGTCTCAGTTAAATATGCACGGAGATATAGCGAACGCTTATATCAATATACTTGATAATAATGCTAGTATAGTAGACTACACACAGACACACACAGACACACACACACACACACAGACACAGACACACACACACGTGTCAATTGCTAAAACATATTGAGCACCTGTGGAAATACTCTGGTTGTGGTGAAAACGATAACGCCTGCGTGCGTGCACAGGAAAAGTATCTAGGGAAAAATACGAGAAGTATAGTTTAAAAAATGTATGGTTTCAACTCTTCTATGTTGGTATACTTATCTATAATTTTAATAATTATATCCAAAAGCCAAAATGATAAGGAAAATTTACATTTCTCTTTCTTGCTATATTTAATTGCCACTAGCAAGAAGCTTATTCGTGATAATGATTAGATGATAATGGAAGCAAACACAATATGTCTAAATTATTTAGTCAAACAACACATATATACATCTATGTGTGTGTATATATACATATATATATATGTATGATTGGATGAATAAATTTCCGTCATTTTATATATTTAATTTCGCGCATGTGCGTTATTTGTTTTAATTTGTTGACTGCACTGCATAGTAGTATCATTTGGGCATCGTGTGTAAGAAAAGTAGTACCTTGACGCAATTCACAACGCCAGAAATTTATAAACAACAGGCTCAACTGTTTAGAATTTTCTTTTTAATCATATCACGACTAGCAAGGCGGTAACGCCACTGATGCGAAGGGGGCTACGTAAGAGTGAAAAGATTGGAAAAGAGAAAGCCGGAAACAACATCCTAGACAGGGAACAATGGATAAGCACCTTCACCTGTTCAATAGACGTGGGTGGATTGGGAACCGGGCGATAGTTTAGTCTATCTACTCCAATTGAAAAAGAAAAAAGAAAAGAGCAAAAAGATTGGAAAAGAGAAAGCCGGAAACCACATTCTTAGCAGGGAGAAAGGGATGAAACTCTTCACCTGTTCAATGAACGTGGATGGAGTATGAACTAGGTGATATTTTTAGTCTATCTACTCCAACTGAAATAAAAAAAGGAAAAAGAAAAGAGTGAAAAGATTGAAAAAGAGAAATCCGGAAACCACATCCTAAACGGAGAACAAGGGATGAGCCTCTTCACCTGTTCAATAGACGTGGGTGGAGTCCATTTGCAACGGAAACACCAATACGAATATTGAAGAGTGTTTTCAGCGTTGAATGTGTTTAATGTGTGATTACGCAGGTACGGCAGTTCGCAGAATTCAATCTCATAACGCCTCAGATGGAATTTATTTGATTACTATGCGTGGGGTCTATACGAAAGTGTGACCAACAAAATATTAAGGAAGTCCAAAGATTATCTGTAAGCAAGTGTTATAGCAACATTCACCATCTTAGACAGAGCAGAAAAGATGCAAGAAATTCAGAAATCTTCTTGACGCTGTGACTGAAGCTAAAAATATTTTGTTGAATAAATCTACTTGTTACCATTTCATATTTTTTTGAAATTATGGTAAACATATAGATTGAATTGAGATGTTAGTATCATTTTGATATTTATTTAACTTATACAAAAAGTTATCCATCGCACCCTTATATATATATATATATATATATATATATATATATATATATATAAGGATGTGCAGTGGAGTTCGACTAGGAACGAGAAACTGGAGAGGTAAGTTTTAATAAGAGTTAGATTCGTTGTATTTACTTAGGAATGTGTATCATTACTAAATGTAGAAATTTATATTTTCTTTCTCAGGCTATGGATTAAATAGCAGAATATACTGAGTTGTGTAACCTTGTTTGGTTGCCAGTCTACTGCGTAAAGTAACTGCAAACTACTTCAGGAAAGTATTCAGCCCAGTCAATCATATCTTCTTCGAGACATGTACACCCAGATGTGTATTTGGCATGCTATATATATATATATATATATATATATATATATATATATATATATATACGTGTGTGTGTGTGTGTGTGTGTGTTTATATATATTTTTTTTTTCGCATCACTGATATTTTTGAAGTTATTGGTGCTGCCGAATATTTGGTGTTAACAATAATAATAATAATAATATTAATAATAATAAAAACAATAATATTATTATTATTAATAAGGATGATGATTATGAAGAGAAAATCCTGACATAACTACTTGCCAGATCGTTATGAACTCTCGTTAGCGTCACCGTTGTACAGATGATAGACCAAACCCGCCTGCAAGGAATTGCAAATTTAACGTGTGAAGTGGCAAACTGGTTACAACTGAAGTTTCGCAATATTAGATGACATATGACCCCGTTCGCCTGGGGTGAGAATTGTATTAGAACTAAAAGATCGATATTTCTATGACAGCCACGTACAAGTGATCTCATGGTACACAGTAAGGGGAGAAATAACGATGAGTATTTGTAGATACTGCCGGGAAATTTTGTGAAACGTGTCAAGATAATTTTGCCTTGAAGGATAATGTATTTTAAAATGAATCTTAGATACACTAGCAACGTACGCGCATATCAAGATACACATGCATACACAGGCAGACACATATGCGCATATTCGTGCGTGTTCGCTCTTGTGTGTGTGTGTGTGTGTGTGTGTGTGTGTGTGTGTGTGTGTGTGTGTGTGTGTGTGTGCGCGTGCGTGCGCGCGTGTGTGTGTGTGTGTTTTGCGGGCTACCGCTTGCTTGTGTGTACCCAGTCAAGTACAACTGGATATTTTGTAAAAAGTACAACTAATTTCAGTGATATGCAATAAATGACACGTGTATACACAAGTGTAGTGAAACTTTCTCTGATTATTTTTGTTCTTGCGCATAAAACAGGCGGTTGCATTGTACACAGTATCTGTTTTAAGAGAAAAAAATGTGGTCATACGGCCACATAACACCGAAACATCACATTTACTCTTGCTCTCACCGAAGATAAGTAGCATCAAGTCTGGTCCATCCCTAGATAAGCGACTGGTTGGCAATATCATGTGTTGTAGGTTAGGAGCAGTGGATGAATTAACCGATAATTGCTCGGAATTATTCATCGTGGAGCAGAGTTCCACTTCGATTTAAGGTCGTTATATTTACATAGGCACAAGCATACTTGGGAAAGCTATGAATCAACCTATTCTCTCCTAAGCTAATAGTTAGTTAGTAATAGTTGTATGAGTAAATTATTATTAAATCACGCTCTGTGGGTTGTGGTTTTAGAATATGCTGACTTTACAACTACATATTGGAACCTGTCCACCTCCCTCAATAAAGGCACCAGTTTTACATGGGTTCAGTCGGGTTCCTGGTGTTGAGGGCTTCAGTAGTCGGGTTTAGATACTCATGATTCCCAAAACATCTCGTCAGTCTTTATTTTGATAAGATGGCTGGTTAGAGAGTACCAACCTAATCTATTATAAATTCGCTTTAAGCCCTTGTATAAAGTAACCAATATAGAGATGAAAAAATTTAGTCATTAATTAAAAGTGCCTTAAAAATAAATATACAAAATATTGTAAGTAGAGAGCAGCAGCTGTATGGTCTGTCAATTCGAAAGTAAAACAATTATAATGCTTCATGGATACTCCAGACGGTACATTAGTTCTCGATAGCAAGACCTAAAAGTAATGAAGGGCCCATTCCTCCAATTAGGTGTATAACGTTATTGTAGCGCTGTTTTACTAAGACAGATTAGCTTTCCTCTTGGTATTTCATATTGAACTGGACTCAATGGCGGGCGGGGTCAGAAGCCTTAATGTAATAAACTGTTTGATACATATATACAAAACTCCTAGAGTCTCAAAATGAATACGGATTCTAGGAATGAAGTGAGGCAAACCTTTCCTGGTTTATAAATAATGGAATTACTAGATGAATCCTCACTTACAAAATTATCTTCCTTCCTTCATAAAAAAAAAAATATTATCTAAATTGGAACACCAACATTGAAAAATCTAACAAGTGAAACGAATTTTTTTCTTGTAGATAAGAAAAGGCTATTGAAGATACAACTGAAAAGAAATAAATTTCATCAAAAAATAAAGACGTACCCAGAGAAAAAAGGAGAATTTACATGGTGTGATATGAACCTAGGAACTCTCCCCATGTACCATTGAAAAGATAACGAAGGAACTCAAAAAGCAGTGAATCACAGATATCAGAGAATTGAAAATTCAGCAAAAATAAAGAAAATATCCATACTAACACCTGGCATTGGCATTGAATTTACAAAATATCCCCAAAGAGAAAAATAAATACTTCCTCCCAATAATCTTCGTTGTTATCACTGCCAAAGTTTAAAACATCATAAAAACCGATGCTCTGGCAAATGAGTATGTGGACAATGTGGACTAAAGTATGCAGATAACGCCAACAAAAGAATGAAAATATAAAGACAAAAGTGCTGTTTGTTAAGAAGGACACACTGTATATACCAATATATATATATATATATATATATATATATATATATATATATATATATATATGGATAAGATTTGAAGAAAATATATAACTATTGACTCTAAAACAAACCATTTCTTCCCTAGAAATATGGAGTGTTATATGAAATAAAAATAAATTTGGCAGAATTCACAAAAATGAAAAATTATCAGAAATATGATACTTGACGAAACTCACATAGAGTCAAGTAATTGTCCAACATTTGTAAATAGCATCATATCAATTCAGAATGAGAATAAGATAGTGATATATACATATAAAGAAACCAATGCCAAAATAATGCAACCAGTGGCTAACTTTCAGGTTATCCGAAAGTCACGAACCAAAGAAAAATGTAATAAAACAAAAATCAAAGATCACCAATCTAATTCCTACATACACCGAAGAAACCCCAATACCAATAAAGTCTTGAGAGATAAATCTCCGAAGAATGTACAAGAAAAAAGAAAAACCCAAGAAAAAAAAAACAAGCCAAAAGCACTTTGTAAAAATTGATTGGAACGTCTAGAAAAAATATAAATCAACTCCATGAATATTTTTAAAAAGGAAGTCCCAAAATCAAATACATAAAATGCTCAATTTTCATATAAACATATTGATATACAATTTATCAAAATATAAAACAATGAAAAACAACATAATACAACGGAATCAAACAGATGACAAAACTAATAAAAAGAAATTAATTATATTCACCTGGGCCTTCACTCTATGATATTTTTGGTGGAAAATTACCTGAAATTAAAAAAAAACCATTCTCAGCATAACATATTACTTACCTTTATTAAATATAACATTTCTCGGCTTTCTGTGAAATGATTTTGATAAAACATTTCTGACTAATTTGCATAATATGTCAAACTATAGTCAGGATCTCATTATTATATGTAATGCCCTATATTTTTATTTCATATTCGACAGTTTTTAAGTGGAACACGTTAATAGCTTTCTCTTCTTTCTAGAAACAAGGTGACGAAGAAACGGTCAAAACAGCGAAGAGTAATTTCTTATCATTACAGAAATTACTAAAGATGCTTCTCATCATGTACTTTAGGAGAAACAATGTTGTCATGTAAACAAGGTTAGACGATTCATGAGGGATCAGTCACGAAGGAACAAACAATCCGATTATGAAACAACTAAGTCTTTGACAGCTACGTATTTAATGAATATTAGCCGCAGATTACGTGAGAGAAATGAACAAACACACAAAGCCATTTTCACTGCCGATGTACTGACATCTAGCAGAAATCACATACCCAGCACTATGGCTTTCGTGTGAGCTTCCTGAAACTGCCTTTCTTAAAACCCCGTCATAGGAATTTAAGATTTTATTGGGATCAGTGTTAAATGATGTTAGACATGAGTTGTATTTCATTTACTAACGAGAACAGAGAGACCGTTGATATACATGTGGGCTTGAGAAATGTTGGGGGTCTATTTCAGAGAGTAAGCAACAGGTTAGAGTTGTCATAATATAGACTGATATCTTTGGGGACAGATATTTAAATCCTTTTCGAGTGCTTGCAGATGTTACAGTGACTGCAGCCCTCTACTGCAATCCCCTGAAAGAGCACTTACACCTTTGTTTAGATGACATAACGGCAGCACTTTGAAGGACTCAAGAATTAATGCATGAACAACCAAGCATTCATAAGATCTATCGTCATAAAAGTTGAAATGTTGATGTTGCAGACGCTAGCCTCTCGGAATTTCAACCGTATCGGAAATTTTGGTCCATCATTAAACAAGATTTTATGTCGATAGTTGTCAGTTTAAGTCGATATATAATGTATGTGCGGCGATCAAAGCTGCAGAAAGGCACTTCAACCTGCGACTGCAAAAAATGACTGATTCAATCGTGAATAAGGTTATATGCCAAAATGGGGCTAATATGGCTAAATAATACTGAGTAAATCTTAGAAAACTATTATAGATATTTCTTTAATTTATACTAGAGGTATTCTTAATATATATATATATATATATATATATATATATATATATATATATATATATATATAATTAATCTTCATTTTCTTTCAAACGAATCTAGATATGCTATATTCATTCAAAATCTATTAGCGTGTTTCACCGAAAATCTCTCGAATCTGAAATAAAAAGAATGACGTTGCAGAGAATAATGAAAAGAACAATGTTATTACTATATTTTGCAAAAAATAAAGAAAGAATAGATAAATATAATAAAATTAAAAAGTGGAACAAATTTTATATCGAAATCAAATAAGAGGAAAACGATGAATTCTAAATTTCAGTACCAATCTATTATCGTTGATTAAGATCTGATAGCTAAACCTGGGCATGAAGATATAGACCCCACAAATTAACGATATTGTGTGTCTCAGAAGCTCAAAGGATGATTAATATGGTGGCATCAAATTAATAAACTACTAAAGAATTTATCAGGTAAGCTTCCGAATAAAAATCTTATATATCATCTAATTCATCTAGAACAAACTATACAAGACTCCCTGTAAAGAGGAATTTTACTTAACAACAAAATTAATATAATGTTTTATAAATACTAATCCAATTTATGTATTCCAGGCTTTGGCGAAATAAGACAGATGTCAAATATGTAATTTCAAAAATATCGCCTTTTCTAATATCCATCTTACGAGGCTTTATTGTGGAAACAAATTTAAAATTTAAATTTCGGCATTATATAACTCAGTAGGTTGATATGCCGTAAAATATAAATAAGTCATTATTATCTAAAAATAAAAACGTATTACAATTTAAAAATGGTTTCTGGCTTTAAATAGCCTGCAAAAATTTGATAAGTCGAAAGTGGGTTTAAAATTAGTAGAATGAAAATTAATGCAAAGAAGAATCAAGGTGTGCGATATACATTAAGTGGGGGTTTGGCAAAAAATGGATACAGTATTACGAATGATCTATTTGATCTGCTATAACAAGAAGGAAGAAATCAGCACAGCAAACCTATAGTGAAAAATAAACAGATCGCTTGAAATAAATTTTCATGAAAAAGGGAGGATGTTTCCCCATGCTTCACAGGGAACAATCAATTTTAAAGATAGATACATGATACACACTTGCAGTTTCTTTCCATGAACCGCTGCTTTATGGAAACTACTTCCAAGGGGATGCTATCCAGAACTTTGAAATGTTCAAATGTAGGTATATTATTCCTACGTATCGCATAAATGCTCTTTCTTATTCAGTACTATTCTAACACATGTGCCTTGTAAAGGGCGATCGTTATTATAAAATTAGCAAATGTATTTTGTTTTAATCATCTCACCCCAAGCAAGGCATTCCACTGCCACTATTGCGCATGGGGCTACATAGAGGAAGGTAAAGAGAAGGAGTGATTAGACATAGGGAATGTCAGGAGTAAGGTGACAGATGAGTATGGATAGCGAGGATGAGGGTTGGGCAGATGGGAAGAGTGTTTGATAGAATGGGAGCAGGTTAGTGTGTTATGGGGTGTCTATTGACCTTACATTTAAACATTTCAATTACTACAATTAATAATCTAAGACGTTGACTCACAGTGAGTCAGTACCACATCTAACTTAAACGCTTATTTGATATTTAAATGCGTCGATTGTGCGTTAAATTTTTTAATAATTTTTTTCTATTAAAAGAATGTTTTTAGTCGCAATTACAATATTTTGATTCGTACGTTATTCGCCAATATAAATTTATTTTCGTTAAAAATAACGAAACTACTCCCTATTGTAGCTTTGACAGAAAGATCAGAAAAAAAAACCCTAATTCGTGGTCGGTGTCTTAATAAAAAATACTAAGTACAATTTAACACTTGGTTGGTATTTAATGCGTGATATAATATAAAAGAAAATAATAATTCTTAAAGATTATTTGAAATGTTATCACAAAAGGACATACTGTATTAGAATTCAATGCACACTTACGCGCACGCACACACATGCACACACGTGCATTATTTTAATTTTTACAATGAACTTCTTGTACTGGCCTCGGGACGGTTCAAGCTAGAAGATTAAAGTGTAAGAAGGAATTTATAGAGATAAAAGGAGAAGATAACTACTCACCCTAGATTTGAAGAGTTTAAGATCATAGAGATCAGTGATCATCCTGTTGAGAACAAGTTCACAGAACAGTTGTTCGCGTGAACGAATACGGAGAAAATGTGTATGCTGTGTTAAAATGTGGTTGCTTTGGTGGGCTATATCCGTGAAGAATGGACCGGTGAAACTATGGAATGCCGTTTGTCCAACCATTTTTCATGGAAGTACCTACAGAGCAGTGAAAAGCTTATGACATCCCATTAGTAAAAGATCAGTTGCTATGCGGAATATAACTTATCATTGAAAAAGACGTGGAGACGCTTTGTTTTCTCTCGGGACTGGAAAAGAAAGATAGGTCATCTGCTGCCAAAACAATGCAATAATACTCTATTATTAATCTAATCTTTTTTTTTGCAAAGATAGAGAATAAAATGAGGAATATGGTATTTACTGGCTCTGTGCAGAGAAGAGAAGATGGTTACTACATAAATTAGCAATAAATCGTATGTACGTGTTTACATAAGGACTGGGGTGAGTTTACGATCCAGTAGTCTTTTAGGGCATGGTGCCTTGCCGAGCAGTGATCAATTCTTGTTCATTGATGTTAGTTAATAATCAAATTGCTGTTGATGGAATGTCTCTAGTTTCGTATTCGAAGCATTGACTGTAACAAGACAGTTTTACCCCCGACACAAATATACCAAGATATTTTAACTAGATCGCATAAGAGATCAGCAGCACATCTCTACCCATCGTATGTTCTGGAGGTGCACCCGTACACACACACACACACACACACACACACACACACACACATATATATATATATATATATATATATATATATATATATATATATATGTATGTATGTATGTATGTATGTATATATATAGGCGAAAAGTATGACGAGCCGTGAACGTCTTGCTTAAAGTGTAGATATATTGACTGATTTTACATATCGAGAGCTTTTCAAACGAATCTCGATATTTAAAATCAGAAAATCATTTGCATAGTCAGCTATGTAATTAACACACGTGCAGCGGCACAAATACCTTTATGGACACGTAATGTATTATACAAAAAAGAAATACTAATAATAATAATAATAATAATAATAATAATAATAATAATGCGATTGGAATAATAATAATAATAATAATAATAATAATAATAATAATAATAATAATGCGATTGGAATTACAACGAGAATGACGTGTTTTTCTGAGGATCCTGAAAACGTAACGTTTTTTTTTCTAATGAATTTTTTGTTTTGTTTTTACTATTTTAAAAATCGTAAACATTAATTTTTTAATTTTACTATTTTAAACGTAAACATTAATTTTTTCTTCGTATATAATTTAAATTGTATGTTTCTTCTTTAAATGATCCTTAAATAGATTTATTAACTAATTTTCTAAAGCAAGACAACGGAAAAAATACGATGAAAAACACTAAAAACTGTTCGCTCTACGATATCCTTTCTTTTACTTTCTTACAAAGAATACGTAATAATTTATTTATATTTATTCGTTCATAAAATTTTATATATTTATTTATTTTTCGATGACCTTATCCTCGTTGGATTTAATGAAAGAATAACACTAACATAATACAGTGGGCGAACAAATTATTATTTTTAAATTTTACGGTAGTAAACTCAAACGTATGTCCACTTTTTCTTTTCCATTAAATTTTGATTTTTTTTTATCTTAATTATTTTTATTGCAAGGACTATTGTTGGTAGCAACAATTTTTTTCTTTTAACAGTACTCTCTAAGTGCAGTGATGCTTTTTTTTCGTTGAACGGCCGTTACGTCCAAGTTTGTTTGTTTTTTCAACCAGCATCTCTCTCTTTGAATTATTCTTTTTCTTTATATGAAATTCTGTTTTAATATAAACAGGAATTTTTCTGTAGATATTATCAATTTTTTTTTAACATAAACATGAATCTTTTTTTCTTAACATAAACATGAATTTTTCTTCATATATTATTTGATTTTATTGAATTTTTTTATGAAATTCTGTTTTACTATTTTAATCTATCTGTTTGTTCTTTAAATGAACCTAATAAATAAAATCATCCGTTTTATATTTCCTTTAGCTGTCGATATTTCGTAATTTTTTTAACAATTATAATTTTCTTAAAAACAAAAAACAAAACAAAACAACAGGAAAATAAATTAAATCCGATGAAAAACAATTTCTTCGATATTATTTAATAGAAAGACTACGTATTTATGTATATATTTATTTTTATTTATTTGTTGATTTAATTTACTTATTTAATTTATCTTATTCTGATAACCCTATTTTCGACCAACGACTTTATTGAAAAAATAAATGAATATAAAGTGGACGAACAAATTATTACATTTTTTATGTTAAATCTCACAGCACTAATAAACTTAAACGTATGTCAAATTTTTTCCATTATTTTTTTTCTTTCTTTGACAAAATACTCTAGTAGTGATGTTTTGTTTCGTTGAGACGTTGCTACGCCAAAGTTTTTTTTAATTTTTTTTTAAACCAACGTCTTTCTCTTTGAATTCCAATCGCGTCTATGTCAACTGTCGCTTGGCAGCCCATTTAGGAGAAGGAAAACTCCGAACAACAACCCGCAACTCAAGGAGTTAATCGTGCCGAGGAGTGAATCGCTACTGCGTTATGAGGTCACAAACGATCCCCTACAGGCTTCGGGACCCTGTTTGTAAAAGACCGTTACCCAACGTGCCGGACAATTTTGGGTGGACTTTTGGACCCGTGCGTCACTCGTGGGAAAAACATGAGAAATACAAATAGAAATAAAAAGTCCAGTATGGCTCTTCCAGTGGATAAACAGGGAACCCGTCCTTCAGGAGGGAACCTACCTGATGTCGAAAAATCTGCCATAGGAACAAACTCCTACACAAAGAATGAATCTTCAGGTCCCCACAACCAGGATAATCCTAATGATGGTCCTGAAAATTCTCCAGCTAGATCTACAACCGTATATTTAAAGAAAGAAAAAATAAAATGGTCTCGTGAGGAGTACAAAGTCGTTATGACTGCTTTTCATGAAGCGTTACTCAAACCTCCAAAAAACATGACTCGCCAAACATATGACATTTGGCGTGAAAAAGTTGGTCAAGCAAATAGAAAGTATATGGACGAAAATAAATTAGCCAATGTACGAAGGTACATTATTCGGAATAACCAATTGACAGAGGCTGAAATTAATAAAATTAATAGAATTGTAACCAGAAGGGACGAATCAACAAAATAAAAAAAGGAACCGGAATCAGAATCAGAAATAAAAAGTAATAACATCAAACAAGCCACAGGTCATAATGTAGAAACCGTGATACACACATATCACTGTGAAGATAATGCTGTAAGTTTAAAAGTCCTGGAAAGTCAGTTAAAAGACGAAAATAAAACGAGTTCGGAACACATCGAACATAATTATTTGACGGAAAATAAGAACAGTATACAAGAAGCCAAGGAAGAAATCAATAACCATATAAGTCAAATACAAAATATTTCAATGGAGAAACGAGAACAGCTCCCAAAATTACAATCAACAAAGCATAACCTCGAAAGTATTAAGTTCTACAATGCAGCTTTCAAATTAATCTTGGATGAAGAAGACACTCATACAAATCTCAATGAAGCAATATATGCATCAGCAATACCAGCAACAAAAAATTGAACATCAAATTAAAAACAACGCAGTCTCGCATACATGAAGATCCACCTTGGAAAAGAAAAATAGAAAAAGAAATAGAACAACTTAGATGTGAACTATCAGTACTGGAAGAACTGAGTAGAGGAATAAATGTAAGGACTAGGAAAAGCAGAAGACTCGAAAGAAAATACAACATTAGAAAGAAAAATGAAGTCCTATCAACTAAGGAAACAATAAAGCAAAAATACAACTGAAGGCTCAAAGAATAAGACGCTATGAGAAAAGATCAAGATTTTACAGACAAAACAAGACTTTTCAAACCGATGCAAAAAGATTTTACAGGGAAATAGGTAAAAAAAGAATTGAAGTGACAGTCCCCACCAGAATAGAAGAAATTACACAGTTCTGGGAAAAGATATGGGCTTGCCCTAAAGAACATAGCAAGGAAGTAGATTGGTTTCACAAGAGATAGAACGAATGAAAAAATAAACCAGAACAGCCATATCCTGGAATTACAGAAGATGCTGTTAAATTTGCACTAAAAAAAGCACACAATTGGAAATTCCCAGGTATAGATAAAATTCCTAACTTTTGGCTATATTATTTAAATACAGCACATAAAAAAACAAGTCAAAGAACTTCAAGAAATGGTTGACGATCCAACTAAAATTCCTGCATGGATGACCAAAGGAATTACATTTCTTCTACCCAAGAATGGTGACACAAACAACCGAAAAAATACAGACCAATTACATGTCTTCGGACAACATATAAACTGTTAACATCTATTTTAACAAAACAGACATATTTATTCTTAGAAAGAAATGAGATGATACCGCTTGATCAAGAAGGGTGCAAACGTGGCTGTTATGGATGTAAAGACCAATTGCTGATTAACAAAATGATCCTGGAAAACTGCTACAGTACAAAGAAAAATCTTAGTACTGCCTGGATAGATTATCGTAAGGCATTCGATAGTGTGCCACATTCCTGGATTTTAAAGACTTTAAATATATACAAGATATCAACCGTCATAAGCAATTTCATCAAACATTGCATGTCTATATGGAAAACAACCCTTTACCTCAATCATATAAATGGAACCTATAAGTCTGATGAAATAAACATCAAAAGAGCTATATTTCAAGGTGATTCTTTGTCTCCATTACTATTCTGCATATCATTAATAGCACTAACCAGTCAACTTCATAAGTCAGAATGTGGTTATAAAATAGGCCAAAATAAAATAAGCCATCTATTTTACATGGATGACTTAAAGTTATATTCTAAGAATGATAATGAGCTGGAAGGTCTTCTGCAAACTGTAAAATGCTGCAGCGAAGACATTTGAATGAAATTCAATTTGAATAAATGTGCTAAAGCTACAGTTTTACGTGGATCAATACAAGAAACATCCTCAATTAGCGTTGACCCTGCTGTAACAATAAAAGAATTGAAACCAGAAGAAGCTCATAAATACCTAGGTGTAAATGAGAGTGAAAACATTCACCATAAAAAATGAAAGAAATATTGCGTAAAGAGTACTATAGAAGGCTACAAATGATATTAAAAACTGAATTTAATTCTCAGAACAGAGTTATGGCCATTAATAGCCTTGCAATTCCAGATGTCCAATATAGCTTCAACATCTTAAACTGAACTCTAAACGACATCAGGCGAATGGATTCTAAAACAAGAAATCTTCTTTCTAAGCATAAGATGCATCATCCAAAGGCTGATGTAGACCGTCTATACATACCCCGTAAAAAAGGTGGAAGAGGTCTTATTCAGCTGGAATTGTCATACAAGACAACAACTATTGCCTTACTAACATACATAGAAACAACAAAGGATTGGATGATACAATTAATAAGGCAACATGAAGAAAGAAAGAAAAAATATTCAATAATAAATGAAGGCAGTAAATACAAACAAGATTTACAGTTAGTAGATTCTGTAGAAAAGCAAAACAGAAGCCAAGAACCAAATATTGCGGCAAAAAATATGAAAATGAAAGCCAAAGATAAAGCTCTTGAACAGATGAAACAGCGCTGGCAAGACAAACCTCTACATGGTCAATATCCAGAACCTGCCAATAACTCCAATGGTGATAAAGTTAATACTCATCGATGGTTACGTGCATCTGGATTAAAGTCTGAAACTGAAGGCTTTTTTCTTGCAGCGCAAGACCAAAATCTTTTCACTAGAAACTTTCAGGCAAATATACATAATAATATGGATTCAAAATGCAGGTTTTGTGATAAACACCAAGAAACAATAGATCACCTAATCTCAGGCTGTTCTGTGCTTGCCCAAAGGAATATATAAATCGCCACGATAGAGTTGGGCATTATTTACCTTGTACAATGTGCAAACATTATGGAAAAGCTGTAAACAAACACTGGTATGAACATCACCCAGCACCGGTTACAGAAATAGAAGATGTAACCATTCTATGGAAAACACCATCTACACAGACAGAAAAATTGAAGCAAACAGGTTAGACATTATTGTTAAAAACCAGAAGGAGAAAACTTGTCTATTATTTGATATGGTTTGTCCAGCGGATTGTAACATAGCAATCAAGGAATTTGAAAAACTATCAAAATATAAAGACCTTGAAATTGAAATAGAAAAAATGTGGAAATTGAAAACAAGAGTTGGGCCAGTGATAGTAGGTGCACTTGGAATGATAAAAAATGGAACAAAACATCACATTGAAATAATCTCTGGAAACCCCAGCTTAAGAGATATACAAAAAATTGTCTTATTAAGTACAGCCCACACACTAAGGAAAACGTTATCTATGTAATGCTAGGGATGATAGGGAAGACAGAAGAACATGAAACATGCCTTAGGTCTCCCCGCAGACTTTGTTGGTAGTGAGACCAAAGCAGAAATAGAAATATGATGAAAAATGACATAATAATAATAAATATACATTTAAATAAGACGTTCACGGTTTCTCACACTTTATTCACATTTAGCGATTTCTCTTGTAGCAACCACCTATATTTATGTTTTCAATATATATATATATATATATATATATATAGATAGATATATACATATATACATATATATATATATATATAACATAGCACACTTGGTATGTAATCCAGATAAATTACAAAAGAGACGAAATCAAGAGAACTCTATGTTAAATTCATTTATGTAATTTAACCGAGTAATATAATTTATAAAGGGTTTTCGCTTATTACAATGGATAATACATATTTCACCGTTTTGATGTTATTATTGCTGCTCGTCAGATTAAAATGGTACAACAGTAGATAATTAAAATATCACCCTTCCAAAAAAACATTCTTCTCTTTTATTTAATTTTACATAGATGTTCACATGTCCATATTAGAACAGACATTTCTACGGTTATGCACAAAAAATTCTCGCTCATTCGAAAAAGAACCCCAAAGAAAGAGGAAAGTGAAGATAAAGAAAAGATAGACGATTGATCAATGCAAAGAAGAGGATAAAGTTTTAAAAAAAGGGTAAAACAGAAAAAACAGAAAAAACAGAATGGAAAGCAAGAAGAGAAAAAGAGAGGACAAAGAGATACAATAACAAGAAATACCGTAACACGAGAAATAAATGTTGACACTATTTCTCCCAATAACTGTTTTCATAAAAAAACCTGGAAAAATTTAACTATGAAATTTAATTTCAAATATACTGGGATATATTTACGGTACAAAAAAATATTATAACATAATTTTAATACAATCTGAAAAAATAAATACCATTACTATTAATTTAAAAGTTAATGCTAATTTAAATTAATTTTATAATAATTAAAAATTCCAAAATTAAACATTTGACTAGAGGAATAGGAAAAAACTTTATAAACTTAATAGAAGTGGTAAATAGCCAAAAGGAAAGAAAGAAAAAAAAAGAGAAATCACCTTAGAACAGATTTTAAAATAATAATAATAATAATAATAATAATAATAATAATAATAATAATAACGCTAGATCAAAACCGACGTATATAATTAATTCTTAAAACCGTTACAAGGGAATTTTACCCTTAAATTAAAATATACCTACTATAGGGAATATTTATGGTGACAATAAATCATATATCCTAACATAAAGTACATTATAACCACTCGTAGTAATGTATTCTAACAATAGGAGGGAAAAAGTAAAAAGAAAGAGATAAAAATTAGAACTATATAAAAAAGAATTTAAATTAAAATAACTTGAAATAAATTTCATATATAAAACCAACGTCTATTACATTAATATTCTTTCTTAGAAACACGGTATGAGATTTCCTCTTAAATTAAAATATACCAATTCTAGTGTATATTATAGGTGTAAAATAAATCATAAATCATAGATCCTAATGTAAATTACAATATAATCAATAGTAGAAAATTATTGTAATCTATTTAAATTAAATTGAAAATAATAATACCTAGTATGAAAAACTAAATCAAAAATTAAAAATAAACAAAAAGACCGATAAATACTCATAATAATATTCATAATATATAATAATAATAATAATAAAACAATAAAAAATTTTAATAATAGAAAATAGAAATTCTGAACAATATATATACATATATATATATGTGTGTGTGTGTGTGTTTTTATCAAATAAATTTTCTATCAAACTATAATAATATTAAAAAATGATAGTAATTAAAAATAATAGTAATAAAATAATACTATTCTATAAAAAAAATTAAATATAACAATTATAAAATAAAAAAAACAAAAAATTACAATAAATTCAAAAAAATTAAAATTAAAAAATTAAAAAAACAAAACAACCTTTGCTGTAAAAACAACACATTCCAGAATTTTTCACAATAAACACTTTTTAAAAATTTCAATTACTGTAAAGTAATATAATTTGCAGAATTCAAATCACAATCAGTATGTATTTATACTATTTTAAATCTATTTTTGTGTCGGTATTTAAATATTAATCGTTCAGCTGATTTAGTAGTTACTTAGAATAATTATATTTTATAATCATTAATTTCTCCTCCCGGCATAAATTGCACCTATCCCTGACACTGTTGGGAGTATTGGCGTATTTCTCAATCCTCCATCTGACCAGTTGTATAAATCCACAGTCTTTGATATTCCAATATTTCTTAGATAGGGCAGTTTGAATTTCAAGGAGACGTTGAAGAAAGATTGTCTGTGGTTGTATACTCTCTGCTTCCAACTACTGCAGATATCTCTATATAAACCTTTTTAATCCTGTGGTCCTCCCCTGGACAAATGAATGCTTCATAGATAACTTTTTCTGAATTACACCTGCCATCAATTTTTCTTATTGATGCAATTACAGGAAATCTTGTCTGCCAAAGGTTTACTAAAGAAGTCTCTAAGTAATTTGTTATTTTGTGAGTTGACTATGTTTTGCATGATTTTTGGAGTAGAATAACTAATTTTAAGAGTTTTCTATTGAACTTTTGTTTCTATATTTGTCTTTCAATTTTTCTTTGTATAAAATTTCATCTTTAAAATCACTCTTTTTAGGGATTCTTTGTATATTGTTTTATTGTCATTGAATATTTCCTTATTAGAAGATAGTTTATTAAGTCTAATTTTGACTGTTTTGGGTATTTGTTTTATGATAGATTTATGGTGATAAGAGTTAACATTAATATAGATATGGGATTTATTACTTTTTGATACGATTTAAATGTGTTTTTGGACAGGTTAAAGCTAATATCTAAAAAAATAACCGATCATGAGATTAGATGAAATTTCGATTTTGAAGCCCAGTATTTTAAAAGCTCTAAGAACTTTTTGTAGAGATTCTTGATATAAGGGAACCATTAGTGTCAGAGATATGCATAAGATCATCGTTCCGGTAGATAACTATTTGACTGAACTCAACAATTTTACTGAGAGTATATAATATATATATTCCAATCAAATCCGCGATTTGAGCTGAATCATAAGCTACCATTGGGACATCAAAATTATTTTTAATATTTTAATCCAGGTAGAGACATTATATAATAGTAGAGATTCTTTAAAAGTTAAAATAATATCTATTTCATTATTAGAAATTTCTCTGAAGTTTCTGGCATAGTTTAAACTATGAACTAATAAATTGTACGAAATGGAAGGATAAAAGTCTACTATATCAAATTCTAAAAATGAGGCTTTTTTCTTGTTCGGAATTTATTGAAACCATGCTATCGTATCAGAGGAATATTTCCATAAATTGGAATTGAGATTTTCTTGTACTGATATTACAATCTTCTTAATTATCTTATTAGAAACTAAATCTAATTCAGTTTTAGTGGGATTGATTAATCTAGTTTGCAGACTATTCTCGAAATTTGGTTTATGGTCCTTAAAAGTAAATATGCGTTTTTTTGTTTGGATTTTTCCCATTCTATCTGCTATATCTATTTGTCAATGTAGCAGTTTTCTCATTAATTGTGGCCAACATATAATCATTATTATCTTTTTTATGAGTACTAGAGATTTTCTTAAAGGATGACTTTATGGTATTCAGATCGTTCTATTTTATATATATATATATATATATATATAAAGATCTGTGTATACGCGAAGGCGGATGATTTCATTTAGACCAAAAACGTGATCCATGTTGAATGCCTTTGTTCACTACTAGTTGCCTAGAAGACTCTCAGTTAACAACTGCCTTCAGTGTCCTACATATTAAGAAAGATTGTATAATTATGAAGACTGTTCCCATAATTCTTCAGCAAGGTTACTTGAGCAAGAAACCCTTGTGAATAACCTTGTAAAATATATTTGATATATCTAATGCTAGTGACCTTGGTGTTTATTTGCTCTCTCAACACACTCTGATTCTGTGAATAGTAGCTGTTAGAACATCAGCAGCGGATTGAAACGATTGAAACTCGTACTGATTCTTATCAAGTTCAACAACTTTTTTGTTGATTATAGTCTCTGAATGCTTGGTAATTATACTGAGGAAACTAATTAAACCAGTTATACTCTTGATACATTAAAATGCCTGATAAGGATTTGTCCTTCAAGTAGAACTATATAACTTCATGAGAATTGGGGAGAGTTTCGAGTTGATATTCTATACAACAATAACTAAATATTTGTTTTATTCAGCTGCATTTTAGGTCCATTCTTTTGGTTAAATCATGAGACGACTCAAACACTTATGAGAACTTACTGAGGTTGTAGCCATTGAGACTTCGGAAGTTGCGAAAAGTGCCCATTTTGTTTAGAGCTATATTCGTGGGAAATATTGTTGCGAAGAGCATGATCTTACTTTTATAGGAAAACCATATCGCAAGTCATTTATTCACTTTCAATCTGTTCCTAATTTGCATGATATCTTCTGGGTGTGAGCGCGCGTATGTGTGTGGGCCGCAACCTTGTGTTTATCAAGATATATTTGTCGATTCTGAAAGCGTGAGACCTTGTGTATATACCTAAGTGCACCAAGAAAGATCCATAGATTTAATAGAAAGAAGATTCAAACATAAATGGAACTTATGGTTTACCAATGTACACGACGTCCATATAGAAATTGTATATATTTATGATAACATATTTAAGATGAATATAGTTGTGAGTGTTGGCATGTATATATGAGCATTCACGAGTGGGTTGGTGTTTAGCCATGGAAAACACAAGAATTCTTAAGCTAAATTTAAAAGTAATCAATGGTTTGACCTTCAGAGCATTTAGTTTGTTTTAGATGGTCAAATCTTTCAGTTCATCTTGGAGAAGGATTTATATATGAGCCATTTTGAAGTGCATAACTTAAAACAGAGGAAAACAGAAACAATGAGAATTTGCACTCAACCTATTATTGCTTTTCCTGAGATGATAATACTTCCAGCTTTACTATGCAACCATCATGAAAAAGTATATTATTGTATATAATGACATAAAGCACTAGATGTGGGTTTGGATTTTAGGTAAGGGTTTTTGTTGGTGGGGATTTGTGAAAGATAAATATTTACGCTTAACACGTTCAGTTATATGTAGTTCTTTCATATACATTTCTCACCCAACGAAAAAAAAAACACATGCAACTACACACACACACACACACACACACACACACATATATATATATATATATATATATATATATATATATATATATTGATAGATAGATTTTAAATGTATGTGCATAGATAAATATTCTCTTTGTTTCGTTTGTAATCATTAAGACAGTTGCAATACACTTCTATGAAAATCACTAAAATTGTTCCGATGTAATAGAATTTGTGCATAATTGTACAAGATAAAATAATCGACATTCGTGAAAAAAATTATCAGATCCGATAAAGAGTACAAGCAAATGACATAAGAAAAACCAAAGTGAAAACAATATAAATGCATTTTTCTGGTTTGCTAATTTGTTTGAAATATAAAGGCTGATTTTAGTGTTTGTAAAATCATCCTCTGTTACTTTCGATTTTTTCTAGTTTTACTCTAATTATATTTTATTGTATGGTTTACACTGTACAAGGCCTGGGAGCCATTCAAGGTAGGAGGCTATGTAATGGATATTTTATATAGATAGGAGGGAATAAACGGTTGACTATAGACTATAATAAGTCCAGAATAGGTACACATGGAAAACATTCTCTCGGGAGTTTTTCGATATGATTGTGATTAACGCAAAAAGGTTTTCAGTGGAAATTATTTTGCATAGATGATTGTGGATAGATCGTTACTATGTAAGTAGTATTGTAGATTCTAACAGTGAGAAGCAGAACTGGTGCAACCAAGCAATGCATTTCTACACTTCAAGAATCCAAGTTATGACTACCAATACATATCAACAATAAAGTAATTCTTTGGTATATTATTTTAAGTTATTCATAATGTCATAATATTCTCAATACCTAAAATATTACAGAAATATAATATTTAATTTAATAATAATAATAATAATTGTAAATAATATAATGTATACACATAAATTCAGTGAAAGTTACCAAATGCAAAATTTATTATAATAATAATAATAAAAATATTTACCATATATATATATATATATATATATGGTAATTATTTATATATATATATTATTTATATGTATATATATATGTATATATATATATATATTATTTATTTATATATATATATATATATATATATATATATATATATATATATATAGTAATTATTATTATTTTAATAATAATGGCATACTGCAAAAAGTTAGATATAAAGTTTCGGTGCTAAAACATTATAATCAGGTCGTAAAGCTTTACTGCATGATGATGGTGTTTAGCACCAAAACATTATGCATAGCAATTTGGAGTACGCATGGCCATTAATAGCCTTGCAATCCCAGTTGTCCAATATAGCTTCAACATCTTAAACTGGACTCTAAACGACATCAGACGAATGGATGCTAAAACAAGAAAGCTTCTTTCTAAGCATAAGATGCATCATCCAAAGGCTGATGTAGACCGTCTATACATACCCCGTAAAGAAAGTGGAAGGGGTCTTATTCAGCTGGAATTGTCATACAAGACAACAACTATTGGCTTACTAACATACATAGAAACAACAAAGGATTGGATGATACAATTAGTAAGGCAACATGAAGAAAGAAAGAAAAATATTCAATAATAAAAGAAGGAAGTAAATACAAACAAGATTTACAGTTAGTAGATTCTGTAGAAAAGCAAAATAGAAGCCAAGAACTAATTATTGCGGCAAAAAATATGAAAATGACAGCCAAAGATAAAGCTCTTGAAAAGATGAAACAGCGCTGGCAAGACAAACCTCTGCATGGCCAATATCCAGTACGTGCCAATAAATCCAATGTTGACAAAGTTAATACTCATCGATGGTTACGTGCATATGGATTAAAGTCTGAAACTGAAGGATTTATACTTGCAGCACAAGACCAAAGTCTTTTCACGAGAAACTTTCAGGCAAATATTATGCATAATAATATGGATCCAAAATGCAGGTTTTGTGATAAACACCAAGAAACAATAGACCACCTAATCTCAGGCTGTTCTGTGCTTGCCCCAAACGAATATAAAAATCGCCACGATAGAGTTGGGCAATATTTACATTGGACAATGTGCAAACATTATGGAAAAGCTGTAAACAAACACTGGTATGAACATCATCCAGCACCGGTTACAGAAATAGAAGATGTAACCATTCTATGGGATTACACCATCTACACAGACAGAAAAATTGAAGCAAACAGGCCAGACATTATTGTTAAAAACCAGAAGGATAAAACTTGTCTATTAATTGATATGGCTTGTCCAGCGGATTGTAACATAGCAATCAAGGAATTTGAAAAACTGTCAAAATATAAAGACCTGGAAATTGAAATAGAAAAAATGTGGAAATTGAAAACAAGAGTTATGCCAGTGATAGTAGGTGCACTTGGAATGATAAAAAATGGAACAAAACAACACATTGAAAGAATCCCTGGAAACCCCAGCTTAAGAGACATACAAAAAATTGTCTTATTAAGTACAGCCCACACACTAAGGACAACTTTATCTATGTAATGCTGAGGATGATAGGGAAGATAGAAAAACATGAAATGGAGCCATAACAACACGCCACTACCTGCCTTAGGTCTCCCCGCAGACTTGGTTGGTAGTGAGACCAAAGCAGAAATCGAAATATGATGAAAAATGACATAATATGTGATTGGAATCACAACGTGAATGTCGTGTTTTTCTGAGATGTTGTTTGTTTTAATATTTTAACCTAAACATGAATTTGTTTCGTATATTATTTAATTTATTTGTTTCTTCTTTAAATGATACTATAGTCATCAACTAGTTTTCTTATTATTCATATTTCCCAAAGTTGACGATAATTTGAAATATCTTTAAATTATAATAATCTTTCTTAAAAACAAAAAATAAAACAAAACATCAAAAAAATACGATCAACAGTTTGATACTCTTTCTACGATATTCTTTCTTAGAAAGAATACGTATTTATTTATTTTTATTAATTAATTCATTTTATTTATTTATTTATTTTTCGATAACATTATTTTCGACGGCTTTAATGAAAGAATAACAGAATATACATTGTGGGCGAACAAAAGAATAACAGAATATATACAGTGGGCGAAAATATATTTATTTTTAAATTTCACGGCAGTAATAAACTTAAACTTATGTCAACTTTTTCTTTTCTATTAATTTTTTTTTCTAAACAATTATTGTTATTACAATGATTAGTGATGGTAGCAAATTTTTTTTAACAAAATACTTTCTAGTGTAGTGATGTTTTGTTCCATTAAGCGGCTGTTACGTAGAAATTTGTTTTTGATTGTAACATAGCAACCAAATAATCCGAAACATAGAAACCAAAGAAACCAAAAAACTGTCAAAATATAAGGACCTGGAAATTGAAATAGAAAAAATGTGGAAATTGAAAATAAGAATCGTGCCAGTAATAGTACATGCAAGAGTTGTGCCAGTGACAGTAGGTGTACTTGGAATGATAAAAAAATGGAACAAAATAACACATTAAAAGAACCCCTGGTAAGCGCAGCTTAAGAGATATACAAATAATTTTCTTTTAAGTTCAGCCCACACACTAAAACGAACTTTGTCTATGTAACGCTAGGGATGTTAGAGAAGAAAGAAAAAAACATGAAATGCAGCCATAATCACACGTTACGATCTGCCTTAGGTTTTCCCGCAGACTTGGTAGGCAGTGCGTCCATAGCAGAAATCGAAATATGATGAAAAATGACAACATAATAATGGTAATATATTTATGCGCTACTTTTCTTATTGAGCACTTTTTAAGTATATATCTAACTGTAAAATATACATTCATTAGTAACCAATACTTAAATTCGTGTAGACAGGGCACCTGGAAAATAAGCTCGTCAGAGAAGAAACCATGAAATATTTGTAGGAAATTAGAGAGAATTTACATCCCACCTCCGAGAATGTGACTAAAATCGTACAGCCAAATCAAGATCAATTACATTGCAGAAACTCATATGGATTTTGTAAGTAGCCCCGTGGTGAATAGCAGGAGTAATCGGCCAGATATGGCAAATGTACTCAATGCACGGACGAATGGCAGATTTGTAAACTAACAAGATATATTTAGGCGAGGAAAACTTCTTGACTCGACACAGTAGCCCAAATTTTGTAGCAATAGATGTAGCTATTGATTCGATGCAGTTGTACCACTTGAGGTCGGCTGAAAGATTGGAGCACCGAGGTTTACTTTGTCAGCCTTATTGAGTCAAGAGTATATTGTAGTGTAATCTGCATAGCTGTCTACTTAGGAAGTGATTACCTCAGGAAATATCATTGATGAAGATCAGGAAAAGCGTCGGGCCTCGGATAGAATCTTGGGGAACACCCGCGTTCGTATGATATGATCTGGAAGCATGCCTGGATTGGAATAGATTAGAGTAAAATAGATAAATAGTTTGATTGATGTGCGTGTAGTGGGATGTTTTATATTTGGAAGATGATGTAATTAGCATTACACTTGCCTAGAATATTGTTAAATATTATTTTCAATCTTAAAGAAAGGACAGGACTCTAGGCATATAATATTCATTTCATATTCGCCACATGATTTACAGAAACATAAAGAGTATTGATTTATATGCACAGAGGGAGACCAGCAGTGGAACTAAGCGTTTTATCTATCAATGAAATTAAATTTAAATATTATGTTTCGACTTGTTCTTTACAATTGTATTATACCACGGAAAGCATATTTTAACATACATCGCACTGGCAAAATGTAACGTACTCAAAACAAACACGTCTGTGCCTTTTATCTTTGTTCTCTTCAAATATATTAGTAGTAACTTGGTTTCGTACAAAATTAGACTTCAATCAAATAAATAAGCTCATTCAATAAATCTTGTGCATTTATTTACATACTGCAACATAGAAGTTATGATGTGTAATTCGTCTCCATTTTATATTTTAATTCCATGCATAGGTGTTGTTTATTTTTTGTTTTTTGTTTTTTTGGGGTGTGTGTGAACTTCGCAGTATAGTAGAAAGAGTTAGACACCGTCTGTGAGAAAATGAGTACTACGAGTACTATTCTGTCATTTATTTTGAAAAAGCATGCCAAAATGCTTGGCGTTCACACCGAAAGTTGTAATATAAACGTTTCAGTATGTTTGGGTGTTAATCTTAGGACATTCTAGAGGGTTAGGAAAGATTGGAAAATATATATCTAATCAATTGGGTGTTAATCTGAAGATATTATAGAGGATTAGGAAAGATTGGAAAATATATATCTAATCAATATCATAGTGTTTTTAGTAAAAACTAGAGATAGCTAATTTATACCTGCCACACGTATTTCTGCAGCAATTCTTTGAAGAGGTAGGGCTACTCTGCGTCAAGACGGCGACTGCTGTAAGATCCTATTTCTAGCAACGGATCTCTGCACTATGTTGCACATGCAAAACAACACAGTCATGGCTGTTAGATAATTTCCGTGACCTTATCACATTTTACATGTGGCCAACTAACACTTGAGACTCTAACTCCCTTGATTATTATATGTAAGTTGCAAATGAGCGAGAAACAAACAAAACTTATTATAAAACCAACGCTGATCCGAAAGCAAGGGTTTTGGCAAAATTCATTTAAATGGAACAAGAAGACCGTATATTAGAGATACTGAAAATTCCAAAGTCTTCAAGAGCTCATTTTGATGCCAATGGCGAATGTGTTGATAACATTTTCTCTTTAGCATTTTAAGTTAATTATGTGTTATTTTGGTAAATATATCTATTAAAACTAGCTGTCAGTGTTACTTTCAATTTTGTGCTATTTAGACGAAAACTCATTCATCGCACATAGTATAGTCGTAAATGTATGAAACTATAATATGATGACGGTTTTTGTGATTTAGATGAATATCGTACAAACTGCATGCGGTTGTGACATTCTGGCTCATTGATTAACTGTTAAGATATTCAGTGTTACAGAAACTACAATAACATTAGCAATTCTGATCTCATATTCAAAACAGGGGTCTCTTTTTAAATCATTTTGTAGATATTCTTTAAAATGGCAAAATGAATAATATTAGTTGTGAAATAAAATGAAATTATACAAATAATAACACTTGCTTAGTATATTGATTAATGTGACAATTTATCAAAAATAAAATCTCGTTTTGTATAAAAATTATTTGCTAAATTACACATAATGTTTTTTTCCATTTAATATTTAATGCATGCACTAATTAATAATTTTCTATCCAATCATTAAATATTATTTACTTTAATGAAAATTAATTGTAATTTAAAAAAGTCACTTAACATGAGACTTGCATTGATTAACAATTGATATTTGTGCAATTAAAGTGTAAATATAACTAATGATTGCTTAATTACCAATGATTATACGAAGATAATCATTTATTTTTGTATTCTCTTAAATGGTTTTGTTGCGGCACTACGATATGTGTTTATGTATAAACAGGTATTTTTTGGTATATTTTCCTGTGAAATTATTGCAGAATCGAAGTTTAGTCCAAGTAGTAAACACAAAACTGTATATAAAATAAAATACAATGTATGCATTAACAAACTTATTTATAATGTTCATGACAAAAAAATAACAAAAAACACTGCGTGTAAAACAAAAAGAAAATATTTAAATTATTAAAATTAAATTAAATGTTTTTTTGTATAATGTCCGAGAAAACTGAATTACACTGAAAATGAAGTGAACGTGCCGCAGTAGGGGACATTTTTTTTTCTCCTCGAGCGTCTACATCTTATAGCCTTTGTAAAAAGAAAAGTGTTTTTCTTTATGTACCATGTTTTTCGAAAGATAGTCTAGCCTGGACCTTCACTTACCTCTAACCTTGTCACTTTTAACATTATTCTATTGATATATCTCACAAACAGCGCGTTGCCATCCACTTGCTCGAGCCCATCAAGTATGCTTCGCGTTGCTTTCCCTTGTCTCTCCTTTTTTCTGGCCATTTCGTGAGTTGTGAATTCCGGTTGAGAAATCGCACAAAATAATGAACAACAAAACAAATTTTTGAAATAGAAAACAGGTTAAATTGAACGTAAATATACAAACTTGAATGCAAGTTAGTAATTGATGAATACAATTAGTAAAGAATATATATATATATATATATATATATATATATATATATATTTAATCGTTTCACCCCAAGCAAGGCATTCCACTGGCACTATTGCGCTTGGGGCTACATAGGGGAAGGTAAATAGAAAGAGTGGTTACATATAGGAAATGACAGAAGCGGGGGGGGGTGATAGATAGTTTGGAGGATGGGAAGAGTGTTTGAAAGAATCGAAGCGAGTTAGTGTGTTAGGAGGTGTCTATTAACCTTACATTTAAACTCCTGGAGATTGTAGCCGTCGGGGAAGATGTCATGTGGAAGGGAATTCCACCGTCGGGAAGTACGAGAAAAGAAACTGTTGGAGTAGAAGTGGCGGTTGCATTTTATCGGTTTCACTGTAAAAGGGTGGGATCTAGTTGCTAATCTATTATCTCGTGCAAATTCGACCATAGGGGGCACCAGTGATCTTAGTTCATCGGAGCAGAAGCCATGAAAGTATTTATAGAAGGGACATATGGGAGCCACGTCGCGCCGGTGAGAGAGAGACTGCAGGCGGTCTGCCAAGTCAGTATCGATCACATTACAGCCCTTCCGCTGTACCTAGTCGAGAAGCCCAAGGAGAATAGCAGGGGCACCCGACCAGATATGGCAACAGTATTCAATACGCGGGCGGATGGTAGATTTATAAATGTGCAGGATAGATTCAGACGGAAAAAAACCTCCGGGCCCTGCAAAGAGAACCGACTTTCATAGCACCGGATTTAGCAATGGATTCGATATAGCCATTCCACTTGAGGTCCGCTGAAAATGTGAGACCAAGGAGTCGTAGTGTTTTACTCCCTGGAAGGCAAGCCTGATCCATGCTAATGGGAGATAGTTGCCGTTGTCTATGATGGTTAATTGATAGAAGCTTCGTTTTAGAAGCATTAAAATTTAGAAGCCAATTCTTACCCTAGTCCACTACGGATTGAAGGTCCTTTCCAAGCTCGAATGCGAGGTTAGCTTTGTCGCCCACTCCAGATTTTTGATTAAGGCGAGAGTGAACTGTGGTGTCATCGGCGTACATACCTATATATATATACAAGTCTTTGAACTGAAGCCGTGTTGGAAATAGTATATCCGTGTAATATTATTCTGGCTGAGTGGATCTCAAATCTACTATGACGACTGACGCAGTAGTCTCTGTGTAACTTCGGTATCTCTCGGTAACTTACGGACCGATTACGGTACTCGTACAATGTCTGTCACGGATCTTACTGTACTATGCCGTAACTCACTATGGCAGGAGTGTATGTATACTCAAGTCGAGTCTGTTATCATAGAAAAAGGAGAGATCCCACATCACCTTTCTCATAACGTGTCCTAGAAATTCAACTGTATTTCCCTGATGCTCGCTACAATTTCCTGTTCATTTGCATCTTCCGGTCTGTTGTGTCGTCAGCATCCTTCTGTCGGACCAAAGTTATGTTACTTCAAATATCTCCTTCATCTTTGAAAAAATTGTCATGCATTCAATGCAGTATATGAGGACGTATATCACATAACAGTCAAGTACCTCCTTTTTTTGTTTCAAAAGAAATTTTTGTCTCTCAGTACTCAGTTTAGCTTTTGAAATGTGCCTTTGGCCATCTAAATGCATTTTCGGATCTCTCTGTCCCACTTTCTGTCATCTGTAAGATTATTTTCCAGTAATTTAAATATATGCATTAAATTTATTTAAAGATCACAGACCAAAGATCAAAGATATGCATTTTTATCGCAGTTTATGTTTACTCCTTTCTTCTCGTTTTTCCCTGCTATATTCTGTAAAATGACCTGTATTTTATTTTCTGTGTCTGCAATCAGCACTGTGTCATCTGCGAATATTATGTTGAGGACACTATGGTAGTTAATGACGAAACTTGCTGGATTTTTAATTCTATCAGACATTTATTCGCTATACATGTTGAATAGTTCCGGTGAGAACACACATTCTTGTTTTACACCTTTCTATTTTTGAATATCCACTGAAACTCACTTCCTGTCTGTATGTAAACAATTTGATGCTAGTATAGATTCTTGATTGTTCTAATGTCTTTCCCGAATATGTCTAGGTTGCCCAGGAACTCTTTCTAGTCTTTGTCGCCTACTTTGTCAAAAGCATTTGCGTAGACTATAAACACAGATAAATGTTCTTCTGCATATGTATTGGTTTTTCTGATAACCTTTTATGTATAAATATCTTGTTTCTTGTCTCAATTTCTTTGATGAACTTGCAATGTTCTGGCCAATTTTCCTTTCAAATAACTTTGGACATGACCTTTTAGGCAATGCAATGAAAATTTATTTGTTTAGGTCTTCCGCTATTTTACTACTGTTATAGATTTCATTTATTTTTTTCTGTAATCCTGTCTACGCCGAAATCATCTAAGTTTGTCAGCGTCTTTATTACAATAACATGTGGTCCTGCTGCTTTGTTTCTGTTCAATTTGCTCGGAGCAGATTACACTTCCCTACTAATATTTCTGCTCTGTAGGTATTTCTGTTTGTTACTGGTTGGTCGCTTTTGTCGTGGAAGGGAGCGATAAATTCGTTCCATCGCTGAAGCATGAATTCTTTCCTTAATATAATAGTTCCATCCTTTGATTTTGTACGTTTGTTGTTGATTGACTATTTATAGATTGAAGGAATATCTCCTAGGGATAGTTTTTTAGTAGAGTCTGAAAGGATAACCATTAATTATTTATTGTATACATTTTTAGCACATTTTAAATTGCGCAATATGTCCATCATATTAGATTGCAGTATATTATTTACTCTTATTATTTGATTTCAAATCATCCTTTGTTTTAGTCAAATCCTCCTTGATTTTAGTTAAATCTCTTCTCACTGAATTTTATATTTTAATTCTAACGGGACCTCTTTTTCATTTTGAATCATATTCACAGTTAAATTGATTCAAAATGAAAAAAACATAATTGCTTTTATATATATATATATATATATATATATACACGAAAAAATCGCAAGATCGCCAAGACCTACCGCGGTTTCGCACAACAGCTCGTACAATGACGAGGGGCCCTGACGAGCTGTTGTGCGAAACCGCGGTAGGTCTTGGCGATCTTGCGATTTTTTTCGTGTGTTTTTGCTCTGCGTGACTGCCTCTTTGTTAACCCTTTTTGGTTAGTTTAGTATCGAGCACTTTTCTTTCTTTGTGGTTCGTTCCGTTTGATGGTTTTTTTTCTTTGCTGTGAAGAACTGTATGTATTGTCGGTGCTACGCAGCTTTCTTTTTTTTTCCTCCTCTTTGTCCAAAGCTTTATAGCCGAGGACAATAACAGAGTTAGATTCTGCTGGTTATTCGTGGTCTTTAAAAATTACTTGTGTAACATTTTAAGATTTGAATACGTACAGAGTCAATTTTATTATATATATATATATATATATATATATATATATATATATATACATGTCACATGTTCTCAATGGGCAAGAGAGCGATTTCAAATAAATGATAATATAAATGCACTGGTTTCTCAAGGGAGATAACTACATATATTTATTACCATTTCTGTCACTTATCTAAGTATATGAAAATATTTATAACTCTTTTATTATAAATATATATATACCAGCGAGCTTAATGAGAGCTAAAACGAATTTTTTTAGTTATTATGATTCAAGCTTCAGGTTGAAATAATTAAAGTACTTTTTTTGAGCTATATTTTATAAATCTCTGATAGTCTTCGATTGTTGTATAAATGAGTGGCAAATAATATTTCTTTTGTTCTCTCTTGATTCTGAACATTCTGTGTGAATTATTAACTGTTTCTGCAAGTAATCTTATTCTGTAGCCATATATGTTTCAGAGGTTTTCATTTATATATTAAGAACTTTAGGGAAGTAATTAAAATAAACTGATAATCACTTCAAGAACACTATAAACGGATAGTTGTTCAAAGCTTTCAATTATTCATTGATCTCTGTTAAAATATTGATTTAAAACGTGATTCATTAGCACGACACTGAGCTGCCATTATAATTTCCCTTTTCCCTAAATAAACAAAAATATGAAACAGAATATTACTTTGTGATTACTGAAATCACGTGGGTTTAAAAGAAAACGCCATTTCATCCACATTCATATCATTATCCTTTCTATGTTGGCAACAAATCCAGGACATTAGCTTGAGTAAATCCCTTTTATAAGTCATAATTCAAATGTTCGGCATATGGCATCAAACATCTATGCCATAATCTACGTCGTTGCTTTAGCCGAGATAAATCCTGTTGAACGCAGGCGGTCCGTGGAATTGATGTGGGTTTAACCCAAGCCAGTCAAACTCATAAGAGAAAACAGACCCTTTAAAATCCGTATTATTTCGCGATAAGAAACCGGTTCAAAATATAAAATTACTAATCACATTTCTGATTGCGTATTATTCCAAATTTTAAAACGGCATGATTCACATCAATCAAACTTGTAATAGTATATTATATTTTCTTTGTACAGATATGTTTCTTTCAAGAATCTTTCTAAACTGGACGTCTTATCGACACATTTGACTGACACGTACTTTATATCTTCTGACTGTTGATTCATATAAAATTTTCTACAATATGTCAGATTTAATTATGCAAGCAGAATTCGTATAAAATAAAGAATTACCAAAGATGACATGCCATATATACTTGAGAATACAGCGAGATGTTAAGATAGAGTTTACGAAAGTATAAGAGATTGCATTATACAATATGTATTTGAAGAGGTTGATTTTTTCACTATACACAGGTGTTTCTTTTTCTTGTGGTGTGTTATACTATTTTGTTACACAAAAATGGAGATGTGAAAATAAGAAGAGAAGAAAATTTGTTTGTTTTTTCTCTTTCTTCATCAAACACTAGAACTGGTCGAGATATATGTTTACACCACCAAAGGAAAATAGTTATATAATATTTTTTCTATTTTACACTTGAGAGGCTGGCGACACAATCTCATGAAGTATAGTTTTCGCAAAATATTGGAAAATCTATTTTCTCTAAGAAATGAGTTTCTCCATTATTGAAAATTTTAACGACCTTTGAGAGAAGCAACGGCTGCCTGAGGAACAGGGAATGAGGTACTTTATGACACTTAGGGAAGCTAGGCCTCTGCTGAGGAAAGAAAAATTCCCGGAAATAAAGTATCCTGGTTCTTTGTGGAATTTTTCGGTTCTGGGAATTCAAAGAGAAAAATGATTTTCTTTTCGACCGAAGTTAGGCAATTTCTTATAACAACTGAAATGATAAAACGACATGCGAAAGGATTGCAGATCGAAAACTCAAAAGCAAAACGAATGAAAATAAAAATTTGACGGTTAGGCTGAAACATACACCTAGTGGTGGTGGTGGGGGGAGAAACTAACACAGGAGAAAAAGGGACGGGATTAATCAGATGACCAATAAACAGGAGCCTCTGTGGATTTCGGGTAATATGGAGAAAGGTTTAACGCACCCTCGAACAAGTGGAAGGCACTCACACAGGAAAGATGAAGGCTAGTTTCAACAGGTGATCAAGGGGAGGATCACTTGTTAGTCACGCAAAAATGCTAGATGTACCCAAAATCCGTCACAAACAACTTTTCTAAATGCGAAACGCAGTTTAAGCAGATAGTTAGTTGTAAGAGATTTGTGTAACATGGATTTGGACGGCTACGGAGTTAATACCGGAGACATGTTGTAATGTTACAGCATGCTTTAGAAGAACTCAAGTTTTAGTCTGGCGCCAGTCCAACCTAGTTAAAGTGTTTCACCCAGAAGAAAATGTGGCTTGGAATTAGTGTTGTCTGCGTGCAAGATTAATAAACATCACCATTTTACTGTAGAAAACAGAACAGAACACATATATATATATATATATATATATATATATATATATATATATATATATATATATAAACTCTTTTTTTGTTAATTTTACAAAGATATACTTTTCTAATTGTAGCTCTCATCTCTATCTGGATTGTCGATGCAGCGAATTTTTAGCGACTTTAAACACAAACCGGCGTTGTGATCAATCATGAACAATATAGGCAGAATCTGGTTTGGAACGAATTGATCGACAATCGATCTGATACGGTAGAGGTGGTTTTCATAGGTGGAATTCAAGCAAATATTTCAACGATGGTACTCTACGTGAAATCTATTCATAAATATATATATACGGTATCACATGGGGTGGAGATTTCATTATATATTCTTGTTCAAAAAATTATCAAACTTTTTTCTTTTATGTATGTGATTTTGCAAGCGAAATAATAGAAAACAAAAGTATTCATAATTAGCTACAAAAAATGTACTGCATAGGTATGTATATTTTAACATATCATTATTATCCATAATTTTATTTCTGCAATATTTATTTGTGGTTTACTATCTTCTTCTTTTATGTGTCCTGTCCCTTCAGGACGTAGGCGATCATAGCTTTCCACGTTTCCCTATCCCTGGTGGCTCTGAGCACGCCTTCTCCTGTTACATCATGCAACCCTCGTTACGTCATCCACCTGATTACGTCCTTCAAATATGTTATCCGTTGCTTTCCTCTGTTTCTTTTCCCTCTATCTGGCCTGGTAGTATCAGATACTCTAAGCCCTCCTTCTTCATTGCGTGTCCCAGGAACTTCAACTGTCTCTTCCTGATGCTCAGTATTAATTTCCTTTTTGTTTCCATCATTTCCAAAACCTCATCATTGCTAACATGCTCGATCCATGATATTCGCAGCATTCACTGCCATATTGAAGGAAGGACAGCATGTAGTAATCCAGTGCTCCCTTCCTTGTTTCTTGAGAAATTGTCCTGTTTTGTAATACTTTCTCAACTTCTGGTTTACAATACCGTTATTTATTTTCATAATTCTTCTTTAATATGTTCGTTTTTTCATTTATATAATAGTTTATAGCCATGAAATATAGTTTATTTAGTTATTTTATTGATTTCTCTAAGGCTTTTATTTGAAAATTACGTGCGGCAAAAAATTATATACACCAGGGATCTAATATCTTCTAATAGAGACATTTCACAGCAATCAATTTTTCAGAAGGGCAATGATTTTTCTTACACCACTAAACATTAATATAAGCACCTCCAAACACGCACAAACACAAACACAAAACTAAAAAAATAAAATAACGCGACATCTTAAACAAAAATAACACTTCTTTCTTGAAGCTTTTATTTTTTATCAACCCAATTGATTACATTTACAATTTCTAATAAGCAAACTTATACGCTTTATTTATAAAAACGCATTTGAATTAGCGTTTGCTAATGCGAGCCTACTTAAAATAGTTCATAATTACTACGTCAAAAATATTTCGAGAGACATTATTACCAATTAAAAACACAGGCCAAAAAGATTATATTACATTACCAGTCGTTAATGATTCAATCCTTAAGGAATGTGGTATATACAGAAAAATATTCCCAAATCAACATGCGAAAAATCACGAAACATTTTGGGTAATAGACACACAAATACTCACAAACCCTTTTAAATATACATCATCTAAATCCCACATAGACAAAACAAAATTATTATAAACTTATGTTATAGCATTTGTACATTTTTTCAGTTAGGTTTAGAATTCATTAAATTCTTGAAGCTTTGAATACACGCTTAAGGGCTCTTTGTTTCGGATCGAAACAAATTTTACTAAATTTATTTAATAAGGCGAATGAGCGCAAAAATGATTGACCAATTAAATTAGAACAACACGAAAGTAAAATTGCCAAAATGCATTTCTTCTTCTTCTCCATGTCCCATTATCTATTGAAGATTTAATAAAAGCAAAACAGGTTAGACTGATGAATAAATAAACAGGGAGCAAGTGGATGATTTAGGCGCGAAACTACAAACATTACGAGATCACACACATAAATTAAAAAGTAAAATAACAGAAGTTTATTGTATGTTTCTACAATAAATCAAACAAAAAGGCAACAATTTGAATATAAAATCAAAATAATAACCTTAAGAAGCTTATGATAATATCATCCTTTTCATTTTAATGAGAGATGCCGCATTTACTGAGAGAAGAGCCAGAACTACTAGATTTCCTTCATTTTTTACTCCTTTTCCATTAAATCAACATGAAATATCTGTTAATATCTGTCATGTTAATGTTAATATTTGCTCTCCTCTTATAAAGAAACATTCGGCATTTATTAAACGACCATCCAGTACTACGTTCGAATATGTCCATGAGATTTTCCACTTAAGCAATATTTTGAGGCAGACAACTTTCTCAATTCCAGTAACTGTTATGACAAATTGCACAATGGATTAGGACCTTATTCTTAAGCTAACGTAGTACTTATCTATTTTTTCTAGTCGGGGTTATACATTCTGTTTATTTTACATGATTCTATTGGTTCATTTTCTTTGATTTTGAACAGGTATTTGTTAAACGAGACAAAGAGTAATTTGCATATAAAGAATTAAGTGATCTCGAGAAAATACGAGATCTTGGACTAGATGCTTGATAATGTATACCATTGCTTGCCACAGCAGAGCATCAACTATGAAATGAAATACAAACAAGTAAAAGTAAATAAATCATTAGAATGAATTTCAGAAACTTTTGAAACGTGAAGATGATATTTATTCCCCAAACTATATGTTCTATTTTATAATTTTTCCATAAAAAGATTTGAAATTATTTGGAAACTCGGTAATAAAAAATACATATACAGGCAAAAGTAAGACAATTGATCTGGAAATTTGAAGAGAGCTTTGAATTATGTAGGCGTCTTATTGACATTCATTTTTTAATCTTGCTACTAATATTTTTAATATTGTTACTTTGAAATCTCAGTGAATTGTACTGTAACGATTTTATTGGAATATTATAAACTACATAAGAATAAAATATTATATTAAACTACAACAGTATGGAATAAACAAAGAACATTTTAATTAAATATATATTTCGCAATAGCATCAGAGTTTATATAAATTAGATATGAATAAATATATGACATTTAGTTTAGAATAATTAAATCTCACACATCTTGCGATGGTGAACAACGAAAAACTATGTTAGTTACGACAAATAAAATTCAATATACTTATGAGCTTTAAAGAACCCTGTATTGTCTTCAGACATTTTCAAAATTATCTCATAAATAAGTGATTGAAAAATATAATTAAAATCCCCACATGACTGCTCAATAATTCTAGTGAACGAAGAATTGTGATTTTTGTTTCTTGAAAAATGATGGATGAGGCTAAAATCTAACATGAACATCTCAGCAATAACGTGAAAAGAAAAATATAAGGATGTCAAATTATATCTTTACGTGGCAGTAAATAAGATCACATTGGAAGACTCCTGATTGGAATGCAATGTTGAAATATTTTGGAAGGTGACTGATTGTCTTTTCTAAAACAATTCAAGTACTAAATAGTTTTATATATCAACAAGGAAGCAAATCTTGCGGTGAACATAATTTGTGAACGGATTCTCAGAAAAATATTACATAGAAATACTAATAATGTCTCAGTTAGGTCAAGATGAACATTCAAATAAAATTCTCATGAATAATCAATAGCCCAACTAAGGTATGAAAATTTAGTGATGTTTTGTCGATTTGGTTATATAGTAACTGCAAGCGCCTCCAAAGCTTACTGGCAACTCTGCACAAGCGTGCTCAACAAGAGCAAGACTTCAATGCCACCACTAATCAATGAATTTTAAGTTCTCACCTCCCCAGCGGACAAGGCTGAATGCTTTGCCCGTAGATTCTCCACCAATTCGATACTGGACTCGTTTTTCGTTTTCGTTTTTTCTAGACCCGACTTTCCACCCAGAACTAAGGCTCAACTAAATAACGCTGGTCTCCAAGATATTTGCACAACTTGACTCACACAATAAGAGCAGCGGGGACAGAATCCCAATCATTACTGAAGAAATGTGCCCCAGAACTCTCCTCTGTCCTCTTTAAACTCTATAACCTCTGCCTATATACTTCCTGTTTTCCTGACTGTTGGAAGTCCTCCTGTGTAGTTCCTATATTTAAGAAGTCTGGTGAACCCTCCGACCCCGCCAATTACCGTCCTATTAGTCTCCTTCCGATCTTCGGCAAAATTTTCGAAGCCATTATGAACGCCGACGTTATTCAGCATCTCACGGCCCACAGGCTTCTCTCTGACAGACAGTATGGGTTTCGCTTCACCAGATATGCTGACGACCATTACCGAGTACATATACGGGGCACTTGACAAGAATGGTGAAGCCCGAACCGTTGACTTGGATATCTCCAAACGTTCGACAGGGTCTGGCACGCTGGCCTCTTATGCAAACTGCGAAGCTACGGGATATCTGGACATCTGTCATTTCTCTCTAACCGCACATTGAAGGTAGTATTAAATGGGCATGCCTCCCAAAACTACCATACGAACGCCTGCGTCCCTCAAGGTTCTATCCTTGGTCTCACGCTGTCTCTGATGTACATTAATGATCTCCCCGACGCCATTAGATCCCAAGTAGGCATGTACGCCGATGATACCACGATCTACTCTCGCCTCGATCAAAACCCGGTGTGGGCGACAAAGCGAATCTCGCTGCCGAGCTTGAAAAGGACATCCAATCCGTAGTGGCCTGGGGTAGGAAATGGCTAGTAAATTCCAATGCTTCTAAAACAAAGCTGTTATCAACTAACCACCATAGACAATCGCATCTACCTCTTATTAGCATGGAACGGGCTTGCCTCCCAGAGAGTAAAACACTACGCCTCCTTAGCCTTACACTCTCGGCCGACCTCAAATGGAATGACTATATCGAATCCATTGCCAAAATCCGCCGCTATGAAAGTCGGCTATCTGTGCAGGGCCCGGAAGTTTTTCCCACCTGAATCTATCCTGCACGTATGCAAATCTACCATCTGCCCAGGTATTGAATACTGCTGCCATTCTGGTCGGGTGCCCCTGCTACTCTCCTTGGGCTTCTTGACAAAATACAAAGGAGAATTTGTAACGTGGTTGATACTGACTTGGCAAACCGGCTGCAAGTACTCTCTCACCGGCGTGATGTGGCTTCCCTGTGCCTCTTTCACAAGTACTTCATGGCTTCTGCTCCGAACGTAGATCACTGGTGCCGCCTAAGCACGAATTTACGCGAGATACTAGATTAGCAACTATGTTCCACCCTTTTACAGTTAAACAGATAAGATGTAACCGTAAATTCTACTGCAACAGCTTCTTTTCTCGCGCTTCCCGCCTGTGGAATTCCCTTCCACAAGTCTGCTTTCCCGACAGCTAAAATCTCCAGGTGTTTAAATGTAGGGTCAATAGACACCTCCTGTCATGCTAACTCCCAATTATTCTCAGAACATTCTCATCTACCCAACCCTCATTCTCGTTATCCTTACCCGCCTACCACCCACCCTCTGACATTTCCTATATTTAACCATTCTCGGTATCCTAACGTGCATATCACTCACCCTCTGACATTTCCTATATTTAACCATATTTTCGCCACTCTATGTAGCCACCAGCGCAGTGAAATGTCTTGCTGGGGGTGAAACGCTTATAAAAAAATATCTCCATTTCAAAAGTCACTACCCTGAATGTTATCTAAAATACATACGCTACAACCTAGCACGAAGAATGTGCACAAGATTAGTTGACGAAATCCTTCTCAAAATATGCCTAGGGGAACTACGAAAAATACTACAAATAATTCTACTAATAAACAAGGGTTTTCAACAGACAGAAGAAATACCATTAAAATCTCTCCGGAATCCAAAAGAAAAAAGTAAAACAACAAAAAAGCAAGACAGAATTATTTACGAAAAAAAAGACACATAGAATTGCACAAAAATCAAAATGATAAAACAAAGGAACTATTACAGGTAACGGAAATAGTGGAAATCAGACACCAATCCAAAGATTTCGAAAACATAATAACCACATCAAAGGTCTCACTGTTAATTCAGAAGTCTGTAAACGTCTGGTAAGCTCAACAGAGATTTGGTTGTTGTCCTCATCTATTACCGCTTAGAGGGGCTCAGCATCAAGTAATTGTGACCGGCAACTGCGGGGTTGTTTCCAAATAAAGTAATATCGCGTTTTGATACTATGAAATCACAGTTTGTCGGTGCATTCACTCACAGCAATATCCACAATGGTCTTAACTAAAAGTCAACTTGATTGTCGAGAAACCCACCTTAAATTCACATCATGCGTTGCTTCAACAACTCTAGACTTCATCGCTCGATGCACGAGCTCTGTCTGATGATATTATGCAACAAAACTACATTGATTAGGACCAATGACTCTATCCAAACCTCTTTTCTTTTACATGGCACACTTATAAGCATATTGGAGATCATTTTTTCTCAGAAGACATAAAAAAGTATATAAAATTTTGGTTAACTTACATGCATCAAAACATTTCGAGGAAACGTTATATATATATATATAAAGCAGGTAAAGGAGGAAAATCGTCAGAAGAGAAATCCCAAACCATCGCTGTAACTTGTAGATTGTGTTTGTTAATTTAAAATAGCTCGTTTTTTTTCGATAATGCTGAAGAAAAATCACAGTGAAACAACTGAATGTGTGTCAGTACAAGTTGTTTAATGATCGCATTCTTCAACAGAGTAACAATCTGATGTTTAGCAGAGGAAAATCTTTCAGGCTAGAGTAAAAGCCTACCAAATAAACAAATCTCACTTATAAGGTATTGTAGAATGTTGTAGTGAATTGATTTTATCTCACTACTGTCTCTTCTTTAGAATTTGAGTGAAAAGAAATTATATGTTTACTGAATGTTTTTTTGATAATTTCTATACAATGCATTTATTGTAAAATGCTAATTTTTTGTTGGGTGACCATTTTGTATGGAAACGTACATTTTTACTGGAAAATAACTAGAAGATTTAGAATATAGACTTCTCAAATAAATTTTACTTTTGCTATTTGTTAGGAAAGATTATATCACATCAAAAACTCTCCAAGAACTATCAAGACTTTGTAACTTGTGAAGAATACCAGCATGTCAAAACTAGACAAATCCTTTCAAGATTTCCAACCTAAAAAAATCGAGCTTCATTATTCTTATCTAAAGCTTGATAGTCTTTTATAGCAAGATCATTTAATATATCAGTAGTCTAGCAAAAGAATCAATATCCGTAATATTTTTTCTAAATGAAGTTCCAACAATGTAAGGCGCTTAACAAATACAGATTATATGAGAACGTCTAGTATTTTGACACAAGTAGAATATATTTTATATTTTATATAAAACGATAGTCAGGATTTTTACACGTGTTCTGAATAAATATTAATTCCAACAAACAGGAAAGAAAAAAATAACGTCTTGCTTTTTGTTTTAAGTATATTGTATGCATCCCTGTTCGAAATATTGTTAATGCTTAGTGACATCCTTCAAATTTAATGAGCCTATATATTTAAGAAATTGTTTAAGGAAATTATTAACTAAAATAATATTCTTTCAATTTATTGATGTAATGATAACATTAATATTAGTAATAATTAAGGAAGAAAACACTTGCTAAGTGCACGCGTTTCTTCCTTAAGACTTAGAACTTCTGTGGGTAAATAAATGAAAGCCTCTTTGCAACTGGAAGTCATCAAAGTTTTATCACATAATAATTTGAAATGTTAAGAATTAGTGGCATTGGAGTTGCTGAATTACAATTCTATTTTGTGTGATCATTCCTTTGATTTATATATCGTGCAAAATGTGTATACGAAAATCAATGTTATTGATATTAAACTAAACACATGAATATTGCTTATTCTAACAACATTAGCAAAAATATGCTAGTATTTATTATCTTTAAATTTATGTCTCAAACATTTTTTACATGTTCGAACCATATACTGTGCATATTACTTTAAAAATTAATTTTTTCAAGGTGTTGCAAAATATTATTGCACAATTTCGCATAAATGTATTCTACATCAATGCATTCAATAAGGCTAAATAAAAACATGAATTCGAATTTCCAACTTTAGAGAAAGCAACGGAAGCAAAATCCTATATAGTTCTATTTTATTACAAATAATAATGAAGAAAAGAGATTTGTTGTGAAACATCATACTCTACGTAAAAACATATATGACATTTCTTAATTTTTTTAAAAATATAGCTAATCTCTTGCATTCTTTTCATTGTCTTATATCTGAAATATTTATTTATTCAACTGCCTGTTACTGACCTTTGTCATGCGTAGGCTATAACCGAATTCATAGGTAAGAGTAAGGCATTTTTCTACCACGGTTTATCAGTGCGTTTTTATAAGAAAAGGCGTGACACATTTGACCCAACATGTCATTTTATTTATTTATACTACGGTATTTGCGTAATTAAATGTCGATTGAAATTCGAACTCTGCTCTACGGTTACTCATCCCGATCCGATATCAATTACAGCACCAACATATCAAATGTTACATCACGTAACATTTCAAAGCTGTCACCTATCTAGGTACTGACCAGTTTCGACATTGTTGGTGTGAGAAAAACAGCTGCTTCAACCTAATATTGCCGTACGCTCATATCGCAGAGATTAAGACATATTAATTAATACCAACTTACAAGTGTGTTATTGTAAATGTGGTTGTCGAAATACTTAAACATTATCCGCTTCTCGAAATCAGTCTTTCAATAACCAAAGATCATCATATTGTTTTGGTGAAGCTGATCGGATCAATATACTTTCAGCATCCACTCGTATATTTGCAACAAGTTTGTTATCATCTCTTATTTAAGCAGAATATACCAACTATTATTTATAAGAAGACGTAGTTATAGTCAGAAGCAAGAGAGGAAAAAATTTGGGATTTTTTAATTAGTAGCCTTAGAATCTAACAGGTACTGATATTTAATTATCTTGGTAAAATAAGAAGAAACAAAGTAAAATTTCACAGAATGATGCAAATGTTGATGGAGAAATATGTCTTCTAAAGAGATTTAATAAAAGAATTCAAGTGGTATAATGTTAGTACGCCATAGGTTGCTATTAAAAATTTGATCGTTGAGTAGTGTGATATTAATGAAAGAGTCACTGAGAAAATTATAAGAATGTATGATGAATAACAAAGTTCGATTTACTTGAAGATATTACAAGAGGAAAATACCGAATAAATATATTTCCTAATAGTAGTTATGATATATACTGCCGCTGCTGGAGAACAACAATCGTAGTGACAGACAACGAGTAACACATATACATAAAATATAAACTTATTTCTTTGTTTTGTCGGTTACTGATTTGGGGTGCAATATGGTAGCCAGAGAGAATAACGCACACAGAGAAGCTCTCGTGAAATCTTTAACCAGCAACAGTTATTTGTTTTTTCTGTCTGTCTCTGTCTCTCTTTCTTTCTCACTTTCTTAATGTGTATGCGCCTGAGTGTTTTCTGACTTCTCTTGTATATGGCTAATAATCTCAAACTTATATAACCCAAAATTCTTACGGATTTTGGCAATTTCTGGTTGTCAATTACTTAACGTCAATCATATATTTGGTGCTATTTTTTTAAGCAATTTTTGTCGCCTTTAATTTATGCCTGTGATGGCAATCATAACTTTGTCAGCTATTTAATGTGTTTTCTAATTTTGTTGCTAATCGTATCTTTGTCAGCTATTGATATGCCGCCACCTTCCACGGCTAGAATATATTTTGTCAATCATATTTTTTCGGTAATAGTATTATATCACACTTCTTGTCATCTTATTTTTTAAAATGTTCGCATGTGAATTTATGAATGCATCTCTCCTCTACGCACATAACTCCCACACAACCGAGGTATTTGTAGAAAAAATACATATAAAAACATGAAAAAAAATCTTATTTTTGGAAATATTCAGAATTATGTTCGTCACACCTTTTGCCTTTGTCTTCTACACTGCATGAGCATAAAAATTCAAACAGTAATGAAAAATAATACATGCAATCAAAAGTAATACATAATTATCAATATCAAAGGTAACACTCTCCCCAATTTTCTACTTGCAGCAAGTGTGCTTCAGTTTTTTCCTTATTAACTTCATACAAAGAAACATTTTTTCTAATGTAAATACAAAGTTACCCTCTTAAGATCCGCGCATTAAAAAATCAGGTCAGAAAGTGATTTACATAAAAAATAAATACACATTCTAAGATGCCATGGGCCCCCTCAACGTGGTGAGATTTGTAGCGCAAGAACAATTACGACTGACCAGTGATCCCGATTATCATTAGGTGCTCTATAATTTCGACCTCATTCCAATTCTAGACCACACTTGTAAAATCATCATTACGAGACGCATGATTACATAACTTGTCACAAGAGGATTTATCACAAGCGTGTTCTTCTCGCCTTCCAAATATTTCTGCACAACTCAGACACCTGTCATATACATGACTGAGTTAAAACATCTTTTGCTAAGACAAAAATTACCCCCATTTTCAGTTGGAAATTAACTCAGTTTTTATCTTCACTTTTTGTCTTTTGTTCCTCTTTTTTCTTTTTATTTATTCATTCATTTGAGTGATAACTCAGTCCACTCTGTGCCTCACATAGACCGTCACTCATGCCAAACAAACGAGTGAGTTGCTTCAGTTATCTAGTGGTTTTATTATCGATTTGCAGCATAAAATAAGTCTTTTGAGATAACCTGAAAAAAATCCTTAAATAAAAATAATAACTCACATAGCACTTCACGAGAAAATGATAGAACACCTATCCTTTTCTGTTATTAATATATTTAATCTTTTTGTTCTTTTCTTTCTGTAGTTTTATGAACACATACGTCAGAAGAAAGTTCTGAAATGTTTCAAAAATTCGTTTGTATCATGCCAGTAGACATCCCGATTTCTGAACATAAAAGCATAGGGTTTAACCGCGACCCAATTTATAAATTATAATCGTGTAAATGAACTTCAATTAACACTATGTATCCTCTGCTTGAGTTTACCATCACATATGTAATGATTGTAAATTTAAAACTACTATGTTTGAACACGCAAATCTGTCATTATCTGCAGTATATGTCATTCGAAATCTGACCGAAAAAACAACAAAAACTTAAAACGAAAAAATACCATTGAGAGTAGGCATGCGGTTTCATTAGAAGATTAATAGTATCACCTACAGTTTGCAATTTCCAACTAAAAATAGGAACCGTCCAACTCTGAATACTATTTAATGTTTTCTACACAGACTGCAACTTTCGCATGAATTGTTGGAAGAAAGCTACACTGTCCGTCTCAAGCGCCCCTCATTCTTCCAGTAGTTTTCTTTGCTATCTCATTTGATAACATATTCGCCAGTGCATGTCTAATTTTCTTTTCATTATGGTGGTTTTTATACAACTCCAAATCACCAACCTCGACATCTATATTTTAGCTCTACTAAAGAACTTATTCATCGCGGCATATCTTGCCTAATATTGGTTTGATTTGGAATTTATCTTACAGGAATTACTATATCAAATCTGACTGTATTACCTCTTCAGCAAATCCGAAGTTTAGGTAAAATGACCCTTATTTAGCTGCTTTCAACTTGAGATTACTTTTACGCAAATTCCAAAAACTGTGTGAATTAAGTTGTCTTGTACCATATTTGACATTATCAAATTACCATTTAATAATTGAAAGAGATCAAAAGTATGTTTCCCTTTGCAACAACTTACTATTCCCCGCCAACTCTATTTTCTTCTCCAAGTGCCACGCTTGTCCTCTGTTCCAGGTGTCCTACCCTATTTAATGTATTCAAAGAAACCACATTTCTTAAATCCACGGTCAGATTCCGCACGAAATTAGAAAAAGTATGCTGTTCCACCTTCATTTTTTTATATGGCTAACATTTTATCATAAGCACAATGGCAGAGTACACAAGTCTTAAAACAAATAATCGCCTGTCGTCCCCGAAATTGATAACCTAGTTCTTTATCAATCTATATATTTTTGCACAGGAAGTCACTGCGAAGAAAATCGTGTATATTATATAACCTGGAAAACAAATGGGATGATCGTCCTGACATCTACGACGGTGACACTGAGAGAGATCAAGCACATACGAGGGAGCAGACGGTAAGTTATTAACCAGTGTGTGTTCTCTGTTCTTTCTCTTTCTCTCTCTATCTGTATGCGTGTGTTTGTGTGTTTTTGCGTGCATGTGTGTGTGTGTTTTGTCTTTTGCTTCTCCTCCTTCTTCTGTCAGAAACCCCAGATCTATATAAATCAAAATTTCTACGAATTTTTCTTTTTCGGTTGTCACTTAATTTATGTCAATCCTATCTTTGATGATTATTGCTTTCTAGCTTTTGTTGTCGTCTTCCTTTTTACTACCTTTGATGTCAATTTTTGTCGGCCATCGCCTTTCAAGCCATTGTTTGTGTTTGAGTTTTTTGCTAGTGATGCCAATTATATTTTGTCATCGAATGGCTGTTTTTTTCTGCCTTTCATATCAATCATAATGTTGTCGGTTATTGTATTTCAAAACTTTGTTGTTACACCCGGCCTCCAACCTTCATAGTTGGAATATATTTTTGTCAATGATATTTTTCTAGGTCAAAGTGATATATTACATTTATTCTTGGGTAAAAATGATGTTTCATTCAAACTTTTTCTTACTTGAAAAGTATGATTTATTAAAAAGAAAATATTCAAGCATGTTTTTGATGAGTCAGCACTTTTTGAGGTGACAAAAGCTTATTTATTTTGTCTTTTCTTTAAATTGTAAGAGAAATTACTGTAAAACTCTTATTTTGTAATTGAAGGCTTTTCCAGACTCTTAAGTTAAAACTTAGTATTTTTATAGGACTACATAGTCCCTACTATCGTCTGGTTCACACCCTCCTTTTCTTTTGAACAGGATTAGATGTGTATATCTTGTTTTTGTTTAGGAAGTTGTTCCCGGTTACTTTCCTCTCCTCCGGCCCTAGTGGTAGTGCTGTGGCAAGCATTGTGCAATATTTGTGAATGGTGGCAACCTCTCTTAAATCTGAGGGTACCGGGTTGGCAGTTCCCTGGTTACTGCTTCGGACTGGTAGTTAGGATTCCGAACTCTTGCGTAGTGCCTTGATAGGAAGCTCTAACCAACAGTTATATAATATCTTTGATTCTTGTAGTGCCATATCGCGCATGGCTAGGTGTCTCTACATGAACCTCCGTGGGCAAACGTGAGGACACCTTACGCTGCAGTCTGCGCCAGGTTCACTCCTAAACCTGCTAAGCAAAAAAAAAATACCAACATCTTTGCAAACTTACAATGTATAGATACAACCTATTACAGCGTTGAATCCTTTCTCCAAGTGAACACACTGGACATCTTATCTCTCTGTGAAACTATATATATTATATACACTCATAGTGAAAATAACCACATAAAAGAAAAACAAAAGCTGGAAACATAATTTAACAAAATTTAATATTAAACAAAAATGATAGAGGGAAACATGTCTGTGTGGAAAGGTTGTATACTGTGTATGAAATATGAAGACAATTAAAACACTTAATTTTTGTCCGTAGTCTGAAATAAGAATATACACTTTTCCCTTTTGCTTTCCTCCGTCTCATCTTTTCTCTGTTATTTTTTTTTTAATTTTTTTTTTACTCTAGTTCAAATCTTTACTTACATTTTAACGTTTTGAGGTTCGGTAGCCAAATATATTCAATTCTTTTTCTTTTCATTTATCGACAGCAAATTTATATTTCAGTCGTTAATATTTAATAATCCGCTGACAAGCGTTCACAGTTTTCCTGGACTGGAAGAATAACACATGAACTTATGTACGGGGTTAACACACTTAGAAATTCACTGTCAATTTTATTATCTTTGACTATTTAACAAATCGTGTAAATGTGGCATAGGAATATATTTCAAAACTATGTTAGAGTGTGTCGTATCATGTAGTATTTGCGCAAGACGAAGAACTTTATAGAGTATTAGAACACTAGCGAAACACATAGAAGTAAGCGCCTCCCAATTTTAGACATTATCCATGACTCAAATATTTTTTAGAATCTTAGTTTTCACTACGTAACCTTTTTTCTTAATTCCACAATCTTTTTTTTCTGTCAGAAAAAGTTTTTATTTTCGTATATCATTTCATTAAACTTTTATGTGAAATTTTTATTTTTAAGTAAAAATTATTTTTTCATTGGTTTTTATTTGGAATTGCATTTTACGGCGTTTTTGTACTTTCTGTTATCATTTTATTCACCACCACTTACATTTATTTAATTTTTAAAAGAAAGAAAGAAAAGTTGCAAAAATTATCGACAGAAATCGGTCTCAGAAAAAGTGGTATCTTGGCCTGGAAAAATCGTTTCTCGGTCAAAGATGACGTAGTATATCGCACTGTTTTAAAAATGATAATAAGGATTGTATGAAGGCTGATAACATTAAAAAAGAGGTATTTGAGCCTCCACAAAACGTTTCTCCGGTCATGGATGACGTAGTGCACAAAACGTTTCTCCGGTCATGGATGACGTAGTGCACAAAACGTTTCTCCGGTCATGGATGACGTAGTGTATCGCACTGTTTTTGAAAATGATAATAAGTTTTGTATGGCGGCTAATAACCGTCAAATACAAAAACAAAAGATATGGAGATGTTGGATGCAACGAAGCTTAGGTATTTCTTTTCAATAAATATGTTGATTTGTTAAATACCTGCTATTTGATACCGAGCGGAAAAATTAATACATAACTTTATATCACAAAATGATGCCATTTATCATTAAAATTAGGCAACACATCTAACAGAGATTAATTATTCCGAATATGCCTTTCAAACTGTCGATGTCTTAGCGCTAAATATTGTCGAAATTTTGATCGAACTTATCAGGATCGGCATGTAGCCATTCAAGAAGTTTTACAGATTTATGAATAATATAATCTTGACAATAAATGTTGAAATATGAACATAAATACAAGGAAGATGACTTGGAAATTATCCAAAGTGAATTTAATCTCGTAAATACAAAATAAATGACAGTCATTTCCTGAAGACTATTTTAATTGATTTTCTGAAATATACATAAGTAGTCGCATAACTAGACAAGCTCTTACGCAAAGAGCATACCATTATATATATATAAGAAGTTGACAATAATTATTGTACATTATATTGATTACAATTTAAATATGTACATATAATTATTTAAGTATATAAAACATATTTACTGTGCTATATTCTATAAGTAATAGTTGAGAAAATGACTGAAAGTTTCACATAACGTTCAATGAAATTGTTAAAGTTAATTCAAATTCGGTAATCAGTTTAAACTTGTGTTTTGGGGAATTGAATGAATGCATTTTTTAGTATGATACCTCAGATAATGACTGAGGTGTAAAAAAATTTCACCATATCAAATGAAAGAAATAGTGAGTAAATAATACTATAAAAGTCCACGACTGATATTAAAAACTGAATTGAATTCTCGGATTTGAATTATGGCCATCAATAGTCTTGAAATCTCAGTTGTCCAATATAGTTTCAACATATTAAACTGGACTCTAAACGACATCAAGTGAATGGATTCTAAAACAAGAAAGCTTATTTCTAAGCCTAAGATGCATAATTCCAAAGGCTGATGTAGACCGTCTAGACATACCCCGTAAAGAAGGTGCAAGTGTTCTTATTCAGCTATAATTGCCATACAAGACAACAACTATTGCCTTACTAAGATACATAGAAACAACAAAGGACTGGATGATACAATTATTCAAACAACATGTAAACAGAAAGAAAAAATATTCAATAATAAAAGAAGGCAGTAAATACAAACAAGATTTACATTTAGTAGATTCTGTAAAAAAGCAAAACAGAAGCCAAGAACCAGCTATTGCGGCAAAAAATATGAAAATGAAAGCCAAAGATAAAGCTCTTGAACAGATGAAACAACGCTGGCAAGACAAACCTCTGCATGGCTTATATCCAGAACCTGCCAATAACTCCAATGGTGATAAAGTTAATACTCATCGATGGTTACGTGCATCTGGATTAAAGTCTGAGACTGAAGGCTTTATTCTTGCAGAGCAAGACCAAAGTCTTTTCACTAGGAACTTTCAGGCAGATATTATACATAATAATATGGATCCAAAATGCAGGTTGTGTGATAAACACCAAAAATCAATAGACCATCTAATCTCCGGATGTTCTGTATCTGCCCCAAATGAATATATAAATCGTCACGAATGAGAGGGGCAATATTTACATTAGACAATGTGCAAACGCTATGGAAAATCTGTAAACAAACACTGGTACGAACAACAATATGCACCGGTTACAGTAATAGAAGATGCCACCATTTTATGGGATTACTTTATCTACACAGACAGAAAATTGAAGCAAATACCCTGGACATTATTGTTAAAAACCAGAAAGAAAAAACTTGCCTATTAACTGATATGGCTTGTCCAGCGGATTGTAACATAGAAACGAAGGAATTCGAAAAACTGTCAAAATATAAAGACCTGGAAATTGATATAAAAAATGTGTAAATTGAAAACAAGAATTGTGCCAGTGACAGTAAGTGCACTTGAAATGATAAAAATGGAACAAAACAACACACTGAAAGAATTCCTGGAAACCCCAGCTTAAGAGATATACAAAAAATTGTTTTGTTGAGTACCGCCCACAGACTATGAAAAACTTTGTAACGCTAGGGATGATAGGGGAGATATAAAAAAAAAAGAAATGGAGCCATAACGACATAACACGACCTACCTTAGTTCTTCCCTCAAACTTGGAAGGTAGTGCGACCATAGCAGTAATAGAATATGATGAGAAATTACAACATAATAATAATAATAATAATAATAATAATAATAATAATAATAATAATTGTCAAGGTTTCCCATGCTATCAGTTGAAGCTGATCGGAGAAAATATTTTCTCCGTGTTTAGATCATATAGCAGAGTAATGGTAAATCGAGAACCAAAACATTCCTTTTAAAAATATAGGGGATAACAAAATACATATATCCTTCCAAAAATTATAGAAATAAACTTAACTTCATGAATTAATATGCTTTAATTATCTTTTCAAACATGATATCAAAACAGATATTTGCAGATCAAAACATAAAGCACAAAATAAAAATTTAATTTGAAAATGAATTTGCACAAATACCTTTCTTGATCAAATATATATATTTTTAAACGTACGTTAATCAAACAGAAAAAAATTAGATAAATAATGTCCGATAAACTATACGACTTTTTTGTTTTTATATACTGATTTTACTTTTCAGTTGTCAGATTTTGCCTAGGAAATATTTGCTTCTAAATATAACACCGGTAAAATCATTGTTTTGACATTATTAAGAAATTCTTTTTTTTTTTGTGACATAAGATTTATAAACTAATGTTAGTAAGCTTAAAGTTACGAGGGCTAAACAATTTATTATTATTTAGATTTCTATTCATATTAAGTTTCAAACGCTTTTCTGTGGGAATGGATTATCGGTACGAAGAGGTGAATTAGTGTGACCAGTAAGATGACCAGTTATCAAATATAAAGAAGAAACAGAAAAGAAAAAGGAAACAAAGATAAGAGAACGAAATATGAGTAATGTAAAGTTAAGAAAAATATGTAATATCAGAAAAAGTACATCAATTACATATTAAAATATAATATTTTGCTAATAACTGTTATAACATAATTAAAAGATCAGTAATCATTTTAAGCTTGTGCTTTGGGGAGTTGTATGAAAACACTTCTCCCAGGATACTAACTATAGGGGAAGAATGGCTAGATGCTCGGACTGAAGAATCTGAAAGAAGAGTTCGAACTGTCGTCGTATTCATTACGTTCAATTTCTTGGATAATATCAGTCAGTTAAGTGCAATACGTGAGACACGCTTGGGCAATAAAGTCTCTCTCGATACAAGACGGATTGAACAGAAGATTATCCCGCAGTTGTTTGCTATTGCATTCTGCGGTAGACTGGTTGCCAACCAAGGTTATAGAAACCCAATCACTCCTGCTATTTAACCCATAACTGGAAGGAAGATATGGATTTAAAACATTCTCAAATGTATTTGCGCATAAGTGAATGCAGACAATTCAACTGGAATTTGAACTCAGCTCCCCGATTTCTTATTCTAAGCCTCTATCCACCTCACCACAATACACATCCGTTGGATAATATATATTTTTATATATGCTCAAACGGTTGATATATGCTAATAAATAATTAAGAAATAACATTAACAATTACTGATAATAAGAAAAATTCAAGATTGAAAAAGAATTCAAGCAGATGCATTCTTTACGTTAGTACTTGTTTGAATAGACGTTGTTAACAGGCATTTCGTTATAATAGTTTATAAATTTTTAGTATCCTTTCTTTCAGATCCTTATCTACTCTGACTCAAAAATGATATTAAAAACCTTGATTATTCGATATCCCTCGTTTACAATCATTCATTTAAGATTTATTTTAAATGTGCAATAACATTCAAATCAGTCGGTGTATGAACATTGCAAAATAAAAGTCTATATGGAATGTTGAAATGACTCTAATTTGCCTGAACAAATATCCATGCAGTTCTTAATAGTGATTGTGTTCTCCATTTTTTTTCATTATCAACATAATGTTTTGGCTATCAAACACATTCCACCATTTTAGGTAACTTATTTCGGATAAACTTCAAGGAATGTTGAACTTAACACTTTATTTAGTTTACGTGAATATATTATTCTAGTTCAACTGTCTATGCCATTTTTTCTTCTTTGGTTCTGATTATTTATTACTCGCTACTATTTAAATGACTTTTTTCTGTACTAGCCCAAACTTAGAGGATTGTTGGGTGTCTCTGTGTTTATGGTAAATGCTTTTGATGATATAATCGTTTATATTATAATTGTTTATGTCTACAAATGGCAATTTATTATAGCTATATTCTAGTGTGAACTTAATTTTGGGGTGCAAGTTCTGAAGTAGATTATATAGTTTATATATGTCTCTGCATGTGGATCTACAAATGATAATAATTTTTCCATGATTTAATGAATTCTGTTTCTGTCTTCTTCATATTTGTCATATATGGTTATATACGCTTCTCTCTATATATGCTATTGTGAGTGTGGCATATGTCGCTGAACCTGTTGTGTTTCTCATCGCGGCATCTGTTATTTGAATATTATTTTGGTTGTTAAATTGGAATGATTTATATTCTAAAATTCGTTCTATACTTTGTATTATAAGTTCTTTTGTTAATAGTGTGGAAAGTATTTCTGGGTGTTTTTAATCCAATATATAATGGCCCCTTTACCCAGATCATGGAAAATATTGCTATAGAGGCAGTTTACGCAAATGTTTCTATGAGTGACCTGAGTCTAATTTTGTAGTATGAAGCTTAGGAAACGTATGCAGTCTCTCATATGTCTTTTTTATTTTTGTGGTGAGTGCTTGTAATATTTTATCTAATAACTTGCTCAGTCTGCTTGTTGGGGCGGCTGGCCCTGCTACCAAACTGGTCTGAATTTAGAATCACTAGGGTTTGGGGTGTGAAAATATAGCTGGTTAGCTGCTTTAATTGTTTTGATTTGTGTATTATTGAATGTACGTATAAATTGCTGTTTTTTAAACAAAGTCAGTAAGAAATTAGTTTTGTTTCTTCTTATTATTATACTTTGTGTAAGGCAGATGTTTTTAACATTTTAATGCGATGTCTTCATCTATTTTATGGTTGATTAATCTGTAGTTATTTTCTTCTCGTAGCGTATATTTGTGTTGTAGTAAGTTTTTTTTCTTAATGATTATAATACTGACTTTGCTTCCTTTATTATTATCTCGTTAATCTCACGAAGGTTTTCTAATACTAGTTTTGTTTGTGTGTGTTTTGTTATGGGGAATGAGATTGTTTTGAAAGTCTGTGTCAAAGATTAAAAATATGTTCATTTCATCTGTAATGTTGTTTTCATATGGGAAATATTTAGATTTGTTTGTACTATTGAGCTATCGGTAGTAGTGATGTTGTCGTGTGATGTTTCCGTGAGTCTAAATTTCCGATGAAATTTTCTTAAGAATTTTTAAGTCTGTAATGTTACTTTTTTAGTGGGACAGAGTTTTACACTTGACTTTAGAAGGTTTAATTCTTCTTTAATTTATCATTTTCTACATTTTTACATTTTACTTTGGGTTTGTGTTTTGAATCATTTAGCTTCCAAAAGTATGTAGATAGCGATGTTTGGTTTCGGTATAAGCTGTTTTTAAATGAGGTTAGGTGCATGTACCAGCGCTGCTTAAAAGTGTTCTTAATTGATCCGATATACACTTTATTTATAGTTGGATTTTTGATAGCTGATATATTGCATTGATAGATTATTGAGTTTGTTTTACATTTATTTTGTAGTGGGAAGTTACTAGGGTTTCTACAATTGCACATGGTTTTGTTGTTGTGTTTGGTTGTATTTCGGTAAAATGGAAAATCCTAGAAAAATCTAGAACTTGCAACTCACTTGACGGCATCTACCCTTTATGTCTAAGTGAAAAGCTACACATTCTACTGTACCGCAACAGTAACGATTTATTAAACCGTTGAGACGAATTAGCAGAACTATGCAAACATCGGAAATATTTCTCACTAAAATTTAAGTAAACAAATAAACACCCCACCCACAACCACAACCAATATGTAAAAATACACACAACCAACCCTATCAATAAACAGAAAAAGACAACAAACATCATACCATACCAGCATTTTTTGTGTAGTGATACTATGAATATATAAACCATTGTAGCAACTATTACAGTATAAAACTCTACATTTGTATCGAACACTCTTTATAAAAGTAAATGCATGAACAAAGGGTTAAGAAACCTACGAGTTCTGCAAATTAGTTAGTTACAATATATATATATATATATATATATATATATATATATATATATATATATATATAAGAGAAGAAAATGAAGGCAGACACGTTATTTCATGGTAAATCGGTAGTGTGGGCCTATTTTCAGGCGAACCATCATCAGTTTCTATCTTTATTGTACAGAAGATTTTACACGAATAATGTAAATCTTCTGTACAATAAGGACGGAATCTGATGATGGATCGCCTGAAATAGGCCATACTTCCGATTTACTATGTAATAACGTGCCTGCCTTCATTTCTTCTTATATTTTCTCTATATGTATTTATATATATTTTTTAATCATTTCACCCCGAGCAAGGCGCAAATGCCACTGATGTGCAGGGGGCTACATAACTGTAAAAAGATTAATTAGAAAAGAATGAGGAGTAAAAACTAGTTAGAAAGGAGAAATAGAAAGCTGAGAAAGCAGGTGCGATGACAGAAACATAGGTGGAGAGAAAGAGAAGGTTATACGGGGATGGGGAGAGCTAGAGTCCAGTGGTTAGTAGATGAGTATTGACTTTGCATTTAAATTTCTGGAGGTTGTAGCCGACAAGAAAGCAAGAATATGGGAGCGAGTTTCACAGGCGAGAAGCTGCAGGAGTAGAATTGTCGTCTGTATTTACTCGTGCAACCAGACTGGCATCTGATTGCACGAGTAAACACCTGTTGAGGAGGCATCAGTGACTTAAGTTCGTCCGAGCAGAAGCCATGAAATTATTCATAGAACAGACAAAGGGAGGCCACATTTCGACGGTGGGGAAGTGGCTGCAGTCGAGCCGCCAGATCAGTACCTATCACATTACAGACTCTCCTTTGGAGCCTGTCAAGAACACTGAGGAGAACAGCAGAGGCCATAAATGACAGCAGTACTCCATGCACGGACGGATGGTTGACTTGTATATATGCAGGATGGATTCAGGCGGAAAAACATCCTGTATCGACATAGTTACCCAACCTTCTTAGCAGTAGATTTTGCTATGAATTCAATATAGTGGTTACATTTGAGGTCTGAGGACAGGGTAAGTCCGAGGAGGCGTAATGTATTGCTCTCCGGAAGTATCGCTTGGTCCATGCTTATGGGAGGCAGGAGAGGTTGCCTGTAAAGGTTGACAGACAACAGCTTGGTCTTAGACGAATTGAAGTTGACAAGCCACTTCTTGTCCCAGTTCACCACAAAGTGTAGATCCCGTTCAAGGTCAGCAGCGAGAGTATATTGTAGTGTCATCTGCGTAGATGCCTACTTGATCTCATCTGCGAGGTCGTTGATGAAAATAAGGAAGAGCGTTGGGCCCAGGATAGAGCCCTGTGGGACACCAGCATTCGTGCTGTAGGATGAAGAGGCACGCCCATTCAAAACGACCTTCATTTTGCGGTTATTTAGAAAAGATTGGATTAGGTTAAGCAGGCGACCGGTAATACCGTAACCCTGTAGTTTCCTTAGGAGGCCAGAGTGCCAAACCCTGTCGAAAGCCTTGGAAATGTCCAGAGTAACCGTGCTAGCCTCGTCAGACTCATCAAGGGCCTGTAGCATGTACTCCGTTACGGTTGTTAGCAGGTCGGCCTTGGACCTGGCAAAGCGGAAGCCATATTGCCTGTCTGAGAAGAAAACATATATATTTAGAGCTCTCAGAGTGTTTTCATACCATTGTATGTACAGGATTCTCTTTTGGATTCTTCTATATCTACACCGCTTGTCAGTGAAAATAATTTGGAACATTAACTGATCACTTTCATGCTGGCTTAGAAGCTTTGTGAGGACAACGTTATGCTGCCTTCATTCACCATAACGGAGTTCACACGAATATCCTCAGTTAATGTAGCAAATTATTTCACTAAAACGATCAACGTTCTATTTACACCCCGATATTCAGCAATTTGCCATCAAAATATCTTTTGCCAGTAAAACTACTGAAAATGTAATAAGTACGACAAATATTCTCATACTTCAATACTATATATATATATATATATATATATATAGATATATATATAGTCTATCAAACAACATTTTACGATATATGGCGGCGTTTTAACCACAAAAAAAGTAAAATGTACAAAAAGCTGTCGTTGTATCTCCATCACAGCAAATACTGATAAAAATTTCAGATCTTTTAAGTTGTATTCTTAACACTCATGTCATGAAGATTAAGCTTCTCCGCATTATGTCTGCTGAATAAAACAATTTTCATTTTGGTTGTGCAAATTTGCTACCTTAACTGTTGAAGAGTTAAGTGACAATCAACGGTTCACCTGATTAGGCAATAAACCATGGGCAAACCTGTTCTTGTGGTGATGGATCTCAGGGTGAAATCCCCTGCAAATTTTGCAAATATATCCGAATAGATGACCCACTCTGTAAATGCCTTCAATGCGGTATTATGATTTATATGTCGGGCGAAGAATGATTTGCTTGTGCTTATAGCTGAATTGTTTCCAACATCCTGGAGAATGTGTTGAAACTGATGAGGCGTACATGAGGACCTCGGTCTTCCTTGATCCTTATTTTGTGGTGCGACGGATTTTGTCTCATTAGTATTAACATAACATAGAGTCAGAATGCTACCGCTTGGTGTATGTGTGTGTGTGTGTGTTTGTGTGTGTGTTCGAGCTAAAAATTTCATACCGAAACCTTTATTATGATCACTGGGGTATATGTACTCGTGTATGTGTGTGTGTGTGTGTGTATGCGTGAGTGTTCGAGCTAAGAATTTCATACCAAAACCTTTATTACGATCACTGGGGTATATGTACTCGTGTGTGTGTGTGTGTGTGTGTGTTCGCGTGTTTTTGATCGTGCGTGTTTGTGTGTTTTAATCCGACTATGATATATCATTATATTATACAAATATACCATTATCATGTAAAATGCCTAACAAATCTATCACTAGATTGTTCATTACGGGGCAAGAAGTGCCAAATAGTGTAGGACAGAATCCATGTACGCACAAAACACAAGAAAACCTAGCGATCTAACGTGCAATATGCGTTTATATGTGAGTAAAAGGACCAGACTTCTGAAAAATGAAAATGACAGACAGAAAGAGAATGAAGGTTTTGCCATTACGCATATGCGGCATTTATGGAACAACTACTACAATGATGGGGATGTGCGTTGTGGTGCAGTGGATATAAACTTCGAAAGAGAAATCGGGGAACCGTTTGAATTCAAGCTGAATTCCTTGCATTCACTTACGCGCAAATATCCTTGGGAAATATATTAATCCGTTTCTTCCTTGAAGTTATGGGTTAAATAACAAGAAAGATTGGGTTTCATAGATTGGCTGGCAAACATTCTACCTCAGATAGTAATGGTAACCTACTGTGCGATAATCTGCCAAATGAGTCATGTCTCTTTCTAGACATGATCGCGCAATCATATATCACGTATGGCATTTAGCTGCCTAACTACAATGATGCCACATATGTACTAATAAAAAGTATGAACATAGATGGAGTAAAAAGCCTCATCAACGTTGCACCGGTGAAATATAACAGAATCAAAACCATCATAGATCAAGTTACTAAGCGTAACGTAAATGTCTCTTTTTCTCCTATGTGCTATGTCCCTTCATGACGGACGCGATCATGGCCTTCCTCGTCTCCCTATAAATCGTGGCATTTAGCAGACTTTATCCTGTGACGCCACCAGACATCTTTCTCAGACTCGTTAAATATGTTATAGGCTGCTTCTGCTCTCTCTGTTTTCCTCAATCTGATATGTCACTATCAGATTTTTTAAGACATATGCAAACGGCCATAATTATTAAATGATGTATTTCATACAAGTTTTAGTATTTATTGCCAAGTAGATAATACTAAATATAAACAGGATGGTTCTTTTGTTATTATTACTTTGAAAAATTTTCCAAGGCAGCCATGAAGTCTTTGCTTCGGCCAGCAAATAAGAAGAAGAGACTAGCATGTGGAAGAGAGCATAAAAATTATACACCAGATCAGTTAATCTGATGCACATTTTATTAGGTAGTATTAACAAAAGAACCATTCTCTTTTCATTTAAAATTATTCACTTGGCAATAAATACAAAACATAGTATCAAATACATCATTGCATTTAAATTCCCCCTAATAATTGTGACCGGTAGGGTACTCCCTCGTTACATGTCACAAAAAGTCCGTGTGTCTTTTCTTTATTCTCAGTATTAATTTTCTTTTTGTTTCCATTCTTTCCAAAACCTCATAATTGCTCACATGCTTTGTCCATGACATCAACAGCATCCTTTGTAGAACAATATTTCATTTGCTTCAAATTATTCTTTCATATTTAATATTCACTGTGATATTAAAAACTGACATCACATAACAATCCAATACTCATTTTTATGTTTCTAGCGAAATTTTTTTGTTTCTAAATACTCTACTCAGCTTCAGTGATGCGTCATTTGCCCTACCAATTTGTCGTTGTATCTCAGTTTCGCACATTCCGTCTTCTATTAGAACAATATCCAAATAGCTAAATTTTTATATCTGCTTGATTTTAATATTCCTCACATGTCGTTGTAATTTTGTTCTCATCTGTTGGCTGACGTCCATGTATTCGGTTTTCTTGTAGTTTATTTGTAAGCACTTCTTTCCTCTTACTTCGGCTACATTCTGTAATAAAATTTGTAGTTCCTTTTCCGTGTCTACTCTCAGCACAGTATTTTCAGTGTATTTTATGTTGTTCAGATTTTGACCAGCGATTTTGAAAATTGGCGTAAATTGTACGGTCCTCTGAATAGTCTCGCTCTAGAAGTTGAATAGATCTTTTAAAAGATTCCTTGTTTACGCCTCTTTCTACCTTTGTATATCTTCAAAATTCATTTCTTGTCCGTATGCAAACGGTTTGCTGAATCTTGATTACTGTAATGTCTTTCCCAGATATGTTGACGTTGCTGAGCATTTCTTTCAATTCCGTGCGGCGTATTATCTCGAAGGCCTTTGTATAGCATACAAAAATTAGGTACACGTTTTTGTTTATTTCTATTGCCATTTGTGATAGCATTGTTAGAATAAATATTGCATTCTTTGTTCCTATTTTTAGCCAGATCCTTCTTCGCGATATATTCATCAGTATTCAGATGATGAGATTTGTTATTTGACTCATTAAGCTGATTGTTCTGTTAAGTTGACATTCGTTTGAAGTAGAGACAGTTTTACAGACATAGGGGAAGCAGTATGCCAGTGATTTTAATCTGGCTAGAATAATACCGAGAATAAAAATATACGTTTTCGGATTTTGGTGTTAAAATGTCTGCCACTTTCATATTAAATGTTGCGGAGGAGAATGAAAAGAAAGTATAAAGTATTTCAATTACAGAAAAATATTGAAATAAACAAAAAATTAAAGGTACGATATTTCCCTAAAATAAAACGTTTACACCAAAAGACAGATTCAATAATGTTAATTATGCGGAAAATACAACAGTTCTGCTAACACTAAACTAAGCCATCTTCAGAATGTAATTGTGTCAAGTGTGTCACAAGGCCGAAAACGTCGTGCAATGAGTGAGTTTCGAAATCACTGCGCATCAGTATATGCTTTAGACAGAAAAACTTGATAGTATTTACACGCCGAAGATGAGCCCTACAGCCTTCACGTACACATCCGTTGGCCATGAATTTATGACCAAAGAATTATGCCTCAGATGCCGCTGATCACACCAACACACAAACACACACCAACCTCCTATCAAACACACACACATACACACACAGATATGTGTGTGTGTCTGTGTGTGTGTGTATGTGTGTATGTGTGATTTACTGGCAAGTATACCGTATATTATTTTATCACAGTAATATAAATTTACATTATAATCGTCTTTTTCACTTTCTTCATTCTTCTAAATAACAACTTCAGTATCTTTGGCAAATTGCCCTCTTTTCTACAATTTCCTATCGATGTTATCTGCTTTCACGGACAATAATCATAAGAAATTATTGCCTCAGGCTCCCCGCTCTGCACATTAAAATGGTCATCGATAATCATTTAGATTTTGCCAATTTAAACAATATAATATACTTCAAGAGAGTATTGCAGTAAGATCATTTATTACAAAATTTTAAAACTTTTACCAATGAAAGATGTAGGGAATATAGTATATCAGAGACAATCATATAGTTTTCATGTCATTTAAATTTTTCATGTTTGATGTGTAGTTACGCTATATATTTCTAACAAATCACAAGGTTTCGATTCTTTGGAGTATACACGTATAACTGTAACGAGAGACTTTCTGAAACGACCTGACGATGTCAATAGTATGCATTTTCTATCAATAAATATTAATTTCTGATTAAATTGATAAAACCGACAAAATTATCGTAATATGAACAAAATGTATTGTACGTAATTTTTTCTTAATATTTTATTATTTATTTTAGCCAGGTGTGATATTTGTTTGATTGACGTCGCAAATAATGTTCACGATCGTGAAATTACAAGCGACAAACCATATAAAATGTCACATACATGCTGCCTAATTCTTCATTTATTTGTCGTACCCCTTTCAAATCGTAAGAGAAAATAGCACTCGTGAATGTTCAATCCGGTATAGGTCTTTATCATATATGCTCTTTTACTGATTCACATACTTTATGTTCTGCCTCTAATTACACTTGCTCGTTAAGTATGTGGCTTGCCATTTTTTTTTGTCTCATTTTCCTTTCATATATCCTCTGCTTGTCAGATTCAACAAGATATTTTTTCTTAAAATACATGCTAGATATTTCAAGCGTCTTATTCGAATATTAATAATAAACAACCGTTTTTATCATTTTTACATAATACTTTGGTGGTACTAAAATGTTTAGTCTATAATATTTTAATAAACTCTCCTCATACCTTGGAATCATACCTTTCTTCCTTCAAGTTTCTCCTTTAACTTTGAATAAATTGTCTGATATTCACTAATATATAGGCGAACAGATATTACAACATAGCCTGGAAATAAAATAGTTTATGACTAACCTATCTGACTGAAGGAATCTAATCACATTATACGTGAGAAATACACGGTCATTTACGTTTTAAGGGTGATGGATTATTTTTTTATCGTGCGACACTTCTTCATAAGTGATAAAGTATCAAGTCTTTTCAGCTAATGTATTTCCATTACCATAACAAAGGTACAAATGGCTCCCACAGTTTACTTACACTTAAAATATTAAAACATACCGTGTTGTTTCCACAGGATTGAAACATCCTGATAGCCAACATGTTGCAAACGCAGGACGAAAATTCACTTCGAAATTTACCTATAACAGCTAATTTGGAGAACAGAAACCTAGAAGGAATACATTAATGGGAGCCTAATCAATTTAAATAGCAATCGTTACGTGTCCAACTATTTTTCACCATCTTTACTTATAGTATAATTACAGTTTAATATATTTTCTTTCATTCAGGCCACAAGCCTCATTTATCATAAACATTTCAACAATAACATTTCTTTATATATTTCTGAGATGAGGTAGTCTTTACAGTATGTACATTATTTGGACTATTGTTCTTATCGTTGTTGCCATTTTTACTACGTTTTGGCAATTTTAGGCTCCGGTCTTGTTCAGGAGCTAAGAATTTCATACTGAACCCTTTATTACAATCACTGGGTTATATGAACTCCATTCCTTGCGTGAAGCCTTGATTGGAGGTGATGAGCTATGTTCCTCCATCCCTTCTAATTACTTGTTCACTACTGCTGTAGCTTGGTATTGAACTCCCAACTCTAAGAGTCAAGTTAGAAATAAACAAACGTCAAGGAACTACGATTCATCCATGCATGCTTAGCAGTGTGACTAGCCGTCAATTTGAGGAGAGCCCATCTGGTCGCGGAAAAAGCGGGACACGCCCTGGTCCGAGAAAGTATCCGGTACAACTGATGGTTTAAACGGAAATTACATGCCGATATCTCCCAATAGCTCGAAATATTCCTATGTATGATAACTGGTGAAGAAGACCGAAAAAGGATCCAGCACTAATTGGACAAATCTTTCAGGCAAGAATTCGACGCAGTCAAGGTCAAACAAGTACGGAAACAAAATAGGTTAAAAGATCTGAAGAGGACACATGAGTTCCATCAAGCAACTGTGAAGGCAGTTGTCATCATCAGTCATCATCAGTTGAGTTCCTCTGAGGATTAAGTGCTGAAAAATGGTGTCAACCTCGCAACGACCATCAGGTGGATGCCATACTTAGACATAATTGTCCGCATCGAGGAATTAGTGTTGAACATCTCTCAGGCTCAGGCAAATGAGCTAAAATGGAAAGTAAAACAGACAGACAGAAAGCCAAGCCACCCAAACATCACGAAAGAGGATGGAGTTAACAATCAGGACCCTACAGAGGAATGAGAACATCATCATACTCCCACCTGATAAAAGCAATGCAACTGTAGTGATGGACAGAAATGAATACACTAAGAAACTGGAAGACCTCCTCACAAGTGTTAGCTATAGCAAGGTAAAGAAAGACCCCACGTTGCAGATCCTAATCAAGAACAAGAATCACTTCCATTCATGGACATACAGACAGTTGTCTCAACGTTACAGCAAGCTACTTCAAATGTATGGTCTACCTAAGATTTACATTGAGAGTATTCCACTCAGGCTGACTTTTAGCAGCCTAGGCTCGGTGTGCCACCATCCGAGACGCTTCCTTGTGTATATAATTGAACCACTGATAGGAAAATCACCATCATATGTTCGGATATTTCGCCCAATTAGTGAAACTTATCAAAGATACTCTCATCCAATGCAAAAGTATGGTGAGCCTGTTCATCAAGGTAACCACGGTGGATGCACTAACGGAAATAAGGGACCGACTGGTCTTGGATATCCTTATGAGAATGTACCAATGTACCAGTGTTCTAGTAGACAACCTGATGGAGATACTGAATTTCTGCACACAAACAACACACTTCGGATTGTGATCAGACATATATCATCAGGAAGAAGGCTTAGCAATGAGCTCGCTATTATCACCATCACCGGGTAACATATACATTGATTACTTTGAAGAGATGGCATTATAATCCACAGTTCTAAAGCCACCTCTATGACTGAGATACGGAAATGAAGCCTTCATACACTGGCCACAACATGAGATCCAGGCGCTACTCGACCACGTGAACTCAATAAGACTATCTATACAGTTCACTATGGAAAAAGAGTGACAACAAATAGCATTCCTGAATGTGCTAATAACTCTAACAGATATGCGGTTGAAGACATGCGTATACCGCAAGCCAACATTCACCGGACAATACTACAACTTCAACTCCCATCACCCATACAGTGTAAAGAAAGGGATCGTCCGCTGCCTTCAACATCGAGCAAAAGTCATGAGTAGCGATCCAGAGTCATAGGAACAGGAAATTATCAGTATAAGCAGTAACCTACAACGAAACAATTATCCAGATTACATGACAACAATTCTAATATACGAGAGGGAAGGTGCATGAGGATAACAACTCTCAGAAAACAGCCTCGGTCTGTCTACCCTGGGTGTAGAGGTTGTCGGGGGAAATATAAAGGATCTGTTGTCTATATAACGTCAGTACAGTTTTCAGTAGTGGTTCTACACTCCTCAGCTACACCTCCCGGATAAGACACCCAACAGAGGAGGACATGATTAAGGATAGTGTGTACGCCATTCCATGTAGTATGTAAAGAAATGTAAAGAAGAGACAGGCCGACCCCTTAAGGTAAGTCTACACGAACATATCAAGACCGTAACACGAGGTGGAGATAGAAACATCAAGCGTAGCTGACCACATATGAAGGGAGAAAGGGAATCACCGCCCCTTATTGGATAAAGTTGCCGTCATAGATAGAGAACGCCACTAGAAATTGCATAAACTTAAGGAATCAGCACATATGCTAGGCTTCAAAAATCTCCTAACCCGACTAAGCATAGAGATGAAAATCAATATGGGAACCATAATTACGGAGTGCCAGAGGAAATCATTAGGTTCAAAAATTGCAATATTAGCTCTGATAAAAAATACTGGAGAAAACCATTAACATTAGAAATACTAGATATGAACCCTGGTAAAAATACTAAAGACAACCATTAACATCAGAAATACTGGAGAAAAACTTTAAGATAAAAGATTTGCAATATCAACTCTGGTAAAAACGGTTACTGGATATTAGGTTTATAAGTCACAATAATTTACTTGTTTTTGACCTTAAGGAGACATGGTCCAAAGTATATAGACCTTGGTTAATTCCTTCCTCGACTCGTAGTTCAATACCAGGTTACAGCAGTGGTGAGCTCGTAACTTGCAAGGTTAGAGGGAAATAATTCATGACTTTCAATCGAGGCCTTACGCAAAAAATAGAGTTCATATACGCCAGTGATCGTAATGAAGTGTTCGGTTCGAAATTCCTAACAACTGAAAGCCGGAGCGTACAAAGATGAGGATAATAATACGAATAATGTAATTAACATTCCTATTTTTATTAGCTTTTGAACCTTGAGGCTAGCATGAACTTTAACATAATCAATGTGTTGATATTCTTCGTATTTTATGATGATTTCGCTGTAGAAGTTAAATAGAATTACTAAATGATAATATAACGTATGTTTTTAATTATAAATTCCATTTGATAATACTCAAAATTATGAAGTTCCTGAGTTTGTATTTATCCTAATTACGAAATTATAAGTGGGTACAATATTCTCAAATATATTGCAAGAATTTTTTATTGTTAGGTTTTATAAAGCTTCTGTAAATCACTTGTGTTTCCAGATTTTTAGTTTCCGTCAATTTATATTCCAGACAATTTTTTCATGAAACTATCTTCTAAACACGACCGCTTACTTAGATCTATGATCAAGAATATTTTTGATCGAATTAATCATGCATTTTTTTGTCAAGAGTAATCCTTCTTTGAATTTTGTTTACTGATGGTAGTGAATCATAAAAAAAGTCTAGCTTTAAGCAACAATAACTACATGAGATGTCTTTTAACAACAACAATTAAAATTTATATTAAATGTAACACGAAAGGAGACTAATGAAACATTCAAGATATTGAAGTCCTACATTACTTCAAACAAAAAGCTAGAAAAATGACACCATGAATACTAAACAAAACTATTCCTTAAATATTGCCTTAAAACAAAGACTTTATAAATTTCAACAGATAGCAGTACTGACGGCTCGCTCAATGAATGCAGATACTTCCTCATAAGTAAACAGTTAATATTATCACTACTAGTATCATTGCTCTCAGCTAGTTCTCTTAGATCTTTCAAAATATTACTTTGCGTGATCTTTACTTGATGGTGAACCAAAAAGTCATGATCTTTATTACATCTGGTCCTGGGTAAGACGGTAAACTGCATCCAGCATCAAGGCATCTAATTGGGGTGTTCTCAGGTACAACCTGACCCGCATGGTAGCATCGGTTAGGGTCCCAAATATGGGCCCCAAAGACCCCAAAGTGGGGTCAAAACACTGTAAAAATATAAAAATATACTTTTATAGAAACACATACATTTTTAAGAGAAAATATTATCACCAATACATTTTTGAATACAAAACTAGAAGACATCTTCAGTTTACTAAAATAAAAAAAAAATCTTCAAAATTTTACTAAATCAACTTTCCCACTATAACTGAACAATAAAAAATATCTGAAAACCCTAGCTTTTGGCATTTAATAACCCACACATGTAGATATGCCGTTATTCAAAACTCAAATTCAAACTGAAGCAACTAAAATAAATTGCATTTTAAAAGCAAAAAGAAACGAACTATGAAACTAAATATAACATTCTATTAAGAAAAAGAATACATAATATTCATTGTTAGTTTCTGTCTGTCTGTCCTTAGTCCATATTTTGCATGAACTAAACTCTTAATATTTTTGTTGTTGGCATCCGTCTCTCTTGCGACGCAATGGAGGTCTGCGTTTCAGATGAATTCGTTGATGATTTACAGTGTTTGTTATGTCTTTTACAGGCATATCCTTGATTGACAGGCTCTATTGCATTTGGCAGTTGGAGATGACTCCTGATTAAGCGCACACCGATGCAGCATTCTGTTACCTGAGTTCTCTCCTTTACTTACTTCTCTTAGAGTATGCCTTCACAGCACTTCTATTAGAGCGTGCCTTTACAGCTCTTCTCCTAAGCTGATGTCGATTTTACCTGAATTGCAGACATTTTGTAGCATAAGAAAGGTCTTCTTGGTTAGCAAGCTCGCTGAATAGAAGATTTTTACACATCCTCACATCGTTAATTCACCTGGTGTGGGTCAAGCCACCGAAGTCGATGTTGGGTGACTAGAGTGAACCTGCTTGGGATGTTTCAACGTTATTCCCAAGATTCTTCTGCAGTTGTGCAGGTAGAAGGTGTTGAGACTATGCTCATGGCGGGAGTAGGTGGTCTATGATTCGCCGTAGACCTGCGTACTGAGCAAGGGAGGTACTCCATAATATTGGAGATCAGCAACTTGCTGTCACAGACCCTCTTTTGCAAGCGAGTCATTGCTGTTGCCGCCTTGCTGATACGTTTGTGTGTTGGGTATCCAAGGAGAGGTGACTGCAGATGGCGGATCCGAGGTATTTGAAGTCCTTGACGATATCGAGTGTGCTGTCGCTAATGTTGATGCTTGGGGTACTGCATATATCCTGGTCCAGGATGTTTTTTTTAAGGCAAAACAGCTGATGATGTGCTTCAATGATTTTTCAGAGTGTGCTGTCATTGCCGCATCATCAGCAAAGAGCATCTCGCGTATGAGAACCTTCCGTACTTTGGTCCTAGCTCAGAGGCATTCAAAGTTGAAAAGGATGCAATCGCTTCTGGTGTGAATATACACTGAATCATCTGACTGGCTGAATGCCTAGGACAACAGTAGAGAAAAAATGCTGAAGTGTGTCGAAAAAATACGTACCTCTATTTCACCCTGCTATTAATTGGAAAAGGGTCCGAGTAAGAGATGTCCTAATGTACGGTGCCCTATAGGTCTTAAAGAAAAGACGTGACCATCCCTAGAAGTGTAGAGTCACCTCTAATGATCTGTAGCAAAGTGAAATATCCTTTCTGCTGACAAGTTCTATAGCCTTGATCAGGTATACGAATGCAATCGACAGCGGTCGCCTCTGTTCATGGCCCTTATCTAGGAGCTGTCGTTGTAACTATGGATATAAACAAAACAAAGGGCAAGTTTTTTATGATCTATTCTACATTGATGACATCACTGTGACTTTAAAATGTTTCGGTTAAGTTATCTGTATTGGTTTTGGATTAGAAAAATTTACAAAAGTAACATGCAAGAGAATTACTGAAATATACACAATTGTTCTCGATGTTGTAACAAAGATTTGGAAAATGGAACTAGAAGAGTCTAATAAATATCTTGAAGTCAATGAATGAGATGGTGTATAGCATATGTGAAAGAAGGAGCAAGTAAGTAGCAAGCAACTAAATATGCCACAGTTGACCGCGTCGTAGGCTAAATACTATTTTGAATTTACAAAACAGAATATCAGCCATAAACACTTTGGCTATCCCTCTGGTGCAATACATTTTTAACATGTTTAACTGGATCATAGCTGACATAGGAATTAGTGTAATTACGAGAAAGCTTCCACTTAACAGTTCATACATCATCTTAAGACATAATTATTGTCTTTATGTGTCCAACTCCGAAGGAGGTAAATAATTAGTTCCGCTAGAATTGTCATAGAAAACCACAACATTCGGTCTAAAAAAGTTACTTGGAAACAACAGAAGAGTGGATGATAATATGCATAGAAGTAAAAAGAAGAAACGTGAAAGTTTATTCTGTTAAAAAAGAAACTCAAGTTTCAAAAGGAAATTTTACGTTTAAAATTTCAAATTGTATTTGAAAAAAAGTTATTACAACCACTGAAGCGAAAAAGAAAGAAACGAAAATGCAGTTAACCAAATACACAAACGTTGGCAAAACAATCCATTTTATGATCTCTTCTCTGCCCGTACCAAAGAAAAATGCGAATGTAGAAAAACTACGAACCCAGCAGTGCTTACATAATGTAAATTTACAAACTGAAACATAAGATTTCACTCTTGCGGCGCAGAAATAAATTCTGTTTGAAACTAGATATTACCAACCACACATTTTGAAAAATGGTCTTAAACCGAAATGCACATTTAAGATAAATATACTAAAACGAATGCAAACTGCACAGAGCTGTCAGCATAATGAGTTACATTACAAATCTGATTGTCAAAATCCTGATGAGCGAGAAGCAGAATCAAGCCAGATAACAGTGCGGGTTCGTCAAAGACACTGGAACAATGAACGCCATATTTATGATTATGATGCTCTCTGAAAGGGCAATAAAAATGAAGAAAGACTTGTACCTATGTACCTATGTTTTATTGATTATGCGAAGGCATTCCTCAAGATACGACACAAACAATTGATGGAGATACTCGGCTTTTATGTTTTCCACGGATCTGTTCAATTTGTACAGCGAGAATATGTTGAGGACCCTAGATGACACGCCAGGATTTGTTATTGGAGGCCAGAACTTGAACAACATAAGGTATGCTGATTGCAGACAAGGAAAGGAAACTACAAGAGCTCCTACAGAACGTATCTGTGGAAAGTGAGAAAAAAAGAACTACGAATAAACTTAAAAAAAACTGAATGCATGGTCATCCGCAAAAGGTGCAACCTGAAATGCCAAATACAGGTGGGGAATACCAGAATCAAACAATACAAAATTTAAATACCTAGGAAGTGTTCTAACCGGAGATGGAAAGTGCGACACAGAGATCCGTGAGTGAATTGGCATGGCGAAGGGCGCGTTCCAGAAGTTGAGTAAAGTACTAACACACAGGAAAATTTAACTAAAAACAAAGAAAAGTGTGTTCGATTGCTATGTGATGTCAGTTCTTCAATACGACAGTGAATGCTGGACAATATCATCGAAAATGAAGTTAAAATTTGAAGCAGGGGAAATGTGGTTCTACAGAAAGATGCTGTGGACATCGTGGACTGAGCATGCAAGCAACGGTGAGGTGTTGGAAAGAATGGCAACAAAAGAGAAATTAATACTGAACATCAGGAAGAGACAAGTGAAGTTCCTGGGAGCTTGGAGAACCTCATACTGACAGGCCAGATAGAAGGAAAAAGAGACAGGAAGGCGGCGGATAACATATTTGCAGGGCCTGATCAGGTGGATGACGGAACGGGGGTTGCGAGGTGTAAAGGGAGCAAACATACTATGAGCCACAAGGGATAGGAAGACGTGGAGAACAATGATCGCTTACGTCCTGAAGGGTTAGGGCACATAAAAATAGAAGGTACTAGAAACAATTTAATGTCTTATATTACGTTCCACGGTTTTAGCACCTATTTAATATCAAAGACATCGCATGAAATACTCAACCAATATCTACTCAGAAAATTTTAAAACTATTATGGAAAGGAAACTGGCAGAAACATGACACATATCCGGTTACAGTGAATGAAACTGTAAAAATATTCTGACAGTTTACAATTCACATAGACAGAAGAAATGTAATCGCCTAGATATAGTGATCAAATATCACAAAAAGAGTCACCGAAAATATTATATCTTTGAGGATATGAAAAGAACTATCAAAATACGGTCAATCTACGGTCCCTTGACAATATGCGTGTAAAATTAACATATAACCAAACATATATCTATAAAAGGACAATATACATAATTAGAAAAGTGGAAATACAATTATCTGGCACATGAGGGCAAAATTAATTATTTTTGTAGTTTGAACGCTTGGATATATTGGAAAATTATTCCAACAGATTCAATGAATAGATTCCTGGTAGATCATCCTTCAACAAAATACAAAAAGAAAAACCTATACTGAAAAGTACAGCGAAAATATTATGACGAGTTTATATATGTATATTATGCGAAACTAGATTTTTTTTTAATTTAATTTTTTTTTAATAAAAAAATGATTATTTGTAATGTTATAAGGCTATTTCTGACATTAGGTCTCTGGTTAGGACCCGGAAGATAATGCGTATACAACAGAAATCAATGAAAATAAAACAAAAAAAAATATTGAAATTGGAATGGTAAAAAATGGAAAAAAAATAAACATCACATTGAAATAATCCCTGGAAGCTCCAGCTTGAAAGATATACAAAAACTGTCTTTGTATTACAGCCCACACACAAAGGAGAACTTTGTCTGTGTAACGCTATGGATGTTATGGAAGACAGAAAAACATGAAATGTAGCCATAACAACGCACCACGACTTGCCTTAGGTCTTTCCGCAGACATTGTAGGGACTGTGATTATAGTAGAAATCGAATTATGATGACAATTACAATAATAATAACATTATTATTAATAATTTACCCTTTCCAATAAATAACAAAATTATTAATCTCAATAAGAACGTAGTACCAGCAATAATAATATTTCACCCATTGCATTTTTAATGGTATTTCGTTAAATGTAAAATTAAACCAAGGAGAATATATTTAAATTTTTGTTCCATGTTTATTTGTTTATTCATTTTTTTATTCTTTTAAAGCGAATCGTGCGTTGGCGCCTCGGAACGACAAATCGGTATTAATTCGTTTCTTCCCTCCTGCTATGGATTAAATGACAGGAGAGATTAGCTTGGAACCGGTTTACTGCAGGCACTAATTGAAACCAACTGCAGGATAATTTGTGCGCCGTCAGTCATGTCTTTTTTGGGATAGGATCGCACAAGCGTGCATCAGCTGATTGCCAGATTTTTTTCAATGAAATTTAATTTATTTATTTTATTATTATATTTTCATCACTTTTACTGTGGTCTTCTTTCTTCACTCTCTTCTCTAGTTTATTTATTTTACACGAATTTATTCTAAGCCTGTATTTAGTCACGGGAGAGTTTGTTACACAAGTCTGCGTAAGTTATACTATTGCCTAATTCTGATATATTGTAGTTTTTGTTCTGAAATATTTATGACACCCGGAAATTTACATGTTGATCATAATGGCTGTCTCATGTACAACAGTTACATTGGGAATACAAGATGACAACTACAATCTACTACTAAAATGGTAACGACCTGCGAGGCACCCGACGAGAAGTACTTGAAAAGATAGCAATGTGCGATTTCACGTGTAGATAAAACAGTCTTGTTTCTAAATTCTTTCTTTTTGTCACTGTTAATGTTCTTTTTAGCGTAAGTGGATGTTCGACTTTTTTCCTCTTTATCTTATCACTTTTTCTCAAAGTCTTCTGCATATATTTCACTTTCATTATTTGTTTTTACTCAAATGTTTACTTTAATAAATAATTATCAGTGTTATTTATTATTCTTTCTTTCTGTCTTTTTATATTTGTCCCTTAATTTTCTTAGTTTTTTTTTCTGAGTGTAAGACGGTTTTTTCCCTTGATTTACATCGTCGACTCTGTTTCCGAATTATTTTCCAGCTTTCACAGATTTTTTGTCCCTGCATTTGTCGTATAATTATTCTTGTAAGCTTATTCAGAAATTACACTTGTTTACATTTGTATTACTTATATATATATATATATATATATATATATATATATATATATATATATATATAATTACGAGAAATAAATATGGTTGTTCAATGCTTTCCTCTCATCTCATTTTTTATTTCTCTTGCTTTTTCTGTTGATTTTAAATAAAATTTTCATCTTGTCGATTTATTACATTAGCTTTATTTACTGTTATATTTTTTATACTTATTACACAAATTAATTCTTTTCTTTAATTCAGACAATTTACGACAGCCGGTAACAAACGATTTAGTCTTCGCCGACAACTAAACAAGTTATTATACATGAATTTCCACGTTTGTATTTACGATTTCTTTGTCAGTGTGTGTATTTGTGTATTTTTTATCGGATATGCTTTCACTTTTTTTTCTATTCTTGATTGTATTTATTCATTCAATCAATACATTGCTCTTTAGATGGTTCATTTTTTTTAACTTGCAATATTTTTTCTCGAGATTTATTTTTGCTTTCAGACAGGGTTATTTGCAGTGACAATTTTAAAAGCTTTAAATGATTTATTTTTTTATCTGCTGATTTTTTTTAATATTGAATGATTGCATATTTAGAGTGAACGATAGTAAATAATTGACAAAATATACGTTTAATGTCGCTTATATGCGTTGCTTGTTTTGGCATTTGTCGACTGTGTAGTAGGGTCAGTTGAGTACTGTCTGTGAAAAAAATGCAACATAATCCCCATAAATTTGAAAATTACATAATGTACTGCATAAAATTCGCGCCATAGGCTCCAATGCGAACATTTCAGATTATATTATGTCAAATGGAAAATATTTTAAGGATTCGAAAAGATTTGGATAATATATCTAGTCAATATTATGATGTATGAAATGATCACTAGTGATGGCAACTTTATACCCCTCTTCATCTTCCCATAGAACATCAAACTCAACACGGTGGCCGACATCAAGTGCATTGTAGTGATGCGCTTTATTTTTGGAAACATAACTTTGATCCGTGATACCAAAGTAGGAGAACTCAATCATGGCTGTCTGAGAAGTTTGTGAATATATTAACTATTATCACTGACCACCAAATTTCACAAACTCCAACCCAATTGATTATAATATGTAGGGGCGAATTTTCAGCGAGAGATCAACAAATACTTTTGTAAGAAATAAATAAATAAAAGGAAAGCAAAGATTATAGCAACATTCATCAAGTTCACCTACAAAGAAAGCGTTCAGAAGACATGAAGAAATTCTGAAAAACATGATTAAATCCAAGGACGATTTTATTGATTATGTTTACTAAACTTATAAATTGATATTTCAAGATATATTTTGTTATTTACGTAAATATATCTGTTAGCATGAGATGTCACTGTTATATTCATTTTTGCCTAATTTAGATGAAATTTATTCACTTCACACACTATATAAAAACGCGGCTGAGTATTTACAAGTTTTGCTTTCTGAGGTAATCCTCATATGTGGGGACTTTAGAAATTACCTTGTGAGTAAAATTGGCTAGATAGAGCTTTTTTTAAATCCGTAGATGTTTTTGCTAAAATGAGGTCTAAAGTTCTCTTAACCACGAGTCTGATCGTGCTGGCTTTGTTGATACTGTTGATCGCATGAGATAATGTACTCTCTCACAGAAACACTAACTAAAGCCTGTTCAGAATGGTTGCAGTATAAACTTCAGGTGGGTCTGTTTTTTTTACACACACACACACACACACACACACACACACACACACACACATATATATATATATATATATATATATAATGCGTAATGTCCATTTCAAGATAATTGTTTCGTTTCGCACTTATATTCATCTCATTTTACATTAACATTTTCCGAGAATTATATCTCAGAATATCTTTACCGGATCATTCATCTTTTATTCATTCGCTTTTATTTTTTATTTTCTGTATCTTTTTTAACAAATCTTCATGTATTCTCGATATTACCTTTCTTACAGGTTTCAGACTTTGCCTCTTTCCCATTTTTCACTAAATTTTACCTCTTTTTCTTTATTATATTTATTTTAATTTCATCACATCTCATTAAAAGTGAAAGGAAGTATTGGCAATACATTAACAACACCTTGCAATAGCCAAAGAACAGACTTAATAAATCATTAAATGTATAATCGAATTTTGATCAATGACCTTCCTTTTGTGCCGCAGTGCCTAAGTTCATTTCGTCTTCGAGGTGTTTCATTATCCTCACAAACATCCGACCTTTACAACCAACCGACCAGCATCAGCCTACCACCAACTCCATTCCTAACCTGATCCATCCACCAGAGTCTCGTTAATTGACATTTCACCAGCCGGGCATTAGATTAACCCTAACAATCCCAAATCACAGTTATTTGCTATGATAACTCAATTCCAATTTATTACAACGTCCGTTCTCTTTGTGCATTAATCATTTTCTTTTATCTCATTGACACGTTTGTTACATTAATGGATAATTATGATTTTTATAGAACCAACCAGTCTACGATTATCTGGCTTGATATCACTATGAACCTCCGATTTTGACTATTCTGATTCACATTAATACGAGTATACTATAAATATTTTGTTTTGTCTTAGTATGACAAACCAATTATTGTCAACATATATATCTTTAACCCATACATTGATAAGTTATAACTTTGTATACTATGGTAGAATGCAGTATGCATGTTATCCATGTAGTTAGTTCCAGTGATCTGAGCAAAAGAGCTGTGAGTTCATTACCAGACAACAGCAATGTTGAATAATAGCTTAGAGAGTTAAGTTAAAGGGAGCTAACTACATGACTATCAGAGGTGGCGTCGCACATTGAATGGAAATGATATACCCTAATGATCAAAATGAAATGTTCGGTTCGAAATTGGTAGGACCTGAAAAAGGCCGGAGCGTACAAGGGCCGAAACGTCGTAAATATACGAATAAAGATGAGCAAACTAGTCAGAATAATGGAAATGGTGTCCTTTGTTCATCGTTGTCTAATTTTTTTATTGTGAGGACCTAGTACTGTGTAAACACGATCTAAAATCAGATGTGTAGATAAAGATAAAACAGGGTTAACAGTTCGAGCAAGCGTAACAACTATGATCAACTCTTATATTAATAAGAAATAAATTTTAGTATAAAAATGAGATTGATCATTTACAGTATTTGTATTAATTAGCTATACAATAAGAAGTATTAGGAATCTTTTGCTCACGCATATCTAATTTATAAAAATTGAAGCTTAAATAAACTGTAAAATACAAATTAAACTATTTATTAAAAAAACCTAAATACACTGATGAAGAAGGAAAACGTAATATGAAATAAATTCGAAACAAATAATGTAAAATATATGTAATGACAAATTTTCTGTAAGATTAGCGCAGAGTAACAATATAGAAATTAAATGAAGATAAATTTGACATATTTTAACTTTTGAAAAGTTGTGTCCCTTGAAGAATCAGATAATCACAAGTCTCCATGATCTCTAAAAAATCATATTATTTGGTTTTTGCCGTGAATCGAAAGAAAAGCCTAAGAACATAAATATAAAATGATTTACAATCATTTTTTTTTTCACAAAGAAGAGACCGGAAAAACGAAGATAGAGGAGAAAAACATAATGATTAGACAATAATAAAGCTAAAACCTCCAATGTAAATAGAGTTGAAGATCGAGAAAAATAAATTGAAAATTCATCAGCGGATTACACAGTGAATTCTAAACGAGGAAAACCATCGTGCACTATTTACTGCGTAGTCTCCCGTTATTAAATCTATTCATTCAAGCGGAAAACTAGAGGCATGAGTACGGCGAGATTAATTCTCCTCGAGTTCTTTGTCTGTCATTCCCGTGTACCAAACGAACCACTTTATAATAGAACTGAAGTTCGAGTTTAACGCCGCAAAATCTATATGTGGAACACTCGTGTATTTTTGAAAATTTCCTTTTATTTTTTAACTAAATTCATTCATGCGCATCTCTTATAAGTGTACCAATATATATATATATATATATATATATATATATATATATATATATATATATATATATGTATATATATATATAAATGTGCGGCTATTAATTGCCTCCTGGATTGTATGTAATCCTTTTTATTGCAAACTGGGAGAGAGAAACAACTACTTAAGCTCTCCTCTTGTTGGAAGGAGAAAGCAGATTTGAATGCATGGATTTCATGACGAACAGAAGTTAAGAAAACATACGTTGTTCATCTTCAAACGACATTTTTAATTCTTTTCTATTCAGCTCTGTTTTAATGCCTATCCCGTTTGGTTTAAGGCAGTCTCTTCATACAAGGCTATGTAAAAATTATCCTATTCAATTCCATAATATTTATTAATCTATCTATCTATTTATCTATCTATATTCGCATACATATAATGTTCTAACATGATTTTTTCACAGTAATTTATAATGCTACCAAGTTAACAGGAATACATGTTTCTTTCTTCATTGAGTCAGTAACCAACATTTTCGTCAGAACAATTGAAAATCTATGGGCCGAAAAGAGAAATATTTTTGTGATAGGCAACGGTACATATCAAGATCTTAAAAGTTAAATGATCTCTGTTTATTAAATTAAAAGATAAAACGGACTACAGAGAGAGAGAGAGAGAGAGAGAGACAGAGAGAGGGAGAGATAGGTGTTTTGTATTATGCAAAATATTTACTCATACTCACCACGTCTTGTATATATATATATATATATATATATATATATATATATATATATATACAGAGAGAGAGAGAGAGAATGAGTTATTGAGATACATAGGTAAATAGATATGCATGTATATAAAAGGAAATTAATTTGTATGAGCAGTAAGTTTTACTTCTACTAATTACACACAAACACACGCACCCACACAGACATACACGTACACATATTTTTCTTGCCAGAACTTCTTTATTAATGGAAGTGATGGAAACAAAGAAGAAAACCTAATTGAAATGGCAAGATTACACGAAAACACACACACACACACACACACACACACACAGGGTGCCCAAAAACCCGCAACTTTTTAACAATCGCATTAAATCGAGAGTGATGGAAGAAAAATATTTTATTCAAAGTAATTTAAAAATTAAAACATGCCATTTAAGAAACAGTGATGTAATTTTCATTATTTTTCAATGATGTTTTGTGAGATGACCTTCTTTGAACTGCTGTTGAGATTCCTCATTGATAGCTAAAACATATCAGCTTGTGTACTGTGAATTCCATCGCGAATTCTCTGTTTTAACTCAGTCTTTTGTCGAGTCGTTTACACTTTATTCTTGAAATAGACCCACACAAAAAAATCATAAACAGACAAATCTGGCGAACTAGGGGCCATGGAACATTACCGAATCTTGAGATGACACGTTAACCGAACAATTCTCGCGCAGCATCCAATAATTGACGTGCAGTGTGCAATATCGCCCTATCCCTAAAAGGTTTCTTGAAAGTGTGAAAAATTGTTCAATTCAGGTCTCTCCACGTAACGACTGAGATCCCATGTTGATTTTCAAAAAATAATGTCCAATGATCCCATTTAATGAAACAGCTCACAATACTGTCAAATTACTAGCGTTTAAAGGGCGCTCAATAATTACATTAGGATTTGCGTCTGCCAAGTAACAATAGTTCTGCTTATTCACGTAAGATGTGAGATGATAATGGGCCTCATCTGACATCCATAACTTGCTTAAAAATGCATCTTCATCCTTGGTTACTGCAATACCAGAATGTTTAATACAAGAGGACACTGTTAAAGAACCACTTACAAAAATCTTTCATTTATAATTTTTAATCTAAAATGATTTAAAAAGGAAAATTATTTTACAAAAATAAATGACCCACAGAGCACTTAATTGTTGTTCTGAATACAATATAACTAAGTATAATATAACTATTTAATCCCATTATTGACCTAAACATTCTAGCCGTTTACTCAGAGATAGTAGCAAAAATTTACTGTTCAATATATAAACTCTAAAATCCAAACTTCTGGTAATAATTATTGTATACAAATTTAAAAAAGTCTAAGGTCCCACTATGTAATTTTTCCACAAAAATGTCAAAATTGACATGTCCAGATTCCAAGCCATACTGCACTATTTGATCAACCATATATTAAATCTCCATGGTTACATAATTCACAATTTTGATCAATATTAACAAATCTAAAGCATTTTCTTCCACTAGCACTCCCTAGTTTTCTAGATAACCATGAATTTATCTCATATATAAAAGAAAATAATTTTCACCATTTATTTTAACGTGTCACATGAAGAAGAAAATTATTGTTCAGAAACTTGAAAATTGTGCTGTAGGTATAATAAGCTTTTATAACCATTGTAAGATACCAGATAAACAATCTATATATATATATATATATATATATATATATATATATATATATATATATATATATATATATTTTAGAACATGTACATATTTTTTTATATATACACTACAAATAGTACATAGGCGGTGTGGATATGTTTTTAAATTAATGTTTTAAATTAATGTTTTGGACGTTCTGTATTCACTCGTATATATATATATATATATATATATATATATATTCTCAGCGTCTTAATATTTTTCATGCGCATGTGCAGTCGAAATGTTTAAAAACGTAAATTTATACAGAGGATATCCTAAAAATTGAATCGGGTCATGCGAAATGTCTTTCCGCTTTGACATATTTCATATTCCCCTTTGCTGCTGTGCAGATAATGTATGCATATATATATATATATATATATATAGAGAGAGAGAGAGAGAGAGAGAGAGAGTGAGCGAGAGAGAGATAAATAGGGAAATATATATATAAATAATTATGTAACTTTATTTATCTAGTCGCAAAAAATTTGTTTCGTCTGTTTCAAATTTATTCGAACGTGTTAAGGTTACATCATGTGTTAGAAAGCATCTTACTGAGATTTTTGCAATATATATATGAATCATCCGTATACAATCTTGATTCGCTGTATTACAGCTTATCAGAGCGGCTAGAATGATCGTCTAATTTATGCCGGGACTGAAACCCAACTTATTTGTGACCAGCCGGCGCTCACCCTAACAAGCAATCGGCGTACGTTAGATTAAGGCAGATTTTATAACGTGTAATGTTTCTAGTGTTTGTAAGTACGAAACCAGTCAAGAGTGTTTACTCGCGTAAAAGAACTAAGTGTGTGCGTGTGTGTGTGTTCGTATTGGATTGGGTGAACGCGGCGTGTCCGTGTGTATGTATTACGCTCTTGTTGTTGGAAGAGGATTATTTTTCAGTGAATATATACCTCTTAATAATTGTATTCTTATGCTTCATATCATACATATGATTACCTGAATATAAATCATCATCATCTCATCAGAGAAAATGTAAGGTTTCCTTTGTACACATAAGCATTCTGCTTCTATCCCTCTTTTTAATCAGGCCATCTTGGCAACATGAGTATATTCATATAATGAACTCAGATATGTTTAACAAAAACATTATGCCTCTGAAATATAGAGAAACAAAAATGTCTTCCTACTAATGGTTCAGTTTGAAGATAACGAGATAATAAGTACTCACTGAGGAAAAATAAATGACGACATAGATTTTACAAAAAATGCATTCGTGAAGTGAATATGCTAACAAGTTTAGAATTACTAGGTGATACACTCGGGTGACCAATATTTGATAACTATACAAAATGCATAATGCATGAATACCGACGACATAAATTTATATATATATATAAACTTATTTTGTGTGAAAACAATCAATTTATATTGTGCACAAAAAGACACACACGGAGGAAGCTAGGGGTAAATTCTCATCATTTCATATTTTGATAACTTCCATAGTGTTTGCTTTGGATTATGTATAGTAGGATCAGTTTGGTACTGTCTATGAGAAACACGGTTGATTACATTAAGATCCTTGAAAACAGAGTGTTTCGTCAGAAGAAGAACGTCTGCTGGAAGACACTATATCTGTGCAACAAGACTCCAATAATTTCACAAAAGCCAGAGATCTCACTTATAAAACTGTTAGACATTTTTTCCGATTACATCACCCGCTTACATCCTGCAACCTAACTCACAAATCTACAACAAAATTGATTATTATTTAAGAAGCATTGTTTAAGGAGCATTGTTGAGCAAGCAACCGTTCAGAATAAATGCAGGAGTTTTGCAGTCATTTGGAGACTGAATATGTGCCAAAATCTTCATTTAAAATAGAAAACAACAAAATCTACCTTTAAACTGGAAAAGGTCATAGGCAAACTAGGAAACCACATCTGGAAATTAAAAATGAAAAAAATGGACAAAATCCTGTAATATCATGGAATAAAATAAAATAAAATAAAATAAAAAGAAATATTCCATAACATAAAACGTGGCGGTGCCTGCAGATTGTGTCAGAAGGAAAAGGGAGTAATTAGATTTTTAAAAAAAAATTAAGAAAACTACGGAACGAAGGATCGGATGTAATGTCCAGAAGTAATCACATCTTTGAATACTTAATTGGCTAATATAAATCTTGCATGACGGTGTTCCATAATCCTTAAGTAACTCCTCCGTGCTTTTAAAATTGTCGGCGTTTTAAAAATTCCAATCGTAAAGAAATTACTGTTCGTACGTTTGCAAAACTGAATATCAGTTTTTATAAATCACCTGAATATACAAAAGGTTGATACATTTCAAAATTATATATATATATATATATATATATATATATATATATATATATCTGAGCGAGTTGAAGGAATAAATTCAGAATTCTCCGTCTATAAACACTCCGAATAACAAGTCTAACTTCTCAGTTGACAGTCATTAAATTTGTAAAGTATATATATATATATATATATATATATATATATATATAGAGAGAGAGAGAGAGAGAGAGAGAGACGAACAGACAGACAGACAGACATACTGAGACGGATTATATCAAGTGAACTTTCAGAAAGTTTCGTTTAGGTTCCTGACATCAAAACAGTTGCAATTTTCCATGTAGATATATGTGCAGAAGGAAACCTTTGTATTTCATCACACAACCTCAACAATCATAGGAAACGTTCTTCACTAGCGAAGGCAAGATCCCTTCATTTACTTGATTGAAGGACACTAGCAAATACTCCGAAGCGTTGTCAAACGGGTTGCTTGCTCTTATGATATGTTGATAAAGCATCGCTGCATTAATAATTCCTACTGTATAAACCAATGGTTTTTGTGGGTCTCACAGATAAAATCTCCGAATAATTGAGAAAAACGTAAAAGCACGTTACGGGTCCTATATTTCTTATCGTTTTTCATGTTAGACATCTGCCAGTCAGTCGCTAAATATGTGACTAAAATTTACTAAAAGAATAAGACGAGACTAGCATGGTGAAGAGAGAACAAAAATTAGACACTAGAACAGTGATCAAATTTGTTGAGTCTAAGTTCTAACTGCTGGGATTAAAATGAGATTGTACGTCGGAGGTGCGTTGTGGAGCGAGTGAAAGACGGATATATATATATATATATATATATATATATATATATATATATATATATATATATATTGTAACAAATTTGTAGAACACGTAATTTTCTTTTACCTACTGTTCATGCATTTACTTTTATAAATAGTGCTCGGTACAACGTAGAGCATTATAATGACATGGTTGTTAAATTTATAGTATCACGACACAAAAATGTTCGCGTTTCGAAGCTGCTACGTGCACTCCTCATCGGGTGATATGTTGAAATGAAAATTAAATAGTGAAAACGGTTTATTTATGGTGATATGACGTTTAAGTGAATGTGGGCTTGGGTTAGGAGAGGTAGCTTACTTTAAACCAGTTAATTTCTTTAGTTGCTACCAATGCATTCCGTATTCATGTCTAGCATCCTTTTTTTGAAAAGATTCAAGTCTTTTCACACATAGCCTTGTTTAAATAAGATTTAAACTTTTCCTTTTATTGATCCCATTCTTAGTTTTGCAGCATATTAGATATGATCTCTGAAAGTATAGAAAAGCATTCTCCTTCCAGCAGTCATTCTGATCGGCGACTTTATATCGCACCACCACACCTGGGTTAAACATTATAAAAATATTTATGTAACCTGTGATCAAACGTAAAATTTTTCTATTGCTCAGTTTCTTACGTAAGTCTTGAATTTCCCTCATTTTTTCCCTAGCAAATCTGATCAAAATGCCTCTTTGCTTGATGTAATTCTTATCTCTTCCTCTTACAGTGTATTCTGGTAAATCAGAGAAACTTTGTAGTATATTTATACACGTTAATAAACAGGAAACTCCAATTCATAATATATATTTTCCGTTGTCAGCATGCTGGTTATAAATCCTATTAATCATCTGAGAGATGGATGATAATAATCTGCAATAAAATGAATCGTTGCGTCCTCCCGCTATAACGTTCTCAGCTGACGTTAAGTGAAAAGACAACATAGAATCTGTTGTTAGACCAGCTGCTAAGAAATTTGGTACTCTGTTACGCACAAAATATTCTATTCTATCTAGCGTGTATCATACATATCTATAAATCTACCATTCGTCTATGCATAGAATATTTCTGGTAAAAGTTGATATGTCCCGGAGAGGGATAAGTATGTTATTCGAGGTAGCTAAGCGGCTTTGGCAAAAGTAACCGGGTAGGGCAATCTAGCAAGTAGCTTTAACGGACCGGTACTCGTCGTAGTCCTATGCAGTATTGTGAGACGCTGGCTGATGCAATAGACGTAAACCTAAGGCTTTTTCATTTTGTTAATTAAATCATCTTTCTTCGCTGCTTTTTTCACATCTTCTAGCGTAACTGTTATAGTGTTGCATACCAGACTTGAAAATTCCCTTTAGTCTCTTAGCGACGCTATTACTGTTTCTTCCAATGGTTCCGTATATTCAGCTATCAATCTTGATAACCCATCGGATTGACCCAGCTTCTTTGAAGCACATATTCTCTTTTGAAATTATGATGATTCAATAGATTTCCACCCTCAGGCTGTAGTCGATTTACGGTGTGAGTTGGTATACCTCGTTTTCAAATATTGTTAACCATATTTTGTGAACTGTTTGCAGAATAAACTGTCTTCTGTATAGAAACCTGTGAAGTTTTTCACAGCGTAGGTTATGGATAAACTCGTTTTTTTCAATTTGACTGTAACTTTGTTCAGCAGGCAGTAACGTTCTCGAGGTATATGCAATTGTATTGTATTCTGATCTTCGAATTTATGAAAAAAACACAGCACCTAGTCCCTCATTACTGTCATACGCTGCTATCATAATTTTTTTCCTTCGGATCGAAATGCACTAACTACAGGTCTGCGAATAGATAGGTTTTTATTTTTTTTAAAAGCATGTTCGCATTCTTTCGACCATATCCACTTAGTGCCATTTTTAACAACTCATTTAAAGGAGCTCACATGTCATTCATTTTCGGGATATAAACGCTATAGTAACTTACTAATCCTAAAAACGCCTGGAGTTTAACCACATTATCAGGTGCTGGCACATTTTATATAGCCTCAATATTTTCTGGATCCGGATATTTTCTTTTACTGTTAATGATCTGCCCTGAATATTTTATCTTCTTAAAGAAGAACTCGCGTTTTTCAACACTCAGCCTGAACCAGTATTCCGCAATTCTCTGAAATACTGCTTGTGTTAGGCCTAATTTTCACTTTCAATCAAAATATCAACTAAGTATGCGATTGCATACTCTTTACCAGCCAACATTGTGTCCATTATTTGCTGGAATAGGCTTGGAGTTACCTTCAATTTAAATGGAAGTTCGATCATTCTTCACTGACTTTAACCTGAAGGTCAGGCACCAACAAGTCCAGTTTCGAAAACACTCAACCTCCGTTTAACTTAGTGAATATATCCTCAGGAGACGGTAGGGGTACTCATGGTCTTTCAAACAGTCATGTAAACCTGTCGAAAATTTAGAACACACTCTGATTTTTTGGTTTTTCTTATTTATATATACAGTTGTAGACGATAAATTTGTGTAATCGACTTTCAAAATTGAGCCACATTTCTCCAACATTCCTAATTCCTGATTTATTGTGTGCAGTGCCGAAAATGGTACAATTTTTTTCTTTGGTCTAAAAATTGGCTTAATATATTCCTTCAATTCGAAGTAATCCGTCTGAAAATCGCGAGGGAATTCGCTTTAAAAATCTGTAATAAATCTTTCTTTTCTCTATGACGTTAATGTTGTTACAGAATGCATTCACCGGTAATTCCCATAAGATAAACAATACGATTCAGTCTAAACCAAAGAGGTTTACTGAACCAGGGAGCACATACACTTTCGATTTGTGAATTTTTCCCATGAACCAAATGTTACATTTTAATTCACCTTTGAACTTATGTCTTTTTCCTAACACTCCCCTAGCAATTTTATCTGTATTAGTCAACGGTGTGTATATTTTCCATGTTTGCTCGTTTATTGTATCGAGTAATAATTTTACGGCCTCCCTGTTTATTTTCATTGATGTATTTTCTTTTTTTACTCTCCTCAATTTTGCTTTTCGACCAAACTAAATTCATCTTTGTTTGCAATTTTGATTTTATTTTCTATGTTTAGCCGGACAATAAGTACTTCTATGACCTGCAAGCCCACAATTAAAACCTATTTTATCCCTAAAGAAACATTCCTTCTTTATATGTTGTCCTTCATACGAACGGCGTATCATTTTTCTTTCTATATTTTGTATCCATTTCTGTTGTCATACAGTTTGTATTCGCGAAATGCTCTTCTCTTCAATCCGAGTATTATGATTTTATGTTTATAAGTCGCTTACATACTTCAGTTACTTTTTATGGCGTAATCTTTGGATCCTGTTCCGTGATAGGGAGGATTCTTGATCTAATTTCTTTGTACTTCGGTGTCGTGAGCCCTTTCACAGAGATTAGACATTTGAGAATGTCCCTTGGAAATTCCTTTAATATAAACGCCTCAAATTGTGCATTAAGCATACCTGCGTACGTGACAAAATCATCATCTTGTTTTACGATATTTAGACCCTTATATCGTGTATGAAATACACTATATCTTTTATCGAATATTTTCGAAAACATTTTTACTTTTTCACTGAATGTAATTTCTTCTGGCTTCTTTGGGATTATTAAATTGCGTATTTTGTAATTTCTTCTATTCCCAACTTCTGCAACAATAGAATGATTTTTCCTCGGCTAACCGCCGTTTACAAGTTTTCGTAAATAGTTTCAAATTTACGAAAATAATCCTGAAACGTTGAACTACTGTCGGGGTCGTATTTAAATTCATATATTGAATTTGCAATTCCGTCCACAGAAAAAAAATCTAGAACCATATTCTTTTGTTGTCCTGGATAATACGTTTTCTAAATGTGAATTATTGTCTTTTGCTTGTTGTTTGAATAAATTTGTCAACATTTCTTGGTGCTGCATAAATTGTTTTTGTTGAAATTGTTGCTGTATAAATTGTTTTTGTTGTTGTTGCTGTTGTTGTCAAGTGACTTTTAGAATCTTAGTTAATTCAGCAAATTGTTCCATTCGGCCAGCATATCCACAATGCGTCTAAGACCAAGCTGCTATCTGTCAATCATCACAGGCAACCTTTCCTACCTACCATAAGCATGGAGCGAGCGATTCTCCCTGCGAGCAATACACTGCGCCTCCTCGGCCTTATCCTCTCTTCTGATCTCAAAAAGAGCCACTACATCGAGCCCATAGCTAAATCCGCTAAGAAGGTTAGGTCATTATGTCAAACCAGGATGTTTTTTCGCCTGAATACATCCTGCATATATACAAGTCAACCATTAGTCCGTGCATGGAGTACTGCTGCCATATATGGTCAGGCGCCCCTGCCGTTCACCTCAGTGTTCTCGACAGGATCCAAAGAAGAATCAGTAATGTAATCAGTAATGTGATAGGTAATGACCTGGCGGCTCGACTACAGTCACTTCCCCACCTACAAAATGCGGCCTCCCTTTGTCTGTTCTATAAATACTTTCATGGCTTCTGCTCGGGCGAACTTAAGTCACTGGTGCCTCCTCAACAGGTGTTTACTCGTGCAACCAGAATGGCAACTAAGTCCCACTCATTCACAGTTAGGTTAGCCAAATGCAGACAATAATTCTACTCCTGCAGCTTCTTCTCTCGCACTTCCGCTTGTGGAACTTGCTCTCATATTCTTGCTTTCCTGACGGCTACAACCTCCAGGAATTTAAATGCAAAGTCAATACTCATCTATTAACTACTTGACTCTAGTTCTTTCTCCACCAACTATATCCTTTCCTTTCTATTCACCTTTGCAACTGTAATCACATCTGCATTCTCATCTTTCTATTGCTCCTTTCTGACTTGTTCATCTTCCTCTTCACAATCTTCTAATTAATCTTTTTACACTTATGTAGCCCTCTTCACATCAGTGGCATTACCGCCTTGCTCGGGGTGAAACGTTTAAAATAAATTTGCTCTAATCTATGGATACAATAAAATCTACTAAGTCCAAACAAGAGCTGGCGGGACTTTCTTACTTTTTGTAAGCGTTGTCTAAATCTTTCGTTTTCTAACGTTCCTTGTTAATAAATTTCCAAGAAAAAATGAGAAAAATATTACATTTTGTAAGTGTCGAACAGGACTTTCTAACGTTCTTCATTAGTAAGCGTTGTCTACTGTGTTATTCTAGTCTTGTAAAGTCGTTCCGAAAGTGAAAAACTGCATATTACTGTGAATCAATATCATGTTACAAAAGAGAACAGCGTACAGAGGAAATAGACTATAATAGTACTTAACGCTGGAACGGCGTACTAACAAATGAGTATCGTAGCTGCTACTATTTACTTTTACCCACAAAGGGGATAACTCTCTGTATTTATGTAGATCGGTAGAGTTCATATTAGTGAGTAGGATATTTCCCACAAGTACTAACCTTAAGATAGCATGTGAAAGAATTTGGAATTACTAACGTTCAAATTGTAGGTGACAAAACTTGGTCTCGATCGCATTATTAATCTACAAATTACAGTTATTTGAGTGAAACTGATACAAAGGATAATCAAAATCTAGATCTTACAAGGGTAGTGATGTCTGTAGATTGTGTCAAAAAGAGAAGTTAGTCATAATATTTTTCGAAAACCAGAAAGTTGATAAATGAAAAGTCTGAAGTAATGTCCGAATATAAACACCTTAGAAAATATATTTTAAGATCATACAAACCCGGATGAAATTGTTTACAATTCTTGACCGACTGCTTACGTATTTGAAATTCTAGTTAGTGTAGACTTCCAGTTATGTGTTCTAAAAGTTCCTTTTTTGCCTTTGAAAAAATCGTTAGTGAATCAGCTGATATAAAAGGCTTGAATATAAAGAAAGGTCGAAATTAATGTTGCGTATTCGATTGATTTCCGAATGAAATATATATATGTGATTGTGTGTGCATTTGTGTGTGCATGTGTGAGTTCGTATTGCTATTATGTTCACCATCGCAAAGATGAAGTTTCCAATTCGTTCTACTTTTCGAGGAAGTCGGATAGAAAATGGAGAAAGTGAAATGAAATTCTTGAACCTATATTTTTGGACAATGGTAACAGGAAGAAATTCCAGCTGCAATTGATTTCCAGTGAATCTTCAAACGGAATATACCAAGGGCAGGCGCTTTTGAATCGTGATGCAAATGTTTGATCAAGTCTGGCGAGTTTGACGTTCTTCCTGATTATTCTTTCAAATCACCATGTCTTTTCGTTTTGTTTATTATGTATTTATTTGTATTGTTTCTGTGATTGACTCTTTGTATGTTCTGTTCTGTCTGTCTTTTCGTGGTTCGCCTTTTCGTCTATAATTTTTTTCTTGTGTATTCAAAATCGAATATTTGTTCATTGTTATTTATATGATATTCAGAGATTACTAAAGATAGTTTTACTTTATTTGTAGAGAAATTTTCATCCCAGTTTTTTCGAATCTTTTAAAATGTATCGTCCAAATATATTATTTGTTTCCTTTTGAAATATTCATTATTCAGTTAAACTATACGCAGTTGGCTGCTTGAAAGAGAGCTTAAAAATAATATATATTTTCCCCATTAATCATATTTCTATGAATAAATTGATTCAGACAGTTTTAACTTATTCACATTCACTTGATCATTTTCTATTTATTTCTAACGTTGATTCTTTAAATCATGTTGCAATTTTTTTAAAAAATTTAACATTTTAATAATCCGGAAAAAATAACTGCGCTATTTGTTAGTTATTCAATATTTACCAGTGTTCAAATCGAAATATGCAGCTTTGTAGAAGTCAATAATTGATAAACTTGACTGAATGTAAATTAAAAACACAACCCTAATTTCAGTGTATTCATGAAGAGTGAGATATATTCTAACCAAGCCTTTCTATTTCATTAATATTTATCTTCCACTCATCGGAATGGTGAGTAATATGTTACTGCTTTGTTCCTTTCGCATGCTAACACATCATCCTAACCAATTTACACACTTTTAACTTAATTTAAAGAACATAACTTATTGTGCCGTGTGATAAGAATTATTTTATTGATTATGGGAAATCCATTTGTTATTACAGTTATCGTAATAAATCTATATATACCATGCCTACTCTGCTTCAATATACTTCACCAGACCACTACATTCGTTTACTAGTAAATTCTGATATGTCGTTCCAAAAAAAAAAAAAAAAACAAGATCTTACTCTGAATATAGATTTAACCTTTTATAGGGTAGAAAATTCTAATAGACTTTTGAGATTCGTTATTGTCATATTTTGCGAGGGTTTTCTTTTTTCACTTATTTATATATTACACTTTAACAGGGAAATTATACTAATAGTTATGATAATTTAATATTTTATAAGACACACTACTCCAAATTTCTGAAAATGTACACATTGAATAAACAATTGTTAATTGGTCAACTATGTGTGTTGTGGTGCAGTGGATATCGGCTCGGAACAAGAAATCGGGGAGCCGAGTTCGAATTCCAGTTGAATTAATTGCATGCATTTACGCGGAAATACCCTTGGGAAAGGTATTAATCCGTCTCTTCCTTCCAATTATGGGTTAAATTACAGGACAGAATGGGTTCTATAGCCTTGGCTGGCAACCAGTCTTCTGCAGAAAGCAATTGCAACCTACTGCGGGTTAATCTTCTGTCCAGTCAGTCATGTCTCGTTCGAGACATGATCGCCCAAGCGTTTTTCAAGTATGGCACTTAACTGACAGACTGATATTATTATATAAGTACCACTTTGAGAATATATTTACATTTTTAGCGAAAAACAATTCGAATGAAAAATTATAAAACAGTACCTTCTAATGATTACTTTCAACCAAATTTGGGATGTTAAATATGATGTTATACGTCAATTTTTCCGATCATAAGACTCTCGAGCTCAGTATACCACATTTAGGAGTAAAATGTCAACATCAGTGATAAAGAGTATGTCTGGTGCATAGCAAATGACCAGGTAATAACTAAAACCTGCTTTCAAGAACACCCACGACGTCTATGGACATGGAGAAGCCCAGGAGCTGACACAAAAAACAGATAGACTAAATAACCATAAACAGCAGATTTAGAAATGCAGTGGTTCAAAGCAAAGACTATCCAGGCGCTGACTGAAAGCGACCAAGTCCCAGTAATCTGCAAACAAAAGGTAAATCTTCGGAGATTGAAGAAGCCTAGTGCAGCATCAAAACTGAAATACAACAAACCCGTGAATGACCTCAACCTATAGAAAGAATAAACTAACAGCGTGAAAATCAACGACGAAAAACAAACTGGAAAAGGATACTCGAAATGGGACTCGCTAAAGGATGCAATAGTGAGATCAGCAAAAAACATTGCCCCAAATAAAAAAAGGCGCAGAAAAAAAAAACGAGTGGATGACTGAAGAGATTCTGGATATAATACAAAGGAGGTAGAAAATGATATCAAGACATAGAATGAAGTACAGGGAATTACACAAGAAAATAAGAAGAAAATGCAGACACGTCAAAGAGGAATGGGTCATTGACAAATGTTCAGAATTTGAGAGATTTTCACGAATAATAAAGCAGGCATGCATTAAGAGATAAAAGAACTGACAGGACAAAAAACCTTCTTCAACAGGTTGTAAAAAATCCAAGGATGGAACAATCATATTGGAGAAAGAGGAAATACTGCAACGATGGAAAGAATATATAAAAGATCTTTTCCACGACAAGAGAGAGCAACCAATAATACGCAAAGATGAGGACGGACCGGAAATATTAAAATGTAATGTGGAATCTGCAATAGCCACATTGAATAGAGAAAAAAGCAGCTGGACCAGATAGCATAGTCATAGAACTGCTGATAGCACTGGAAGAATTTGGTATGGAGAAAATTACAGAAATAATAAATGAAATTTAAAATAATGACGTAATACCAGGTGACTTCAGCAAGTCGATCTTCATAGCACTAATAAAGAAGCCAGGAGCAAACGAGTGTGAACTCCACAGAACCATCAGGTTGATGAGCCATATAACAAAACTGTTCGTCCGAATCCTGATGAATAGAGCGAGAAGCGGTATCAGACAAGAGATAGCACAATGAAAGTGCGGTTCCGTCAAAGACACTGGAACAAGTAATGCTATATTTATGATAAGGATTCTCTCTAAAAGGGCAATACAAATTAAGAAGGACTTATATCTGTGCTATAATGATTATGTGAAGGCTTTTGACAAAATACGCTACAAAGAATTGATGGAGATGCTCGGCTGCCTTTACATATTTGGGAAAACCTAGGAGTAATCAATATACTTTAGTGGCAGCAAACCGCTTGTTTACGGACAGGTAATAAATTCAGCAGATATACAAAGATAGAAAGGGGCGTAAGACAAGGATGTGTCATTTTACCGGATCTGTTCAACTTGTACGACGAGAAGATTTTGAGAACCCTAGATAATATGCCTGGATGTGTTATCGGAGGCCACAATTTAAACAGCCTAAGGTACGCAGATGATACAATGCGGAAAGCATACACAGAAAGGTAACTACAAGCCATCCTAATGAAGGTAACTGAAGAGAGTGATAAGAAAAGATTACAAATAAACTGCAAGAAAACCTAATGCATAGTCATCAGTAAAACGGGTAGCCCAATATGCCAAAAACAGATCGGGGATACTAGAACCATGTAGGTACAAAAATTTAAATACCTGGGAATTGTTATGACAGAACACGGAATTTGCAACAGAGAGAGCCGAAAGCGAACCTGCATGGCGAAGGAAGCATTCCAGAAGTTGAGTAAAGTATTAAGAAACAATACAATTTCGCTAGAAACAAGGAAGAGAGTACTGGAATGCAATATCTTGTCAGTTCTTCAATATGGCAGTGAATGCTGGACAATGTCCTCAAAGATGTAGGAAAAGCTTGAAGCAACTAAAATGTGTTTCTAGAGAGGGTTGCTGCGAATATAATGGATCGAGCATGTGAGCAATTATGAGGTTCTAGAAATGATGGAAACAAAAAGCCAATTAATACTGAGCATTAGGAAGAGACATCTGAAGTTTCTGAGACATGCGATGAAGAAGGAGGGCTTGGAGAACCTAAAACTAACAGGCCAGATAGAGGGGAAATGAGATAGATATTTGAAGGACCTAATCATGTAGATGATGGAACGAGGCTTGCATGGTGTAAAAGGATAAGGCGTGCTAGAAGCACCAGGTATATGGACAACTAGAAAGCCTACGTTCTGAAGGGACATGCCACATAGAAGAAGAAGAGAAATATAAAAGTAGACATTAAAATGAACAGCCAGAAACGACCGTTTCTTTTACGCCAAATTCAATCAACAGGCAGTGTCATGGACTGTACATTGCGTTTAGCATAAAACAAAATGTATCCCGTAGATGTTGATTTTAGTGTCCTGTTCTACACACACACACACACACACACACACACACACACACACACACACACACACACACACACATATATATATATAAACTTATTTATAAATGGAACTCTGTGTCTCTGTGTGTCCGTTACCTATAGACTCCGAAACGGCTGCACCGATTTTCTTGAAAATTTACACAGTTGTTCTGTAAGTGTCTGCGAGTGTTCTTAGCTAGGTTTTCTGCCGAGGTACCTAATAAAAATATCGAAAATCGATAATCGAAAAAATCGGGTGATAGAAGGAGTGGTCGGGTTTTGATTAAATTTGATACACTCATAGACATAAGAAACGATATTCAGAAGTTTCAAGGTTGCAGTTCTTGCAATATTGCAGATAATCGATAATATATATATATATATATATATATATATATATATATATATATATAAGGCAAGATGTTTGTGTTTATCTGCTTGTATATCTGTATTTTTGTCAGACCTTTTATTATAGTTTTTGCTTCGGGTTTGGCTCTAAGTAGGTATACATGTAGTTACTAGTCTCAGCCATGATACCATTTACTCAGATGACTTAGTTAGCCTTGAAAATTCAGATTACGACGAAAAAACTTATTTGATATCGATACCAGGAAATCAAAATTTGACTTAATCCATTCATTTTTCTTTCTGTCTACGGTTTCGCTTTAACTGGAAACAACTATTGCTTTTTAGTATTTCGTGCCAACGTCCAAATCGTCGGAGCTCCAGGACCATGGATTAGTTTTAAAGCTTTCAGTACACCTGAGCAACGACCAGGCTCTACTGCTAATAAGTTGATATACTGAGAAATATACATACATACATCCATGCATACTGAAATAAAATCCTGATCATATTTCCTTTTTAATTTATTCATGTCCACAGACATATATACATGCATATATATATATGTGTGTGTGTGTGTGTGTGTGTGTGTATATTTAATAATATAGATAGATTCATTCACAAACTGAAAAAACACCTACAGTCAAACAGACAGGTATATATATATATATATATATATATATATATATATATAGAGAGAGAGAGAGAGAGAGAGAGAAATTTCTCTGTCATTTTAAATGAAAACAATTAACTTTACATATATATATATGTAAAGTTAATTTCTTTCATATATATATATATATATATATATATATATATATGGGTGTGTGTAAAGTTAATTTTTCTCATTTAAAATGAATTTAATTTTTACTGAGATAGAGAAATTTCTGTTTCGAGATTTAAAGATGTTATCAGGCAATGTTTAATAACTTTGGTGAAAATTATTTACATTTGAATGTAGAAAAATGCGTTGTTTATATTTTTTCCATGTGCCATGTCTTTCTAGGACGTAGTCAATCATGAATTTCAGCGTCTCCCAATCCCTGCTAGTACTTAGAACGCTTTCTCCTGTTACACTACACAAAACCCGCTCTACCATTTATCTGCTCAGGCCTACTAAGACCTTATCCGCTGCTTTCCCCTGTCTCTCTTTCCCTCTAACTTATCTGTGAGTATCAGACTCTCTAAGACTTCCTTCTTCATAACATGTCCAATGAAATTTAGCTGCTTTTTCCTGACGCTCCGTACGAACTGCGTTTTCGTTTCGGTCTTTTCTAAAACTTCATCATTGCTCATATGTTCAATCCATAATATCCGGAACATCCTTCTGTAGAACAACATTTCCATTGCTTCAAGATTTTCATTTATCGTTGATGATATCATCCAGCATTCACTGCCACATAGAAGAAGGGACGTCACACAACAATTCACTTAAAGTTTCTTTTGTTTACGAGTCAAATTAGCCCATCTCTCAATAATCCTCTCAACTTCTGGAATGCGTTCTTGGACATTTAAATCTCTTTCAAGTCTCAGTGTCGCATTTTCCGTCTTCCGTTAAAACAATTCACAAATACTTAAATTGTTGTATTTGCTGGATTATTTTATACCCGAAATTCAATGATCATTTTGGGCCTTTTCTTTTGCATATGAACATACATTCAGATTTTTTTAGTTCATTTCTAGTCCTTTCTTTCAGCTATTTTTATCTACGTCTTTCAGGAGGTTTTGTAGTTTTCTTTCCATGACAGCTATCAGCTCTCTATGATCAGATTATTTTATACTGTTCACATTGTGACCGCCAATTGCGAATCCCGGCATAACATCTAGGCTTCGCAGAATAGTATGGCAGTAAAAGTTGAATAGATCTGATGAAAAGAGACATCCTTTGTCTAACGCCCCTTTCTATATTTGTATATCTGATGAATGTGTTTCCTGTCCAGGCGGTTAGCTGCCAGTAAATGTTCTTGATTACTCTTATGTCTTTGACAAATATGTTGAGTTTGCTGAGCATTTTGATCGATTCCTTGTGGAACGCCTTGGTATAGTCTACAAAAACATAGGTAAACTTCCTTTTTAATTTGTATTGCCATTTCTGATTGCATGCTAAGCATAAATATTACATTACTTTCTCCAGCGACATTGACAAAACCGCACTGTTCTTGCCTATTTACGGTCTGGTTTTGCTTCTCACGCTTTTCATCACGATTCGGACAATGACTTTTCGCTATTTTGCTCATCGGGCTGATTTTTCGTTGGTGTACGGTTGCGCCTGGCTTATTAGGCAGAGCTATGAAAATTTATTTTCTTAGGTCATCTGGTATTACACAGCTGTTGTAGATTTCATTTATTATTTCATTTATTACTTCCGTAATTTTCCCTGTGACAAAATCTTCTTAGATTGTCAACATCTCTATTACAATGCCGTCTGCCCCAGCTTCTTTGTTTCTATTCAAATTGGCATTAGCTGCTTTCAGTTTGTATTTAAAATTTCCGGCCCGTCAGCAACTATGTTTACTATCGATTGGCCTCCCTTGCCGTGGAAGAGATCTTTGATATATTCTTCTCGTCGTTGGAGTATGTCCTCTTTCTCTAATATGTATCCTTTATACATTCATTTGAGACGCATATTCTTTGTCTTTCTGCGTTTTTCCTTTTTTAATGTGGCTCAATCTCTACTTCAGCACATTTTAGGTGAGCATTTCCTCTTTATATTTAAATATAAAGACAGATTCATTCGCAAACAGACACATACTCGCACACACAGACACACACACACACACACAGACACACACACACAAACACACACACACACACACATATATATATATATATATATATATATATAAGTGAATAGGGAAAGAAGATTATATTGACAACGTTCAAAACATTCATTTCAAACAGTGCTAAATATAGAAATACATATATATATATATATGTGCATATATATATATATTCATAGCTCTACTACTATATGTAACAAATTTAACTATATATATATATATATATATATATATATATATATATATATAAAGATATATAGTTACATTTGTTATTTCATTTAGAATTGATTTAATTTACATTGACACGGATATTCCTAATCTTCAAGATTAAAGATTATATTTCATCATCAGAAATGTTTAATAATGAAAGTAATTTATTTAATATTGAACGAAAAAAAATAACTTATTTATGTTCTTCTATGGTTCTTTAGGACCTAGGTGTTCATGGCCTTCTACGGCTCCCTCTCCATCATACCGCTTAGCACGCTATTTCCTGTTACCTCACCCAAATCCACAATGGTATCCACCTGCTAAGGCCCGTCATATATTTATCAACTGCTTTTCAATGGCTTTCTTTCTTTCTGACCTCTGAGTATCAGATTTTCCAAGCCTTCCTTGCTTATCACTATTCGCATTACCTTTAGCTGTCTTTACTTAATGCTCTGTATTAATTACCTATTAGTTTCGATTTTTCTAAGAATTGCTACATTGCTACATACGCTACATACGCAATCCATGATATCCGCAGCAATCTTCTATAGAAGTACATTTCAGTTGCTTCAAATCTTTCTTTCATCTTTGATGATATTTCCAGCATTCAATGCTATATTGCAGACCAGACATCACATAGTAATCCAGTATACTCTTTTTGTTTATATTAGAAATTTCTAGAATGCTCCATTGGCTATGCCAATTCACATTTGGATCACAGTGTCGCACACAAAGTCTTCCACCAGAAAACTTTCCAAATTTTTGTTCTTGCTAAAAGAGTTAATAGGAAGGTTGGAAGACAGAAAATTTAGATTATATGTGCGTTTCATTTAACTAATCATAATGAAGTTTGACTTTAAAAATTTAAAATATATGTTGGTGAATGTATTCATACATGTATAAGGAAGATTGACAGTTTTAAGACTAGACTGTTCACATATATTTTAGTTACGAGGAAATACACATAGATTTAAATTTACTAAAGCCCCATAGTAAAAACGTATACGTACTTTCTAAAGACCATGAATCTAACTTTGAAAATGATCTTCAATCTAGATTAATCAATCCTTCTAAAACAAACTAGGCTTAATTTCTAGTAACATACTTAAAAGGTAACACTAACTACACAAGAAAACCTACATAATAATCTATTGAAAGATTCCTTAGATACACTTGCATGGTTCCAACAAATGCAGAACAAAAATAAAGTTTCGTTCATAAAATTTGATATCATAGATTTTTAACCCTGTATTTCGTAATAGTTTAAATTATACTAAAACTTCATAAACATTTCGATTAATGAAATTGAAATCATTTTAGCATTTAGACAATCTTTACTAGTATATAACGATTCCACTTGGACTAAACATCTCAAGAATAGCTTTGACGTCCCAATTGGTGCGTATGAATCAGCCCAAATCTCTGCTCTGATATGAATATACATATTATATACTCTGAGTAGAATTGTTGATCTAATTCAAATAGGTTTTTACTCAGATGATGGACATATGTATATCCCAAACATCAATGTCATTCTAACATCTAATATTCGAAAAGAAATATAAAAGGAACCTTCCAATTTCTAGGTTTCAAAATCGAGATATCATCTAATTTTAAAATTATTAACTTTTTAGACATCGGTCTCTACCTATCCAATAACACATTTAAACCAAACCATAAAGGAAATCACTGCCCGATTTATATTAATCTCAATTCTAATCACCCTAAATCATTCATTAAGCAAATCCTTACCACAGTAAATATTAGAATTAATAGATTATCATCCAACAAAAATATTTAATGAAAACAAATTCGTATAAAATGAAACCCACCAGAAATAGTAGTTTCAAATTAGAAATAATATACTAGGAAAAATCATAAGAAAACAGAAACAGAAACAAAAGCAAAAATTGAAAAACAAACAAATATGTTTCAACTACCCAGTCTGGAAGTTGTCCAATATAAATTTCGGCAAATACTTTCTCAACTTAGTAAGCAAACACTTCCATTAAAATAACCCTCTAAATAAATACTTCAGCAGAAAAACTCTAAAAGTAAGCTATTCAACAACAAAAATATTCAAAATATAATTAACACATACAACTGTAAATTGCTTAAAACTTTCCACACCAAACCTGTAGAAGACAAACCTCACTGCAACTGCCTAAAGAGAACAAACTGGCTCGTTGAAGGCATGTGTAATTCTGAAAAACCAATTTATGAAACTGCCATTTTTTACGGAAAAGGACACCAACAAAATAACATTATACATAGGGATATCTCACAATTGAGACTTTTCAAATGAACTGTTCAATTTTATCTTACACTGTTTATTATTTTTATTAGTGTTTGTTTTTTATCAATTGATATTAATTTTAAATATATAAGTACGAGTGAAGTTAATCCCGATTTGTTACTCCGCTACACATGCGAATTTTAGTTAATTTTGAAATATATTTTCAGTATCGTTAGAAATGATTGGTCACAATTAATTTGTTTCACCATATGTTTGATAAAGAATGGAATATTCATAATAGCTTATGCACCACTTTTGCAAACCACAATTTGAGAGGAATAAATTAAGCAAAAATATATCAACAGTATAAAGCCAATCTCAATCTCAATCTGTTTTATTGACCAGAAGTTTCCTCTATGGAACATCATTTATTCAGAAGTAAAAAACTCTTGACATTTCAGAATAAACATACAGTTGGAATAAAAACAAACAAACCTGTATTGATGCACCAGTCTTGACATGCTGACGTGTGGTAACTAACACATTATGCGCCTGTCTAAAAATTGCTGACATCGATGAGTTCGTCTGAGTCCTTCCCATTCGATTCTATTCAACTTTCATTTCTCGTCTTCTGTTGCATTTTCATTTTGTAATAGCTGGTATGTAGATATGGAATTATAGGTATGTGTGAAGATAACATTTTAATACCGACCGTTGATTAGGGATGCGGTAGCTCAAAGAAATATTACATTATTATGAACTTAGCTGCATTGTTGATTACTTTGTTTTGTCAATCACGGAAAATATTGCTCTCAACATAATTACTTTTGGATAGTGTTGTATATTAGAATATTCTGGAGTTTTTCATGTGAAAAAATCTTCTTCATATATTCATAGAAAATAAACTGAGCAAGTAAGCAAAAACTGAAAAGACAATAACGCGTATACACAACGGATGTAATTTATCTTTATATCAAAGTAATGCAGTAAATGTCTTACAGAGATTTATGATTTGTGAACACAACATAAGATACGTAGAATCCACAGTTTTCATATTACGTACACACATGAAATTTTAGAAGGAGCATTAGAGAGAAATCAGGAAATCTTTAAATATTAGAAGACACAATTATGGTTCTTATGTAGAGACAGAACACAAGATACAAACTTCCAATTAAAGAAGTTGAAAAAGGTATTTATACAAAGTTAATTGGGAAATGTCATACCAGATTACAGAAAATGCAAGAAGGATAATTACTGGAAAGTATTTGATACTCACGGAAGCGAGCTGAATATGTAATGCTCCTCATGCCAATGACATGTTCACCGAGCTTCTCTACGGCGTATGACTTCATTGAAATTCTTTTCATGTATTCCTCTCGAATTTATATTTAAATTGGGGTCAAGAGATAAAGTATGTGCCCCTTTTCTGGCGTTCCTCTCAACGGATTCACTTGTACACCGCCCCACTCACTGATGTGAGGCCCCATTATAACTATAAACTAGTGCGTTGTAGGTATACAAGTTCAAATGTCTAACTGCGAAATTAGATTTACGAAAATTTTCGAAAAACTGCAAACCTCGCTTTCTGAGAATGCAACGTGAACCTCATTACGCAATCACGATCAGTCATGTCCTGACATCATGTTTGAATTTACGGAATATTTTCATTTTATCCACATCCACATAGAACGATTTTCAGTTACTTCTAAAAGGTGTTTTATAATTTTAGTCCTATTACGTCTTTTGACGCTAATTCGACCCAGAGTGCCTGTAACGAAACCCCTTATTCCAATTTCCACTGCTCTAACAATGATATCATACCACTCATTTATCAGCTTTGATTTTAGATGTTTATTATTATTAGTTTTATAATCGTGATTTTGTACCATCCGGCTTTCATTTGTTACTGTAAAATAGAATGCTGATAATCATTTTTATAGAAAAAATTTTCCAAAAAAGAAAACATGATATTACAAAATGTCATTTATTTTCATAAAACACAAAAATCCTGAAATTCTATAAAATTTGATACTTAGTATATCGCAGTATATCACAGTGAATAATGAACGTTTTCCACTAGATGAAGAAGACAATGTTGCAGAGAATAACATGGCTGGAACATATGAAAAATGAAGAACTTATGAGAAATTGAGAACAAAAATGTTGCATATTATTAACGAAAATGAAAGATAAACATCTGGAGAAAATAATGAGAAAATGGATTGGACAATATAACAAGACATATTGAAATGAAGAAGCCAGAGGGCAAAGCGAGTCCTTGGTAAATGAATGGCAGAACAAAGACAGGAAGTGATAATGAGGATAGAAATATTACTTAGTTTAATGAAGCATAGATATTTGCTGATGGCTATATTCACATAAATCATGGAGTGACTCTGCTCCTAGAAATAGGTTATTGTAATTAAATAATTTGTAAGATTATTAGATAAATCAATAAATTTTGGTTAATATAAGATTCTGTATTAATAGAAGATTAGATGTACATTTAGTCATAATTAAATGAACTTTGTAATAAGATAATATATACACACGACTTAAGAAAAATGATAGCATTAAAACAGATTAAAGAAATTAAAACAGATTAAAGAAACTAGAATGAATCATTATAAAAAACAATATCTACTACGCGTATCCTTCAATTTTTAGGGTATCGTTCTAACAGATTTATATTTCAATTTGACCGATTTCAACGATTTACGTTATATTTCGAACATGTATAATGAAATCAAATACTATGACTGTTTTTGGTATATCAAGGTATATCAAGTGTAGGTTAAGTCTGTGTTGAACAAATCTGTGGATATGTAATTATCTATATCCTATCAAACATTATTTTATTTTTAAGTACATCGATAAAGAGAGATTATAGGTTATGTTTAATGTTTTCTTTTTTATTTATTTTCTTGTTTATATTGAGATAAATAAATAACCTCATCTATTATTAATTTTGTAACTAAAAATATAAATTCACTATTTTTGTTGTTTTAACTTTGCGGTTCGGAAATATATTTGAATAAAAGTATTTTTCATTCATTTGTTTCTAACATTATCCATAGTTCTGAAATAATTAATTTTTTACCTAATCTACTATTGGTTGTTTCTGTGAGTATGCACTGAGTTTTTTCAGAATTTCTCATTATAATAATTCAGCTTGATAGAAACTTTTGATACATCGATGCAACTATCTAGATTATGTAGATTTAACAACTCATCTAAATTTAATGATAGTGCAGCTTCATGATATATATATATATATATATATATATATATATATATATATATATATTGGCCGGGCCATATAGCCCAGAAATTACCACTCATATGTGACCATATGTCACATGTTGCCCTTAGTGGGTGGGAAAAATAAGTATAGTGTTTGTCACGATTTTTCGCTGCGACTACATCTCTCACTGTCAGCTCTCTGCCTTCAGGCAGAGGGCGCTCTCTGCTTCCGAGTAGAGAGCAATAACCCAGTCGTGGTTCCGAAGAAGGGTAGAACCACGACTGGGGAAAAATAGACAGGTATTATTTGGCCGGGGCATAGAACCCGAAAATTCCCACTCATAACTGACCATGTGTCACATGCTGCCCTTAGTGGGAGGGACAGCTAAATATAGTGTTTGTCACTGAGAGTTTTCTCGCTGCGACTACATCTTTCACCGTCAACTCTCTGACTTCGGACAGTAAGCGCCCTCTGCTTCCGAGCAGAGAGGAATAACCCAGTCGTGGTTCCGCTGAAGGGTATAAGCACGACTGAGTAAAAATAGACAGGTACATTTGGCCGGGCCATATAACCCGGAAATTTCCACTCATAACTGACCTTGTGTCACTTGTTGCCCTTAGTAGGAGGGACAACTAAATATAGTGTTTGTCAGAAAGAGTTTTTACTCGCTACGACTACATCTCTCACTGTCAGTTCTTTGCCTTCGGGCAGAGGGCGCACTCTGCCTCCGATCAGAGAACAATAACCCAGTCGTGGTTCTGCTGAAGGGTAGAAGCACGACTGAGTAAAAATAGACAGGTATTTTTGGCCGGGCCATAAAGCTCGGAAATCCCCACTCGTGACTGACCATGTGTCAAATGTTACCCTTAGTGGGAGGGACAGCTAAATATAGTGTTTGTCACAGAGAGTTTTCTCGCTGCGACTACATCTCTCACTGTCAGCCCTCTGCCTTTGGGCAGAGGGCGCTCTCTGCTTCCAAGCAAAAAGCACTAGACCAGTCAAGGTTCCGCCGAAGGGTATAAGCACGACCGGGGAAAATAGACAGGTATTTTTTGGCCGGGTCATATAGCCCGGTAATTCGCACTCATAACTGACCATGTGTCACATGTTGCCCTTAGTGAGAGGGACAACTAAATATAGTGTTTGTCACAGCGAGTTTTCTCGCTGCTACAACATCTCTCACTGTCAGCTCTCTGCCTTCTGGAAGATGGCGCTCTCTGCTTCCGAGTAGAGAGCAATAACCCATTCGTGGCTCCGGTGAAAGATAGAAGGAGGACTTGGGAAAAATAGACAGGTATTTTTGGCCGGGCCATATAGCCCGGAAATTCCCACTCATATCTGACCATGTGTCATATGTTGCCCTTAGTGGGAGGGACAGCAAAATATAGTTATTGTCAAAGAGAGTTTTCTCGCTGCGACTACATCTGTCACTCTCAGCTCTCTGCCTTTAGGCAGAGGGCGTCCTCTGCTTCAGAGCAGAGAGCAATAACCCGGTCGTGGTTCCGCCGAAGGGTAGAAGCACGACTAGGGATAATAGACAGGTGTTTTTTGGCCGGGCCATATATCCCGGAAATTCCACTCATAACTGACCATGTGTCACATGTTGCCCTTAGTGGGAGGGACAGCTAAATATACTGATTGTCAAAGAACAATGGTTGTGTTGAGTAGTTGTACGGCCGCTAGTTGTTCATTAAGGATATAGACTCATTACCCAGACATACTTATTCACTACAATATAGTATATAATGATTCCTACTAACAATATTCCTAGTACTCCTGAATTTACTAACCAGTGTTCCAGTTTGTATAATTTGTTCACTAACTTATATTTTCTTTCTACATATTTGCTTTTGTTATTTATTATTTCGTGTTGTTTCTCAACAAGAATAATTTGGCGACGAGGATTTCGAAGAATTTTACACGGAGAAATAAATACGTTTCCACATTAGTCGCCAACAACATATTGCTGACGATGATTTCGAACACGTTCACACGCAGGAAAAATACGTTTTGCACGCCAGTCGCCAAATTTGTACATATAATTCTGTCTATTCAGAGAACGACAGTGATTGTCAAAAAGCAGTGGTTGCGATGAGTAGTTGTACCTCCGCGGTTGTTCAGTAAGGATATAGACTCATTATCTGGACATACTTCTTCACTACAAGATTGTATATATTGATTTCTGCTCACAGTGTTCCTAATATTCCTGAATTAACTAACTAGTGTTCCAGATTGTTTATTTTTGTTCAATATCACTTACATTACTATCTCTATATCTGCTTTTGTTATTTGTCATTTTGTGTGGTTTCTAAACAAGAATCCACAACAATTATTTCTTTTTTTTTTCGGAAAATATTCCTGCAGATAACGTTAATATGATTGCAACTATTTTGGAACATGAAAGAAAAGAAAAAAACTAAAGCGTCTTTGTTATTGAATTTAATACCTCAATTAAGATGCCGGTCAAAATATTCAATATATAAATTTTAAAAAAAAATCTGTTTTTTTCTCTATCTGTATTTCTGTATATATATATATATATATATATATATATATATATGGGGGGGGGGGGGGGGTGGGGGGGGGGTGAGTAAATATATATATGCCGTGCAGAGATTAAATTGTTGTCTAAATGAAGCAAAAAATCAAAATCTCATTTGCATCTTATTTTAATACATAATCAAATTATTAACCTAATCGGCATAGTATTATACTACGTTATCCAGACTTCGGCATTTCTTGCAAATGTTTTACACGGTTACCTTAATTTGGTGTAAAATGCTTGCTTTTATTTGATCTTTGCTGCGAAGAAGAAATGTTGTTGGTTTCTCTTTCAAATGCGCTCCAAATATAAAAATGAAGTGTTTGATATCTGAAAAGTTTGTTGGTCAGGTATAAGTGGTTATGTCGTCAAAAATTGTCTGACAGTCATGACTTATTTCTTCTTCTGTAAGACATTCATGCTGAGTTTGTTAACTGGATAGTCTCTTCAGGCAGGCAATGTCTTGATCTATGACCATAATTATAACTGCAGACATTTACGTAGGTATCCGTGTGTAGCTTGAGGCATTGTATAAGATGAATGGAGGCATAAAATTAGCATCTCGAGTGATCTATCCAAACACACTCATAAACACCAACACATATCTTTTCGAATTCGTTGCTCTGTCGTAAGAATGAGATAAGAAATCATTGAAAGGTTCGAGTCTCATGTTCCACCGAGAAATCCAAAGCAGTTCAGAATATGTTTCCAAATTTCTGATGAGTCAATTGCAGCATAGTTTTTATTAGCGTCATATTTTTATGAAAGCCACACCAAAATAATTTATTTAATTCTATATTTGGAATAATTTTTCAGCATCTTCTATAATACTATATATCCATTATTTCAAATGATATGGAAAAAGGCTTCTGTCCATCTGAATATTTTTTAATATTACCTGAAATTGATTTTTCCCAGATCTGTTTAAATTAAGACGTCAAATAATCATTCAAACAATAAAAGATAATGCAACTTGTTCAAATTCACAAGAGAAAAATTGACCATATATTTATGGTAATACTTTTCCGCATTATTATATGACACAGCCAGCAGCATATGGTTTCTTTTATGGACATACTTGATATTGAAATTATCTTAAGCATAGAATAAACCGAAAGCATGAGAAGTAAGGAGAAACAGAGCCTAAAATAACTTATATTTATTGATGATTTTGTTTCATTTTCCTGTGTGAATGAATATTTATGGTCCTGAATATTAATAATTCTAGTGCAAGAGCAATAGAAACCTGAGGTAAGTCAATACTTTCTATACTAGAGCTAGCAAAAGATATTCACGCCCCATTCCTTTATCACAATTTGCTAATTCATAAAAAAATCCACTCCTCCTTATTTAATTTTTAATATACCAAAATTCCACACATTTTCAAGGAACATACAAAATTATTTTTGTGATGAAATTTACTATGTGTACCAATTGTCTGTATGTGTCATTTCTTTATTGTTCTTTCATTTATATATATATCCATGATTTTTTTTTAAATTCGAAAGAATAACATGAAGTGGGATCCGAGGGGTGGAGATGAAACCAGAAAACAACTAAAATGTCAAAAAACACTAAAAATAACACTTGCCACTAGGTTACCTCAAAAATAAGAACCGACGCTGTATTCAGTCTATAGACAAAATCAAGGAATTTACTTACTTACGGAGAAAGAAATGTAAAAACAAATGATAAAATGTAAAAAATAACAAAGCTTGATCCACTGGAATTGAATTGAAAATGGGCTATATGAAATTAATGGCGATTCAAGAATTAAGGCAATAATCATATTCAAATAAAAAGCGTGAAAAATATGACGAACGACACTTAAAAACTTTATAATAACAAAAAGAATATTCGATAAGAAACCACCCCTTTAGAAAGAAAGTTAAATCTGAAACAGTTCGTTTTAACCATGATCTTTATATTCCGTAATTTTCACATAAATCACTCAATAACAAACGTTTTGTAACAATTTTGATCTTCATGTTAAGTTGATATCCAAAAAATTAAAACAGATTTTGATCAGAATAATGCTTCTCAAGCAAAGTTTTCTATTCAGGACGTCTGTACGACCATTTTTGCTCCAGTTATCATTGTTAGAAATACCATCCTACTCAAGAATACACATTATCGTCTATGTATTTGAAAACATGTACATGAGAGTTTTTGTATCGGTATGAGTCGTTCACTCGACGAAATGCTTAAAGAATTAGTTCACTTGAGGACTATGATAAAAGGCATAGGTAGACGTTTTACATAGACTAAAAACGCACCAATGACCTTTGCCTTGTCCTATCAATGACTGTGTTATTCAGTTATTCTTTAACCAATCGCAAGTTCGGTGAAATTTCATGTTTGCTTAGGTAATTCGCTGCTGGCCTTCTAAACCCACAATGCTCTCAGCTCTGTCAACTACAGTGTAAGAGATTTTCAATCTTCTCATTAACTCCCGGTACAAGAGCGTCCAGGGGACTGAATACTCACCGGAGGGAGGTCTAAATTCCAGGCAGTTTAGCATGCTGAAGAATTTTGATTGATTCCGTGTCTTACAACGGCAGTCAGCGCTAGAACGTGATTGTAAGGCCCCATTTCTACTCGTTGCACAGGATTCCCAATTCCCAGTTTCAGTAATTGACAGAAGCTTAAACTTTTCTGTTGACATGACGCTTTCCTACTTCAAAAGAAGCAGAACAACTAGTGGGATAGTGCTTTCTTATGAATTTTGCAGTGGAGATTAAAGACAACCGATAAATGATGAGACGAATGATTTAACGAATGGCTGTAATTCCAACCAGACTAATTTGTTTCTACCTGGAACACATCAAGAAAGCGGACGCCTCTGTCAGTTTATATAAAACTCCCCGGAAGAGCGATGACATTCAACGAAATTATCTACAAGCCAGAAAATGTGTTGCAGTTACTCCTGCATACGTGACATTTTTTGTCTAAACGGCTCCTGCACAATATGATTGTTTCTGCGTCACGACAGAGAAATGGATACATCTTTAACTTACAATGAGAATCTCGCACAAGCTGCACCAGTTATACAATTTTACATTTTCGTAGGTACGATAAAGAATAACTGACTAACCAGCGGAAATAATGCAAAAGTTTGCAACTTCTTTCAATTAAGCTGTACCACAGTACTTTGGGATCGATGCAGAGTGATGATCTACTTGCAGAATTTATATGTGGATTCGGTGTCATGCAGGATAGCAAAGAGATACTGATAATCGACCATACTGAATACCTTAGACTTATCTAAATAGGTCAGCTAGGCGTATTCATTGTCTTTTAGATCCTCAGTTTTCATGCGAATCAGACGCAGGTTCTCTACAAAGTTCGGTCATAAAAACACCTCAGCTCGGCTAGCAGCATAGACGTGGCACCTAACTGCAAACGATCTCGTCAAGAACTTAGCCAAAATTAATTATGCTGTAATTAAACCCTTTATGGGCCTGAAGTTATCTTGACCCAATGCAATTCCGTTAGTTTTTTTTCAACGGCGTAAGCACATTCATAATGATTCTGTCGAGAACGATATTACCGGAACATAATTGTGTACACGACTGTAGACATCAGCTCAAAGTTGTGCAACACACTCAAGTATATTTCGTAAAGAAGACCATCAACTCTCGCAAAAATGTTACAGCAGACAATTTTTAATGCCATATAATCATTTACTTTGTTGATCTCACCTGGTTAGCGTTGTGGTGTATAAGGCCGACTAAAGTGATTTAATACAAACGAGATTTCGCCACTGTGATTAGGTTACTGTGTAAACAGATTCTCAAAATGCAACTCAAACGTCCGGACATATTGTTGTTCGTACTCAGAGTACGCTCCACCGAAGTATCAACCACCCGAATATAGCAACCGGAAACTCGTAGTGTTTATTCTTTCTTTAATTTTGTGCATATATTTACGGCATTTTTAAACCTCGTTTTTATTATATGTGTAACTTCCTGACCATGGTCGCGCTTGCTGGTCGCTTGCACCATCGCCTGAATAGCTAAATCTATCTCTGTGGATCATCCTAGCTTTTTGCTGGAACAAAATCCCCTTGACAGTCTTTGCGTTTTTAGCCTTATAAAGGTTTATTCTTTATATTTGTTGGTGAAAGTTGTAATGCTATCATCAGGCATTCTTGAGTCGATGCCGAATGTAACGATCGGAAAATTCGCGGATATCTTTCATGTTTAAATATGCGCTCATATTGACGGCATTGATCGATATCTTGTTTAGTCTATGTCTGCTAACTTACTCTCGAAGCACTCCCTAGCTGCTGGCTACAGAGACTGTCCAGCAAAACTTAATTCAGAGATCCCCTGCAAAATTTCACTGGAACAAAATGTCTTTAAAAATATTCATGCTTTTAGCATTTTACGGGTTGTCTTTTGAGCATATTTGGAGGTGAAAAATATAATGCTATCATTATGCTTTTTACATTCGATAGACTGTTTCCAAGGGCTTGATGAATTGTGACACTTAGAGTGTGCACGTTCTCTGTATCTCCATGTTAATCATGAACATGTATCACACCTCGTCTCATTAGGGGAGATTTGGTATATATCCAGTAATTTTTCAGTTCTCAAGCTATTTTCTTCGGCCCATGTACAACTCACTCGTTGCTTTGGCAACAAAGGCAAACTCGACTGAATAAATCAAAGTATCTGATCCCGCTGTTGCGCTGAGTGGCTAAATTATGAGTGTTTACACACTCAAGTTCCAACACGTGATATCCGATCTTTTGTCAAATCCAATTTCAGTGGGTATAATTTGCGTAAATATTCATAGTTCCGAGAGAGCTATTGACAAGTCAGGGTTCTCTTCATGGACGAAGCTAAATATGTATATTTACGCATACACATATATATGTAATTACAATTTTATCCTATAATAATACTTGTTATGTAAATTTGTGTATATACTTTTACATATAGATTGCAAGTGTATCCGCTGTACACTAAAATATCGAGAGATAATAAAACCGAATTAGAAGTTGCACTGGTCAAATTGAGCAGAATCTAAGCAGCAGGACAAAACATTATTATAATACATATGCTGACAACATCTGACAAATTCGACGTTGACGGGACTCCAGGAATAATAAATGAAATCTACAAATTTGTGATGTAGCAGAATACCTAAGCAGAACAATGTTTATGGCAATATCTAAGAAGCAAGTAAGAATTTGAATGTGAACTCTACTAAATAATCAGCTAAATGAGCCACATAACAAAGTTAATCTTCCGAATTACGATGAAATGATCGCACTGCAGTGTTGGTCATGAGACAAGAAAATAAAATGCCTGCTTGTCAAAGACGCCGGAAAAAGGAACACGTTATTCATGTTGAAAATTTTTATCGGAAATAGCAATACAAATGCAGAAGACTTGTTCCTGTTTTTTATAGTGTATTAAATAGTCTCTACAATGTACGCCTCAATAAATTGTTTGAGAATTTCGACAATATAGACATAATAGAGAAATTCATTAGAATTATCAAGGAAGCTAGACTGGCAGCAAACATCTTGCGTAAAATCAAAAAAAATATTTCACAACATATACTAAAATGTTTTTTCACATCAGTATAATGTGTACAGCCAAATAATTATGAGTGATCTAATTATTCGTCTTTGTCAGACACAGTCTGAACTGTATATACTGTGATGATAGCGGACAAAGGAAGCATAATACAGAAGGTAGAAAAGGAAAGTGATAAGTAGCATAAACCAAAAACAAAACAAAAGGCCAACTGTCTGCCGCGGATAGTAAAATCAAACAGGTCAAGAATTTTACAATGCAGATGGGTGCATTAGATCATCTAAAGTTCTCCAGAACATAAAGTAGGAAGACTTGAGGCAGTTAATCCTGGTCAAGTGGTATTTTACTTAAAGCGCCTAAGATATCAACTCAGAGTCGCTGCAGTACGACACAAAACTGGGTACCTCAAAACTGCACACTATGTCTCCGAGCAAGTGAATAAAAAGTTTACAATCACTAAGCGTAAAGTAGGTGTCACAGGGGACATTTTTGAAGAACCGGATTAAACAGAACAGGACCGCGCAAACGGTTTCCATTTCCGGTTTCACTTGCACTAAAGCACATAATGAGTGTACACGAGTTTGATCCACTTGCAGAATTCGGGTTTGGCTCAACTGCCTTGCTGGAGAGCAGCCAGTTACTGATAGTCGACCATATCGAATGAATTGTAAAGTTTTGTAAATTGATCAGCGAGGCGTGATTGTCATTCTTTACACCTTCTAATATCGTAAGGATTAGATGCAGGTTAATATGAATTCTTAGCTTCTTTTAAAATTATGCAAGTTCTGCAAGGTAATATCTGCAACTGACTGCACAAGCTTAGCTAAGATCTTATGCAAAAATCATTAATTCGATGTTTAACAAATTTTTGGTCCTGTAATTATCTAAATCCCATCAACAATCCTAGATAATTTTCGACAGCCTAACCATCTCATGAAGATTTTGCCGGTGACAATCCTGTCGGAACATTTTTTGAACACGACATTCAAAATTGTCTCAAAGTGTGCAACACACTCCAGTAAATTTCGTAGGGCTGACCATTATGTCCCGGAGACTTGCTACTGCCGACCATATTCAAAGCCATGTAAACTTTCTCCTATATAATTTTCATCGTTTATTTACTTAGTTCATGTTGTAAATATGTACTATCATACGTATTCAAAGATTTCATGACAATCAGAACTGTTCTATCAGATGTCTCTTCTTTCTTTCTTTAGGCAATTTTGTTGTCGAGTAATATCCTTTATATACTGTGTTTAATGATTTTCACTTTGATACTGTTTATAACTTATTCGTATTGTGCTAAAGATTTAGCATTATAGCATGGTTTGTGACGGATTCTTAGATATATTTAAAGCTAATAGTATACATTCGCTGTTATGGTTGTTTTAAATTTGTAGTTCGAAAATATACTTGAGTTTAAGGATTTGCCATTGAATTATTCCTTGTATATTCATAGTTTCGAATCCATTATTTCTCGTATATTTTAATTCTTCACCTATTTCGAATTTATTTTTTTCTATGAGTATGTACTGTGGGATTGATTTGAATTTCTCATTATAAACATTTAGCTTAATAAATACCTGTAATACGTCGATGCAACATGCTCAGTTATATCTGTTTAATGATCGGGCGAGTTGAATTTTAAAATACTCATCTGATCTCATGTGCATATGGCTGAAGGTTGAGCTACTCAGATTAACACCAAATCGGTCGAGTTTCGATTGCGGCCGGAGGTAAGTGGAAGTATATTCACACTGATGAGCTGTGATACAGCCAGACAAGCTGGTATGTGCATGACGAATATATATATATATATATATATATATATATATATATATATATATATATATATATATATATATCATGCAGTGTTGGCAAAGAAGAATCCAAAAGAGTATACTGCACATACAGTGGTAGGTTAATTCCCTAAGATATCTCTAAATATATATGTATATAAATACATTTAAAGCAAATAGAAGAAAAAATTAAGGCAGACACGTTATTTCATGGTACAATAGATATATAGGCCTATTTCAGGTGAACCATCATCAGGTTCTGTCTTTATTGTACAAACGATTTTATACGTAACGTGTAAAATGTTTTGTACAATAAAGAGGGAAGTTGATGCTGGTTTGCCTGAAATAGGCCATACTTCCGATTTACCATGAAATAACGTGTCTGCCTTAATTTTTCTTATATATATTTATATATATATATGTATATGTGTGTGTATATATATATATATATATATATATATATATATATATATTTGTCATAAATATCCGTAAATTACTATATATATATATTGTATTAAATATCCATAAAGTAATAATTATTTGAATATCGTGTTTAAAAAACAATAAAATGATTGCTAACATTAATTCTCCCGCAGCATGCTTTCTTTAATTTAAGAAAAACGATATATTTATTCCTGGGAAACATTGTAATAATTCTATAAAGCTGAATCATTTGATCTATGAATTATCTGACACAAGATTTCTTTCCTTATATTCTATTCTTAAATAATCTTAATTAGTAAGTTTTGTTGTAATCCTTTCTTAACGGCGTCTATTTTAATCAAAGCCATAGCTAAATTCGTTGATAACGACGATCTTTGTTTTCTCACCTTTTTTCTATAGGATTGTTGATCCATTTCCTTTTATGTTATATGAAAAAGTTTTGCCTGTCTGAAATATACTAACTATTAATTGATATTTTAGGGTCTGTTAAAAAAAGCGTTAAATAATATTGGAAACAACTAAAAAATAATATATGTGATATTCATGTTTACATGTGAAAATAATGCAAATATACTATGGTAATTCTTTTTCGGTATATTTTTCGAATCAATTTATTACGGAGACAGCAACATACGCTTACTATTATGCATCTTCTTGATATTTGAATTATTTTAAATTCATAATATACTTGAAAGTAAATAAAAAAGAGGTTACAAATCTTAACATAAATTGTCTCTGTCTATTCATGGTGTTCTTTCTAATCTCCTCTACGGAAAAAAATCTCCTCAATATGAAAGATTGTGGCACAATTTTGAACGCAAAATGATGTAGGTCAGCACATTCTAACTTAGACTAAACTAATGAGAATCACGCCCCACTCATCCATTACATTTTGCACTTTCAACAGATAAACGAGTCTCTCTCAATTCAATTCTACATATACCAAAATACTACATATTTTCGTGGAACCTGCAAAAAATCTCAATGAAATAAATATTTCTTAGTATGGAAATTGTTCAAAATAATCAAATTAAATCAAAATATAAGAAAATGCATGGAATAGACTGCGAAAGACATTACTCAAATTATCTACCAAAAAAGAGAGACAATATTAACCAGAGTAACAACCGTCAGGTAACCATCCTTTTACTTCAAAGGGAACATAAGAAAAGAAAATTAATTCTGAACCCGTTCACTCTAACCAATGTCATGTAAACTTATCCTTCTGTGATTTCCTGTGGCCAGATAATCGATTTCAGGTGTAGCTAGCCGAGTAAATGTAACTAAATAACTGCGAAACTTCGGCACAAAATCTAGACTTCCCTGTAAACTGGTTGTAGAGATTTCAGTAAAATTTCCGTATATGGTTTTGGCGTTAATCATCGCAAGCTTCTCCGCATTACTGACATCCCGAATATTAAGTTAGGAACGTGGTCTCATATATTAATAGTTTAATTTTGGGCATATAGTCACGGGATTTTTCGACATCTTTTTAATCTAACGACCTGACCATTTTCGCGATCGTTTTAGCGCTTACGTTGCTAAACATATTACTGGGAATCATCATAATGAAAGAATTACTCCTTTAGAGCCTTACTGCTTTTTGCCTAATCTAGAGTGAGTCTTTGGCTACATTAATTAATGAAAGTTCTAAAGCTAACATCAAGCCTTTTGAGTCGATAGCGCAATAAATTTTAATGTCTATAGAGTGTACGTTTTCGGTAACTCCATGTTATACACGTACTTGCCTCATAACTTCTATCAGTAGTGATAATTTGGGTTCATATTTAGAGGTTAGTGTAGGACTCAAAAGGGGTGCTGCTTATAGACAACAATTCAAGTGAAAAAATAGATTAAGCTATATACCCGATTAAGCGATTGCGTTGGATGTCTAAATTATGCGAGTTTATTTGCTCTGGTTGCGCACTTGTAAATCCGATATTGTGTCATATTCCTTCGCTTTTTCTTCTTTTATGTGCCTTGTCCCTTTAGTACATAGGCGATCATGGCTTTCCACGTCTTGCTATACCTGGTGGCTTTTAGCATGCCTTATCCTGTTACACCACGCAATCGTCGTTCTATCATCCCTCTGCTTAGGTCCTTCAAATATGTTATCCACCTCTTTTCCTTGTCTATTTTCCCCTCTATCTGGCCTGTTAGTATCAGGTTCTCCTAGTAATCCTTTCTCATTGCATGTCCCAGGAACTTCAGCTGTCCCTTCCTGACGCTCAGTATTAATTTCCTTTTCGTTTACATCATTTCGAAAACCTCATCATTGCTTACATACACGACCCATGATATCCGCAGCATCCTTCTGTAGAACCACATTCAGGTTGCTTCAAGTCTCTCATTCATCTTTAATGATATTGTCCAGCATTAACTGCCATATTGAAGAACTGACATCACATATCAATACAGTACACTCTTCTTTGTGTCTAGCGAAAATGTCCGGTTTCTTAAAACTTTACACAATTTCTGGAACGCTTCCTTCGCCATGCCAATTTGCCTTCGGATATCTGTGTCGTACTTCCCGACTTCTGTTGGAAAACTTCCCAAATACTTAAACTTCCGTACCTGCTTGATTTTAGTATCCCCGACTTGTATTTAGCATATTGGGCTGCCCTTTTTACTGATGAACAAGCATTCGGTTTTCTTGCAGTTTATTTGTCTCCTTTCCTGTTATTCTTTTCATCTACCTTCTGTAAGAGGTGTTTTTGTGTCCTTTCTGTGTCTGCTATTATCACTGTGTCATCTGCGTGCCTTAGATTGTTTAAATTGTTGCCTCCAATGACGAATCCAAGCATAACGTCTCTAGTCCTCAAAATATTCTTGCTGTACAAGTTGAATAGATTCAGTGAAAAGACACATCCTTGTCTTAAATCCCTTTCTATTTTTGTATATCTGCTGAATTCGTTACCTGACCGTATACAAGCGGTTTTTTGTTGCCAGTAAAATTATTGATTACTCTTAAGTCTTCCCCAAATATTTCAAGGCTGCTGAGCAACTCCATCAATTCTTTATGGCGTATGTTGTCAAACGCCTTTGCATAATCAATAAAGCACAGATATAAGTCCTTATTCATTTGTATTGCCCTCTCGGAGAGCATCCTAATAATAAATATATCATTTCTTGTTCCAGTGTCTTTGACGAAACCACACTGTTCTTGTCCTATCTCTGACCTGATCCTGCTTCTTGCTCTATTCATCAGTATTCGGACGATCAGTTTGGTTATATGGCTCATCACACTGATGGTTCTGCGGAGTTCGCACTCATTTGCTCCTGGATTCTTAGGCAGTGCTATGAAGATTGACTTGCTGAGGTCATCTGGTATTACACCAGTATTAAAAATTTTATTTATTATTTCTGTAATTTTCTCTATGCCAAGTTCTTCCAGGGCTATCAGCAGTTCTATGACTATGCCGTCGTGTTCACCTGCTTTGTTTCTATTCAGTTTGGCTATTGCAGATTCCACTTTACTCTTTAATATTTTTGGTCCGTCCTCAATTTGCGTATTATTGGTTGCTCTCTCTTGTCGTGTAAAATGAATTTTGTATATTCTTCCCATCGTTGAATTATTTTCTCCTTTTCTAATATGATTTTTTCATCCTTGGATTTTATGCATCCTGTTGAAGAGCAGGGTTTTGTCCTGTCAGTTTTTTTATTTCTGTATGTATGTCTACTTTATTATTCCAGTTCAATCTCTATTTCTGCACATTTCTCATTGAGCCATTCCTTTTTAACCTGTCACCGTTTTCTCTTTATTTTCTTGTGTAGTTCCCGGTACTCCAATCAATATCTTGATATCATTTTCTGTATCCTATACTTCGTGTCAAGAATCTCTTCCGTCATCCACTTGTTCTTTCTTCTGCGCCTGATTTGCTTTCGGGCAATTGAATTTTGTAAGTCGCCGTTTTTTTTCTGGACAAAGATGCTGCTTTAACAAAACGACTGCTTACGTGTTACATCTGTTTGAATTAACGTATCTGTTCTCAGATTGAGACCAAGAATCATTGAAAGTTTCGAATTTCAAGTCTCGTTGACAAATCAAAGCAGTACAGAATGCCGTTTCCAAAATGCTGGTGGGTCAATTGCATGATATGGCACTGGTTTGCACAGACAGAGCACAACTGAAATTATTATAGCGTGCATGCAATTCAATCATAGACAAAAAAAAATCCATCGATAAATTAAGAATATAGTATGACGACAAATATGATCTCTTTTACACAGACACACAGACACACACACACATACACACAGACAGACACACAGACAGACAGACAGACACACACACACACACACATACACACACACACACACACACACACACACACACACATATATATATATATATATATATATATATGTCTACATTTTCCACGCTTTTTCAATTAACTATTATTTGAATATCGTATATTTAAAGCAACATATATTTGCTAACAATCATTCTCCCTCAAGTGAAAGATTTACTGTTTTTAATATAATGATATTCTTAATTCCTGTGAAACCATTTAATCAATCTATAAAATATAATTACTTTGATCAATCAATAACTGAAATCAGATTTTCTTCACTCTAGATTATTTTAAAAAAATCTTTCGTTTCTTTATCGGCGTTATATTTTTATCATATCCATGCCAGTATAGGTTGATTATGGCAATGATTTGAAAAAAATTTTCAGCATCAGGATTATAGGATTATAGATACATTTTTCAAGTGATATGGGAAAAGATTCATGTCCTAAAATAATGTATGTCATTCAGATTTATATAAGGAAAATGCCGATATATTTATGCTTTTTTATCGGTACACTTTTCCGCATTATTATCCGACAGAGCCAGCAACTTTTGTTTTCTATTATGCACATTCTTGATATTGAAATTATCTTAAACATAGGATATACTGAATGCATAGGAGACAAGAAGAAACATAGACTAAAATAAATTCCCTCTATTTATTGTTGTTGTTTCTTCAATCTCCTATGTAAATTAATATCTTTGGTTATGAATAAAAACAATTTTTTCTCAAGGGCAAAGCTGACGTGATGTAGGTAAAGTCGATATAGTAAATGATCTTCACGATCCATTACAAGTAGATTATTCATCAGAATAATTTATCTCTTATTATTTAATTCTTCATATATCATAATATTTATATTTTCAAGGAAAAACATCTCCTTTCAAGGAAAAACATCTCCAAAAACATCTCCTTTGTGTACAAATTGTCCAGATGTTTCATTTTTTATTTTTATATATTTATATTTTTGGATAAAATACAAGCAATATATGAATATGAAGTGCACAAGATGCCTCCAGAAAACAAACTAAAATGTAACAATTCATTCAAAATAACCCAAACATATGCTAGTAGGATACTTGAACACCACAAAAATAAGTACGGACGCTGTATTCTCCCTATAGACAAAATCAAGGACGATACTTACTAACAGAATAGGAAATGTAAAAGTAAATTTTGGAATAAAACAAACCTGACAATGCGAAAGGAAAACCAAATGGGCCAAATGAAATTGGTGGCAAGTTAATATGCCAATATGCTTCCTAATAAACAGGAAAGCTTGGAACAGTTGAGGAAATATACTGACATTATATTTGAAAGAAAATAAGACTTAACAAGAGGAATGTTCCAAAAGAAATCTCACCTTGTGGTCAAAGGGAAATTTAGAAAAAAAATTGAATCTCAACCACTACATTTTAACCAAGATCGTTGTAATATCCAAATTTTCATTGATTCCTCTCAAAAACAAATGATTTTAAGTGCTCTGATGTTTATGTTAAAGTAATTCCCTTAAAATTGAACAAGACCTTGATAAGAATAAAGTGTTTATCGCAAAGTCCTTCTATTCCGGACGTCTTTACGACCATTCTTTCGACAACTAGCTGCGTTAGAGACGCCAGTCATTTTACCCACATATAAATATTATCGTCCGTATATTTGAGAATATAAGATTTTTTATCTATATGAGCAGTTAACACGACGAAGTACTTCACGAATTAGCCCACTTGAGAATGCGTGCGCAGTAGTTTTACCGAAAACATCATTTCAGCAATGACTATCGATCAGTCCCATCTCATGAATATGATACTTAGAGAGTAGCAAATCAATCGCCAGTCAGGTGAAATCTCAGGTTTGCAGGGTTAAATGCAGCTGGCTTCCAAACCAAGAAGGAGTGCAGCTCGGTCAGCAACAGAGTAAGTGCTTTTCGATCCCTCTCGATAACTCCCGATACGAGAGCATCTAAGGCTGTGAATACTCACCGAAGAGAGGAATAGAGTTCCATTCTGTTTAGAGATTTATAATGGTAGTCACAACTAGAAATGGGAGAAAAGATTGTCAGGCTCTGGAAAGAGTTCCTAGTGTAATATAATAATCTGGCCCCACCCAAGAAGGCTGATGATGCGTGGGTGTTTTCGGTCATTGAAAGCAGCGGATGTCATTTTGACCCTATTTCCGACAGAGCGGAAATAGCTCAGAGCAAACAGACAGGTGTCTCTGAGAATTTACGTAGGCGTCGTGTAGGCGTCGCGTGATCAAGGCAAAGCCGGAAGAAACGAGTCCCGGTTTTGGAAGACATATAAAGACTGCGAAAAACACGGATTCGCCAGTCAGAGTCAGAGAAGTCGAGAAGTCGACAGAAGAGTCCCAGTCAGCCTCGACAGAAGTCAGTCTCGACAGACGAGTCAGTCAGAAGTCGAAGAAACCAGAGAAGTCGAAGAAGACGCTAGAAGAGCTAAGCAGAGAGGCTACACTCCCGTCGAACCCAATTAGAGGCGCGCTCCCTCAACTCTCTGTTCACTAGGCCACACGGTCCATCGTTCTTCAATAAAAATATAAGTCATGTATTTTTAATATACACCCGTGTTTGTCTGTTATTGATATACAACACTAATATTTCACCCCAAAATATTGCCTCCTGTCAACTCATTGTAAAATAATGCCAATTCCCAGATTAACCTCTTGGCAAAAATTTTAAACAAAAATTTATCTGCTGACTTGAAGCTTTCTCACTCCACAAGAAGGAGAACAAAGCTAGAACGCCTTCTTACGCAAAGCGGGAATACAGACAAACAGTAAAGATTGAGAGGAAACATTCACTAAATGCCTCTTATTGCGAACAGATCAATTCTTTTCTGGTTAGAACACACCAAGAATGCGGACAGTTCTGTCAGTTCTTCTAAAGTCTCACGAAGAGTGAGAGAACTTTCAAGGCAACTACACGCAAGCAAATACACGTGTTGCAGTTAATCCTAGATACGTGAAATTTTCGTTCAAAGCATTGAAGACATTGCTCGAGCTCCATCAGTAATAAAAATTTCACATGAAGTCAGTTTCCAGGCTATGTCACTTAAACGGTAACTGAGAGCTTTCAATGCCAAAGCTTAAAGTGGGTACGACAATATATCTGACCAACTGCCAGAGAAAATACAAAAGCGCGTGAATATTTTCCATTTTCTTGTACCACAACACCTTGGGAGATATACAGAATTCTGGTCCACTTGGAGAATTTGTGTTTGGATCCAGCAGCCAGGTACTGTTGTTCCGCCAGATTGTATGACTTACACTCTTCCAAACTGGTTAAAGAGGCTTATCGACTTTTACACCCTCTGTTATCATGCGCTCAGATGCTGGTTGCTCGGAATTTGTTTGGTCTTCAAAACATAAGTCTGCCCGTGTCGCAACTGAAACTTAAAACACCTAACTGCAAAGGCTCCATTAGTAATTTAGCTAAAATTAATAACTCTTCGATTATAATATTTATGGGCCTGACGTTATCTCAAACCATTCAAACTTTTTTAGTATTTTTCAACAACCTTAGCACATTTAACAAATTCTGTCCGGTAAGATGCTGCATGAACATAATTGTGAACACGACAGTCGATAAAGTTGTGCCACACGCACAAGTATATTTCGTAGGGAAGACCATCAACACTAGAAAATCTGCTTAAGCCGACCATTTTTAATACCTTGTAATCATGGAACTCTGTAATCTCACGTGTTAAGCTAACTGCATTCAGGCGTAGATGACTGACTTATTCAGTAAATAGCTGCAAAACATTGCCACAAGGATTATGTTCATATGTACACCGACTCTCAAAATGTAACCCAAACTTCCGGATATGTCTTTTTTCGAACTCAATGTACACATCTCCGAAGTATCAATTGCCCGAACGATCGGAAACTCGTAGTGCCTATTCCCTGTTTAATTAAGCGCATGTATTCACGGTATCTTCATACACAGTTTTCAGTATCTGTCTAAATAACTGGTCATGGTCACTTTCGCTACCCACCATTGCTTGAGTAGTTAAATATATCACTGAAAAATATCATAGTTTTTTACTGGAACAAAATCTCTTTAAGAATCTTCATGCTTTTAGCCTAATGAAGAGTGAGTATTTGGTTATATATGTTGTTAAATGTCTTAAGACTATCATCAAGCTTTTTTAGTCGATGCCGAATGTAACGATCTTTTTCTTAGCGTAATTCTACGCACATATTCATTGTATCGTTAGACATCTTTTTTAGTCTATGTCTGCTAACTTACTCTGATAGAACTACCTAGCTGCGTGCTTCAGATCCTGCTTAGCTAAAACTATTTCTGTGATTTCCCACAAACTTTCACTGGAATACACTGTCCCTGAATGTCTTCATGCGTTTAGCGTCATCTGGAATAAATCTTTCGCTATGTTTGATGGGGAAAATATAAGGCTATCATTAAACCAATCTGATTTTCATAGCGTGGTTGCCAGGACTAGGTACAATTTGACACTTAGAGTATGCACATTCCCGGTGTTTCCATGGTTAAAATGTACCTGTATCATACCACGTTTTAATGTATGAGATTGGTAAAAATATCCAAATATTTTTTCAGTTTTGCAGATATTTCCCTTTGGCCTATGTACTACTCAGTCAAGACTTTGTCTACAGAGTCAAACTCGACTGAACAAAGCAATGTGTCCGATCCAGATGTTGCGACAAATGGATAAATTGTGCGAGTTTACAGCTTCAGCTTCGCTATTGAAGTCCAACTTCTGTCATATCCATTTTAGTGGGAATCATTTGGCTAAATATCTATATTTCTGAGCGAGCTATTGTCAAGCCGGGGTTCTCTTTTCGGACAAACATTGATGTGTATATTCTCGCACATAGATATATATGTACTTAAAAACTTACCGTATTATAATTCTTGTTATATAAATGTGTGTATATCTTTTTATATATAAATTAGAATCACACAGAAATGCACACGTGTATTGGTGTCTGTGTGTGTCTCCATTTGTGCGTAGGTGAGTGTGTGTTTTGTTATATGACTGTGTGTATGTCCTCCTTTGCTATAGTAGATAACGTTTCATCAATTGGATGAGTAACGATTCTGAATACTAATGAATTTGTTGCATTCACGTATACGCCATTACATTTGCGATAAGAATGGCCCTAACCCACTTGGAATATATACTGACAGCGTGTGAAGTTAATACAAAGAACAAATTTCTAACAATAACTATAAATGCTACGTTCAAAGTGAAGTTCTATTAATCACATTATCCTCAAGAAAAGCAGACATAAGAGAATAAATGTGCAGAACACCAGTGTAATTCTTATCATTATCAAGAGAGAGAATACAAAGCTCAAACATAGAACGGCATAAATGAAACTACACAAGAAGAAAAGAAACAGAGGCAGACTAAATAAAATTGACTCATAGACAATATGTGCAGAAATAGAGAGATTGAACACGACAAGTAAAGGAAATATGCATGCAAAAGTTAGAAAATTAATAAAACAAATGACATGCTTGGCAACATAAAACATAAAAACTAAGGATTGCACGTTTATATTTAAAAAAAAAAGAATATATTAGAGATCTATTTTACGTCAAGAGAGAGTAGTTGGCCATACTGAGGTATCAGAAATATTAAAAACCGATTTTGAATTTGCACCTGCCCAATTGAGCAGAAACAAAGCAGCAGCTAAAAACCTTATCGTATAAAGATGCAGAAACAGTGGAGATATCAATGAAGACATATGCTAATCAATTTTTATAGCCCTTTCTCAGAAGCCAGTCGCAAATGAATAGATTTTAGGGTATGTTTCATGTTTTTTATTTGGATTGTATTTATTAATTTTTGATAATTACGTAAATAAATAGCCTTATCTTATCTTCTGAGATATAATTTATAACTAATAATATTAATTAGTTAGTGTGGCTGTTTTATCATATTTTTATATTAATTATTTTTAAATATCGTGCTTTTAAATCGAGAAATATTTGCCAACAATCATTCTTCCTCAAGTGGATATTTTTATTTTGTAAATAATGAAATCTTCATTTCCTACGAAACCTTATAATCAATCTATAATGTTTAATCTTTTGATAGATGAAAAATCTGAATTGAGATACCCTTCAATCTAATTTATTAACAAAACATAAATCATGAATTGTGTTGTTTTCCTGTATTTATAGGCGTGTATTTTTATCAAAGCCATAGCAAAAATTCTTGATGACGTCAATAATTTGAAAGGATTATAGATACGTTTCTCTTCTCGTGATATGGAAAAAGATTTTTGCCTGGCTGAAAAAAAAACATTACACTTAATTGCTAGTTTTAGGATCAGTTCAAATGGAAGACGTTAAATAATAGTGGAAACAAGTAAGGAATAGTGTATGATATTGAAATTTACAAGTGAAATTATTGTGGATATAATTTTTTTTCGAAACATTTTTCGTATTACTTTACTGCTGAGTCATCAACGTGTGCTAACTCTTAAAACTCTTGATATTGAAAAAATGTGTTAAATTTATGATGTCTTTGAAAGCAATTAAAGAATGGGGAATCAACGCCCAACATAAATTGTCACTGTTGGTATTGTTTTTTATCTACGTAGGAATAAAGATATATTCTCCTCAATTTAAAAACTTTTACACAAGTCTATACGGGAAATAATATAGGTAAACACATTCTACCTTAGACCAAGCTAATTAGATTCACTTCAAAACTCATTCAATAAAAATTTGCTCATACTTCAGAGTAATACAACTCTCTCTATTTGATTTTATATGTTTCATTACGAGGTATTTCTATGGAAACTACAAAATAGCTCAATGAAATAAATATTTCTTAGTATACAAATTGTACCGAGTAATCAAATTAAGTCAAAATAAAGAATAATTCAAGCAACAAAGACTAGTTAGGAATACCTACACCAGACTTCCCACCCAGAACTAAGGCTCAACTAAATAACGTCCACGTTACACCCTCGCTGGTCGCCAAGATAATTGCACAACTTGACCCACACAATCCGAGCGGCGGTGACGGAATCCCAGTCATAGTACTGAAGAAATGTGCCCCAGAACTCTCCTCTGTCCTCTCAAAACTCTATAACCTCTGCCTATCTGCTTCCTGCTTTCCTGCCTGTTGGAAGTCCTCCTGCGTAGTTCCTATATTTAAGAATTCTGGCAAACCCTCAGACCCCGCCAATTACCGTCCTATTAGTCTCCTTCTGATCTTTGGCAAAGTTTTCGAAGCCATTATCAACGTCGAGGTGATTCAGCTTCTCACGGCCAACAGGCTTCTCTCTGACAAACAGTACGGGTTTCGCTTCACCAGGTCTACTGCTGATATGCTAACGACCATTACCGAGTACATATACCGGGAACACGACAAGAATGGTGAAGCCCGAACCGTTGCCTTGGATATCTCCAAAGCATCCGACAGGGTCTGGCATGCTGGCCTCTTGTGCAAACTGCGGAGTTATGGGATAACTGGACATCTGTTTGACCTCATCTGCACATTGAAGGTGGTATTAAATGGGCATGCCTCCCAAAACTACCATACAAACGCGGGCATCCGTCAAGGTTCTATCCTAGGTCCCACATTCTTTCTGATATACATTAATGATTTCCCCGAAAACCATTATATCCCAAGTTGGCATGTATGCCGATAACACAACAATCTACTCTCGCATCGATCAAAAACCAGGTGTGAACGACAAAGTGAACCTCGCTGCCGTACTTGAAAGGGACCTCCAATCCGTAGTGGTCTGGGGTAGGAAATGGCTGGTAAATTTCAATGCCTCTAAAACGAAGCTGTTATCAACTAACCACCATAGACAATCGCATCTACTTCCCATTAGCATGGGACAGGCTAGCCTCCCATATAGTAAAACACTACGCCTCCTTGGCCTTCCACTTTCGGCGGACCTCAAATGGAATGACTATATCGAATCCATTGCCAAATCTGCTGCTATGAAAGTCGGCTCCCTGTGCAGAGTCCGGAAGTTTTTCCCACCTGAATCTATTCTGCGCATATACAAATCTACCATCCGCCCGTGTATTGAATATTGCTGCCATATCTGGTCTGGTGCCCCTGATGCTCCCCTTGGGTTTCTTGACAAAATACAAAGGAGGATCTGTAACGTGGTTGATACTGACTTGGCAGACCGGCTTCAGCCGCTCTCTCACCGGCGTGATGTGGCTTCCCTGTGCCTCTTCTACAAGTACATTCATGGCTACTTCTCCGATGAGCTTAGATCACTGGTGCCGCCTAAGCACGAATTTATACGAGATACTAGATTAGCAACTATGTCCCACCCTTTTACAGTTAAACAAATAAGATGTAACCGTAAATTCTACTCCAACAGCTTCTTTTCTTGCGCTTCCCGCCTGTGGAACTCCCTAGCACAACCCTACGTTCCCGACAGCTACAATCTCCAGGTGTTTAAATGTAGGTTCAATAGACACCTACTATCAGACTAACTCCCAATTATTCTCAGAACACTCTCATCTACCCAACGCTCATTCTCGATATCCTTACCCGCCTATCACCCACCCTCTGACATTTCCTATATTTAATCATCCTTTCTCCACTCTATATAGACCCCTGCGCAGTAGTGGCAGTGATATACCTTGCTCGGGGTGAAACGCTTATAAAAAAAAAAAAAAAAAAAAAAAAACAGATCTCGAAAGACTCTTACTCACATTATCTAGCAAACAATGAGAGTCAGTGTAAACTAAGTGAAAATTCTACAGGCCAAAGAAATTTTTCATCAAAGGAAAATTGAACCTGAACTCGTTCACTGTACAAAATGTATAATTAACTTGTTAGATCTTACTTTTGCAGAAACTGCAAAGAATTTGACTCTTGAACTCTTGGGTGATTGAATTCCACACGTTAAATTGGGAAAATCATTATACGTCCATGACAGTCCAAAATAATTATAACATAGGTTGTTTTCTGTGTATTATCAAAAAGTTAACTTTTATCATTTATATTATTTTTTGTTTCTTTTTTGTGTGTTGTTATTTTAGGAAACAATCCCTTAAGATGATCATAGGTGAGATTAAAATACCTTAGGAAAAGAGAGAAAAGAAAAGAATATGCTGCGTTTCGTTATTGAATTGAATATGACCATTAAAATATCGTTGAAATATATCTAGAATAAAATAAAAATACACCTATCTCTCCTTCTTTTTACATATATATATATATATATATATATATATATATATATATATATATATATGAGGACTCCAGGTTTTCCATTTTGAGTACCCCGGCATGTATTTTATTATGAACAGCGCTCAGTATAATAAATATTATAAATGTTAATATAATCATCTAATTTCGAATTCATTGTGCATTGCGACACGGAACTTTCTATGTTTCGAGATAATCTATTAATCTATTAATCAGGCAATGTTGGATATTGGTTGTGCAAAGAATTACATTTAAATACAAAGAATCCTTTGGTTTGCTTTTAATATATGTGAGAAGATATCAAATTTATGTGTGTGTTCCTTTTAACTAATCAGAAAGAAGATTCATTTTGGAATTTGACGCGTCGTCTGCAAAGAATACATACTACCTTTTCCTTTTTTCTTCCTCTTTTTTGCCATTCCCTCCCTTTCATCCTTTCTTTATTTTCCTCGCTAATTATGGAAAAGTCAATCTGCTTTTAGTTTAATTTTAACTTTTCTCCATTTTTCTTTTATTTTTATTGAATCATACGTTGTTTTATTTTCTTTGACGTGACGTGTTTATTTCTTACCAAGACTGTCATTTTGGCTTTCTCATCTTTTGGGCTGCTCTCCCAGAAAACAGGATCGGTGTGACGAAAGAGAAGAACCTTATTCATCTTACGATTGCTTTTCTAGTTCAAATTTTTTTCAAAAGCTTTGATTTATAAACAACATTTTTATTTTTCCTGATTTACATCCCGCTATCCTTATCCCATTGATATTGATTTATTTATTGTAAAACATTTTTATGATAAAAATATATAAACGATTTTATGTAGAACTTTATTTATTTTGATATTTCCTCAGTAATTATTTTCCATAAGCGACTTATTGTTTTTTTTTAATCGTTTCACCCCAAGCAAAGCATTCCACTGCGATTATTGCGATTGGGGCTACATAGCGGAAGGTAAATAGAAAGAGTGGTTAGATATAGGAAATGTCAGAAGGGGGTGATAGATTGTTTGGAGGAAGGGAAGAGTGTTTGAAAGAATGGAAGCGAGTTAGTGTGTTAGGAGGTATATATTGACCTTACATTTAAACTCCTGAGCATTGTAACCGTCGGGGAAGTAGTCATGTGGTAGAGAATTCCACAGACGGGATGTACGAGAAAAGAAACTGTTCGAGTAGAAGTTACAGTTGCATATTTTCGGTTTCACTGTAAAAGGGTGGGATCTAGTTGCTAATCTAGTATCTCGTGCAAATTCGAACCTAGCGGGCACCGGTGATCGAAGTTCATCGGAGCAGAAGCCATGAAAGTATTTATAGAAGAGACACAGGGAAGCCACGTCGCGCCGGTGAGAGAGAGACTGCAGGCGGTCTGCCAAGTCAGTATCGATCACATTACAGACCCTCCGCTGTACCTTGTCGAGAAGCCCAAGGAGAATAACAGGGGACCCGACCAGATATGGCAACAGTATTCAATGCACGGGCGGATGGTAGATTTATAAATGTGCAGGATAGATTCAGACGGAAAAAACTTCCGGGCCCTGCACAGAGAACCGACTTTCGTAGCAGCGGATTTAGCAACAGATTCGATATAGTCATTCCACTTGAGGTCTGCTGAAAGTGTGAGACCAAAGAGGCCTAGTGTTTATTCTCTGGGAGGCAAGTCTGGTCCATGATAATGGGAGGGAGGTGCGGTTGTCTATAATGGTTAATTGATAGTAGCTTCGTTTTAGAAGCATTAAAATTTACGAGCCATTTCTTACCCCACTCCACTACGGATTGGAGGTCCTTTCCAAGCTCGGCTACAAGGTTAGCTTTGTCGCCTACACCAGATTTTTAATTGAGGTAAGAGTAAACTGTGGTATCATCGGCGTACATGGGATATTATGGTATCGCGGAGATCATTAATGTAGATCAGAAAGAGCGCAGGACCTAGGATAGAGCCTTGAGGGACACACGCGTTCGTATGGTACATCTGGGAGTCATGTCCGTTTAATACCACTTTCAATGTGGGGTTAGATAGGAATGACTGGATTAGTTCAAACAATTGTCCAGCTATACCGTAGCTCCGCAGTTTGCATAGAAGGCCATCATGGCAAACTCTGTCGAACGCTTTAGAAATATCCACGGGTACGGTTCGGGCTTGGCCATTCCTGTCGAGTGCCTGGTATATATATTCGGTGATGGTCGTTGGCATATCGGCATTAGACCTGGTGAAGCGGAAACCATACTGCTTGTCCGAGAGGAGCCTGTGTTCTGTGAGGTGCTGAACGAGCTCGGTGTTGATAATGGCCTTGAACACTTTGCCAAAGATCGGAAGAAAGCTGATAGGTCGGTAATTTGCGGGGTCCGAGGGTTCTCCAGCGTGTTTGAATATAGGAACTACAGAGGAAGATTTCCAACAGGCAGGAAAGCAGGCAGCAGAGAGGCAGAAGTTGTAGAGCTTAGAAAAGTCAGAGGAGAGTTCAGGGGCACATATCTTTAAGACTATGATTGAGATTCCGTCCCCTCCGCTCGCTTTGTTGGGGTCAAGTTTTGAGATTATCTTAGAGACTAACGTGTAATGTGGACGTCATTAAGTTGAGCCTCAGTTCTAGGTGAGAAGTCGGGTGTAAAAACCGCAGACGAGTCCAGAGTCGAATTGTTCGAGAATCTCCGTGAAAGCATTCAGCCTTGTCCGCTGAAGAGGTGAGTATCTCTAAATTATAGATTAGTGAGGGTATTGTGGATTTGCTCTTGCTAAGTACTCTTTTACAGAGTCGCCAGTAGTCTTTCGCGCCGAACTTAGCGGATGCTATGCGTTGTTTCATTCTGGCAGCAAACAACGTCTTAGCTTCGTTAAATATCTTTTTACACTTATTACGAGCTGACGTGAAAAGGCGCCTGTTTTGGTCGGACGAGTAGCTAGGGTAGAGTCGGAAGAAATGATTCCGGTGGGGAATGGCGGCCGAGCAAGCGGGCGAGAACCATGGAGACGAATGAGACTTAAGCAGAAATTTCCTGGTAGGGATGAAGGCATCGATGCCATGGGACGTCACAGAGGAAGTCTCGGAACGAATCCTAGTCTGCCCTTTGGTAGCAGTAGGATATTCTACTGGTCTGGGTTTCTTGGGTCGGGTGGGAGAGGAATGAAATATTGACGAAAAATACGGTGTGGTCAGAGTTCCCGAGTGGGCAGAGTTGTTTGGTAGTGCAAAATCTGGGATGGAAGTGAAGAAGAGGTCTAGTAGTGAGTCCCTTACGTTTGAGTGGTCGGAGAAACGCGTGAGGAATCCACCACTTGCGTGAGGGATTGGGTGATTGAAAAATTCATGGTTTGGACACTAGCAGGGTCGGTGACAGAGTTCTCCAGCCGCTTGGTGTGGTGGGCGTTAAAGTCACCAAACACAAATATATGGGCAGAGGAATGGGAAGAAATGGCTTTGTCGATATTGTCAGAGATGCTGTCAAGTAACGAACAGTCAGAGGAGGAAGGTGAGCGGTAGAGAAAGAAGAGATAGCTAATCGAGCTTAGATGTCAGAGACGGAAGTACATGAAAGAATGATCCAGGGATTCAAGAGATGTCACCCTATCTAGGGGGAGGTGTTCGCTGACATAGACACAAAGCCCATGCATATAAACATTGGTGTCCTTCCTGAAGAGGGGAAGGTAGCCAGGAACGTAGAACTCAGAAGAGGGGATAGAAGGGTTAAGGTTAGTTTTGCATAAGGCTAAGATATCAGGTGAGTTAGTGTGAAGGAATGAATCTACGCTGAGAAAGTTTGTGCGGATACCACGTATGTTAGTGAAAGAGATGCAGACTGGTTTAGGCGTTTTCAGACTAGCTCGTATATGCATGTTATGCCATTTAGAATTCATAACGGGTTGAAGAATACATGCCCTAAAATGATTTGTTCAAAATGGCTATTTTCCCACTAAGTTTCATCTGAATTTTCATATATATATATATATATATATATATATATATATATATATATATATATAGCCTGCAGATTGAAAATTAAAATAACACTGACATCTCATTTTAAAAGATATATTTACCGAAACTTCACAAAAGCTCTTCCAACACCTAAAACTAAATTCTTTTAACCTAATCGCCATTATAAAAAAACTACGTCTTCCAGATTCTTCGGAATATCTTCCAACTCTTCTAAACCATAATCTTGGTTTTCCATTGATCTTTGGTGTTAAAAAGATTTTTGTTGGTTCCTCGCTTAAATGAGCTACGGATATAATAATGAATGGTTTGATATTTGAAAAGTAAGGTGGCCCAGTATATGTGCTTATATATGTCACATAAATTATCTGAAAGTCCTGATTCCTTTCTCCTACTTTGTTACATAATGCTGAGTCCTGTTTCTTCCAACTGTCTATGTCTTGATTCATTGACGCACTATTAACTTTAGGCACTTTAAATTGACATCAGTGTTTAATTTGAGGTATTATGGTAGACGAATGGTGGCATAATACCAGTATCTATAGTGATCACTTCAAACACCGTCATAAACACCATTCAACCAATCCAAATTTTGTGAAGTCTCTGCTCTGTCTTCGGATTGAGACCAAAATCATTTAAAAGTTCGAATTTCATATCCTGCTGAAAATACAAAGGATTACATAAGGCCGTTTCCAAATTTCTGGTAGGTCAATTGCGTCAAAATGAAAATGTTTACACTGTCAAGGCACAACTGAACTGGATATATCGTGCAGGCGATTGATTCGAAATCAAACAACCTCCAACTTGAAATTAAAAATGTAATATAGCGACAAATAAGACATCATATTATATATATATATATATATATATATATATATATATATATATATATATATATGTGTGTGTGTGTGTGTGTGTGTGTGCATTGTCTAACATCTGCAGTTGCCAAACCCTTTAAATTTATTGTCATTTGAATATCGTAATATTAAAGCGAGAGATATTTGAAAACTGCCTTTCTTCGTCAGGTAGAAGATTTACAATTTTCAAAATAATGAAATCTTATTTACTGTGAAGCCGTTTATTCAAACTATAAGTTTTAATAGTTAGAACTATAAAATATATGAATTGAGATTACACTCATTTCTATTTATATACAAAAGCTTAACTTCTTCCTTTATTTTTCGTTACTTTATTGGCTTTATATTGTTATCAAAGTCATAGCAAAATTTGTTGATTACGGCCATACAGTGTGTAATTTCTCAGCATCGTGTATAGGATTGTAGATCGATTTTTATTTAAGTGATATGGAAAAAGTGTCTGAAATATACTTAATATTACCCGAAATTCATTTTTCCGAGATCAGTTTAAACTGAGGACGTTTCATTGTAGTGCAAGAAACTGAAAATAATGTGTAATATTCAAATTTACAAGGGAAAATTATGCGGTAAACTTTATGGTTTTCTTTCGGTATACTTTTCCGCATTATTATACGACAGAGCCAGCAAATCATGGTTTCTGTTATTGACATACTTGATATAAAAATTTTCTTAAACATAGGATATGTATACATATTGCAGGAAAAGAAGAAGAAACAGAGCGTATTTATTGATGGCGTTGATTAAATCTCTTATGTGAATGAAGATCTATGGTCCTAAATATCAATAATTTTAGGTCAAGGACAAAGGTGACATGATATAGGTTAACACTTTCTATTCTAGATACAGAAATTAATAATCACGACCCATCAATCAATTACGATTTGCTAATTTATCAGAAAAATTAATCTCTCATTATTTAATTATTCATATACCAAACTCTCAGACAAATTGAAGGAACCTTCAAAAATCCTTCTTGATATAAACTTTTTTTAAAATGATATTTGCACATATGTCACATGTTTTTATTTTTTTATTTTAATTTTTTTAATTTTTGAATGAAATACAAAATAATATATTAACACGAAATTGGCCTGGAGGGGATGAATCGAAAAAACTAACCAATATACAACAAAGCATTCAAACTAAGCATAACATACGATGATAGAATCGAATAATACCGCAAAAATAAGAACATATGCTGTATTCTGCCTTAAGACTAAATCAAGCACCTTACTTATTTACGTTGAAGGAAATGTAAATATAAATGTTGGAATGGAAAATTTAAAGTCTGATCCATTGGAAATGAAAAACAAATGGGCAAAATGTTATTGGTCTTGGGTTAAGATACTTGACAAAAATCATAATAAATAAGAAAGCTTAGAACAGATGAGGAACGGCAATTATTGGCGCTATATTTTAACGAAAATCAATCTACTTAACAAGAGGAATTTTCGACACGAAACCACCTGTTTACTACAAAACCAAATTTAGAAAGAAACATTTAAATCCGAACACATTCACTCTTATCAAATTAGTTACATTCAACCTGTTTTACTGTCATTTCTCAATGAAGAAAAATTGTAACTGTTATGATGTATATCCTGAAATTATTTTCCGAGAAATCAAACTAGATATTGTTCAAAATAACTTTTCTTTCGCAAAGTCCTTCTATCACTTTCATCTCTACGACTATCCTTGACACAAAAAGCATAGTTAAAAACACCAGCCATTTTGACAAATACTTCACAATATCGTCCGTGTATTCGAGAACATGAACACGAGATTTTCTGGATCGATAGAAACTGTTAACCCGACGACATACTTCAAGAAATAGCTCATTTGAAGACAATGGAAGAACGCACGCAGACGTTTTAACTTGACCAACATTGCGCCAACCACCATCGCCCAATCCCATCTAATTCTCTGTTATTGAGAGACTTCCGAATCAATCGTTAGTTAGTTTTAAATCACACGTTTACTGAGGTAATTCGCAACTGGAAACTAAACTTGGAATGAACGCTGCTCGGTCAACTCCAGAGTAAGTCATTTTCAATCTCTCTCATTAAATCTCCATGCGAGAACGTGCAAGAACATGAATTCTCACCGGTGGGGGGAATAGAATAACATTTCAATCGGTTTGATGATCTAAAGAGATCCGACTGTTTCCGAGGCTTACGATGGTACTCAGCGCTAGAAACGTGAGAAGTGATTGTAAAGTCTTCTTAACATTTCCTCCCAAACTAGTGTCTTCTGCCAAAGCACTCCACACCTATGTCAATTCCCAGCTTCAAATCTTGATAGAAGCTTATGCACACACTCTTCTGTTGAAATGATACTTTCGAACACAACAAGAAGGAGAACAACCAGAGGTAGAGTGCTTTCTTGTGGATCTTACACATGGAGGTTACAGACTACTTGTAATAAGATGAGAGGAATCACTTAACGAATGACTATATCTACGACCAGATAAATCGTTTTCTAGCTGGAACACCACAAGAATGTGGACGGCGCTATCAGTTTATATAAATGACTCAAAAATACGATGACCTTAACAGCTTCTACTCGCAAGCCAACACACTTATTGCAGTTAATTGTAGACACGTGACATTCTCGTTCACACGGATTGTGCACAAAGTCAATCTTTCTGCAGTACGACAGAAAAATGTACATCTTTGTGAATTACAATGAGAAACTTGCCCGAGCATCACTTGTGATACAATTACATATAGAAACAGTCTTGGGATCATGATTCTTAGACGGTAAATGAGAGGCATCAATGCAAAAGATTAATTAGTAAAGACAAGGTGAAATTCTGAAAAAAACGAGAAAGATTATTCAGGTGCGCACAACTATTTTCCGTTTAATTGTACCACAGCATTTTGGGGCATTTTTGGGAGTGATACCAGAACTGATCCACTTGCAAAAGTTGATTTTGTATCCGTTGGCATGCATGACAGCAACCAGATACTGATGATCGATTATAATGAATGTATTAGACTCTTCAAAATTCGGCACCGCTTATTCATCTTCTTTTGCACACTTTCTTATCAGGCGGATTAGATTAAGTTTGCTATGAATTGTTCTGTCTTCGAAACACTATTCTGCGTGAGTTGCAACAGAAACTTGGCATCTAACTGCAAACGTTTTGTCAGGATCTTAGCGAAAATTAAAAAAATCTTTGATTAAAACAATTATGGGTCTGAAGTTATCTCAGTCGCATTAACATTCTTTCGTATTTTTCAACAGCGTAAGCGTAACCTTGGCGATCCTCTCGAGAACGATCATACATGATTGTGAATACGACAGTCAACATTCGCCAAAACTTCCGCAAAACTAACAGTTATATTTTGTAATGAATCATCAACTTTCGAAAATTTTCTACAGCCAACCACTTTCAAAGCCATGTAATCTTTAACTTCTGTGATCTTCAACCTCTGTGATCTCACCAGGTCAGCTAACTGTTTTCAGCCGTAGAATGCTGAAAAAGGTCAGCAAACAGCTGCAAAAATACGCCACTGTGATTAGGTTTCTGTGTAAATCGACTCTCAAAATGTAACTCAAACGTCCGGACATGGTTTTGTTCGAACTCTGAGTACACTCTACTTAATTATCGACTGCTCGTATATAACGATCGAAAACGTGTAGTGTCTATTCCTTGCTTAATTCTGAGCATATATTCATCTAGTTTTTAATATATGTCTAACAAAATGATCATGGTCGCACTCACTAGCAGCTCGATTTAGCGCCTGATTAGATGAATCTATCTCTTGGAAACATTCTAGCATTTTACTGGAACAAACACTTTTTGTGGGTATTAGCGCTTTTAGCCTAATAAAGGGTAAGTCTTTTGGTATATGTGTTATTGAATGTCTTAATGATTTCTTGAGTAGATACCGAATGTAACTCTGAGAAAATCCTTGGATCTCTTGCTTGTATGACATTGCGCATATATTCACGACATCTTTAATCGTCTTGGTTAGTCAATGTTTGCTACCTTCTCTGGTCGCACCCCGTTGCTCCTCGCTCCAGAGTCTGCCTACTACAAATTATTTCTGGAGATTCAACTTTCACAAGAACAATCAGTCCATTAGAGTGTTCTTGACTTTTGCATTATCTGGGCTGAGTATTTTGCTAAAACAAAATGCTATCATTATGCCTGTCTGATTTGATAGCCTAGTTGCCAGGATTTGCTACATATAGAAACTGAGAGTGTGTAGGTTCTCGTTATCTTTATGTTAAACGAAGCTGTCTCATACCTATGCTAAAAAGGTGAGATTGAAAAATATCAACATATTTTCACTTCTGATGCTATTTATCATCGACTAATACACGACTCAATCGAGGCTTTATCTACAGAGGCTGACCCCAGTGAAGAAAGGAATGCGTCCGATCTTGCTGTTGCAGGGAATGTCTAAATTATGCAAATGTAAATATTCAGGTTCCATTTTTAAAATCCCACTTCGTGTCACATATCTTCATAGTGAGGATATTTTGCGTAAATAACCATAGTTCCGAGAGTGCTATTGTCACACCTTTTTCGGAAATATATATATATTCTTATATTTATACACACATCTATATGTGCTTATAATTTTATTCTATAATAATTTTTGTAATGTAATTTGTGTATATCATTTTACACAAACATAGGTTTCTGTCATAGGCACATCTGCAATCGTGAACACATACACAATTGAGTGTGTGCGTGTGTGTGTGTCTACTTGTATGTAGGCAAATATATGTTTTGCTATATGCGAATACATGTGTGTGCGTGTCAAGTTTGATATAACAGCTACATATCATCTAACCTACAATAATACTCGTTAAGTAAATTTGTGATTATCCTTTTATATAAAGATGAAAGGTGTGTCTATGACACACACGCAATCGCACACTCATGCACGTGTGTGTGTGTGTCTCCGCTTATGCGTAGACGAGTGTGTCTTTCGATATGTGGGTTCGTGTGTGTATGTGTGTGTGTCCTTCTTTGGTATAATAGATAACGTCTCAGCAACTGGATAATATGAGAAACGAATTTGATTATTAATGAATTTGTTGTATTCACGTATACGCAATTACATTTGCGATAAGAATAACTCTAACTCACATGGAATATATACAGAGAGCATTGAAGGAAATACAAAAAAGACATTGGGAACGAAAATTCTAAATGGTACGTTCAAAGTGAAGTTCTAGTGACACCAGCGAATCACATTATAGAAAAATTAAAACGGACGTAGGAGATCAAATATGTGGATCAACGATGAGATTCTTGTCATTTTGTCAATGAGACAAAAAACAATGCAAAACATGGCACGGAATTCTTGACACTACACAATTTAATAAGGAAAACATAGAGACATACTAAATAAAACTGAAAACGACAAAATGTGTGTGAATAGAAAGATTGTGCAAGGCAAATAAAAGAAAATATGCATACAAATATTAGAAAACTAACAAAACAAAACAATTGAGATGCTCGGCAACATGATACATAAAATCCAAGAATATCACGTTTATATTAGAGACAGAAAAATAATGAGAAGTATATGTTGGAGATCACTTTCACGTCAAGCGAGAGCAGTCGGCTATACAAAGAAATATCAAGCGATCAGAAATATTAAAAACGAAATGGAAATTTCACTGGTCAACTTGAGAAGAAAAAAAGGAACAGGACAAAACGTTATTTTAATAAAGTTTGCTGACAAAATTAGACGAATTCGGTGAAAACAGGATTTTAGAAATATAAATGAAATCTAAAATAGTGAAAAGGAGATCAATTTTTATAGCATTACCTAAAACGCAAGTCGCAAAGAGATGAGCTCTCCACCTCAATATCAGCTGATTGAGGCAAATGACAATGAATTCTACCATATTTTGAGAAAATGATCGCACTGCAGTAATGGTTAAAGAAACAGGAAACACGTGCTTGTTCGTCAAAGACACTGGAAGGAGGAACACAGTAATCAAGCTAAAAACTTTATCAGAAATAGCAATACCAATGCAGAAGGACTTGTTCCTGTTTTTTCATAGTGCACTCAAGTCTGTTTGACAAAGTACGCCCCAATAACATATTACAGAGTTTCGACCACTTGTACATATTAGGGAAATTTATTTGAAGTATGAAGAACCTAGACTGGCAGCAAATATCTGCGTAAAATCAGGAAATAAATTCATCGCGTATACAAAAATAAAAAAAGTTGTGTTAGACAAATATGAGTCTTCTAAACTGATCTATCTAACATGCACAGCCAAATAATTATGAGTGATCTAGTTGTTCTACCATTATTCGTCTTTTTTGGACACGATCGAGCAATATAAGATACACATTTCATACAGTGCTGATAGTGGACACAGAAAGCAAAGTATATTTCATCCTACAGAAGGTAGAAAGAGAAATTGAAAGAAAGGGCTAAGCATAAACATCAAGAAAAAATAATCATGAAAAAGTCTCCAGAATAGCGATGACCTTCAAGCAGAAAACTTGTTGCTGTTAATCCTGGCCCAGTGACATTTCGTTAAAAAACCTTATGTACCAACTCATTGTCGCTGCAGCACGACACAAAAATGGATGTCTCTTCGACGAATACGAAAAGCCTAGCTGATACACACACATCGATATCGATTTTACTTTACGCTAAACTACACACCATGTATCTTAGCTAGTAAATAAACGGCTACAATCTGCAAGTTTAAAGTGGGTGTCACAAGAGACATTTTTCATGATCTGGGTGAAACAGAGCAAAAGTGCCCGGTCGCTTTCAATTCACTGGTTTCACAGCACTTAGTGTTTGAAACACGAGTAGATCCATTTGCAGAATTTGAATTTGGATTCACCGCCTGCGGGACAGCAGCCAGGTACTGATGGTCGATCATATCGGATGCCTTGCATAGTTCTAAATTGATCAGCACGGCTTGGTCGTCTTGGTTTATACCTTCTAATATCCTGGGCATTAGATACTGGTTAATCTGAATTGTTGGATTCTTGTATGCACATTTCTGCACATGTAGCAACACAATGTCGGCAACAGACTTCACAAGCTTAGCCGAGATCTTATACAAAAATCATTAAATCATTGTTTAACAATTTTTTTGTGCCTGTAATTATCTGTATCCTATCAACCATCGTACTTTTTTTTCAACAGCTTCATCATCACATGGAGATCTTTTTGCGAACGATCCTGTCTGAAATTGTTTTGGAACACGACAGTCGAGATCAGCTCAAATTGTGCAACGCACTCATGTAGAATTCGTAGAGTGGTCCATCAAGTCCAGGAGACTAGCTACTGCCGACCATGTTACTTTTTATCGAGTATTTATGTACCTTCATATAAGTTCAGAGAATTTAGGACAATGAGAACTCTAATATAAAATGTTCATTCTTTCTTTCTTTACACAAATGTTGTCGTCCTGTGATAGTGAATATAGGGTGTGATATTTTACTTTGATTGTATTCATTTACTTCTTATATTGAAATAAAGAAAAAGCCATATCTATCATGTGTTTTATCATGGAATCGAAGATATACTTTATACATAATTATAAAAATTCACTATAATGCTTGTTTTAAATTTGCGTTCAAAATATGAAATTGTTTTTAGTGATTTTTCATTATTAATTTAGTGATTTTTCATTATTAATTCTTAATATTTTCCAGATTTCTGAGTTAATGCCTTTTTTTATAATTTCATATTTTTACCTAGTTTAATTTTACTTTTTTCTCTGAATATGCACTTTGGTTTTGCCTGAATTTCTCATTATGATTAATATCGTATGTCTAAAGCGAGTAGTGTTTACTAACAATTATTTTTCAAGTGTTTTTTTTATATTAATTTTTAAAATAATATAATCTAGTAATTCCTGGGAAACTGTACAATTAATATTTAATGTCTAATCATTTGATTTATGAAATGTCTGAATTGAGGTTTCCTGTAATTTATTTTCTTTTAAAATATTTAAATCAAGAAATTGTGTTGTTTTCTTCTCTTTATCGGCGTATATTTTTATCAACGCCACAGTAAAAGTAGTTCTTTACGGCCATATTCTTTAATAATTTCTCAATATTGTCTATAATATTTTAGATCCATTTCTCTTTAACTAATATGGAAAACTATTGTGCTTGTTTGAAAAAGATTTACTCTTTCACTTATTTGATTTTAGAGTCTGTTCAAACTAAAGGCGTTAAATAATATTCGGAAAAATAAGCAATAATATCTGGTATTTAGATTTACATGTGAAAATAGAGAGGATATAATATGCTAAATTTTCGGAAAACTTTTCGTATTATTTTAAAACGAAGTGTGTAACTTATGCTTGCTATTATTCATAATCTTGTTATTGAAATTTTATTAAAATTATGATGTACTTGAAAGCAATTAAACAACGCTTAACATAAATTGTCTCTGTCTATTGATAATGTTGCTTCTAATATCTTATTTGAAAAATGGTATATTTTCGGCATTTGACCGAATGTGAAATGACGTAGGTCAACACATCTTACGCTAGACAAAGCTAATGAGATTTCCGTTCCACTCATGCATTACAATTTGTTCATTAATCACTAGAACTCAACTCTTTAAATTGAATTCTACATATACCAGAATAATAGATATTTCCATGGAATCTACAAAAAATCCCAATGAGTTAAATATATTTATATACAAATTGACCAAAATATTTTTAGTAATTTATTTTTATTTTTTGATAAATTGCAAAAATTATATGAACATGAAAGCATTCAAACTAAACATAACATATGCTAGTATGATACGTTCACACCGCAAACTTATATCCGTTGCTGCATTCTGCAGTTAATTCTGAATACATGATATTATCGTACAACTCAGTGTGGCTGCAGCACGTCACAAAATGGTTACCTCTTTGACTTACAATATTAACCTTGCTTGAGCGCCACCTGCGATACAGTTACATATAGAGTCAGACTTCACAGATTTTCCCTTAGATGGTGAATGATAGACTCCATTGCCTAAGTGTAAAGTAGGTGCGGCAATGTACAATTTTGACCAACCGGCGGAGATTGTGCAAAAGCAAACGACCAATTTTCATTCACTTGTATCACAGCTTTTTGGGAGTGATACAAGAAGATGATTCACTTGCAGAATTTGGTTTGGAAACTGGTGACATGTAGGACAGCAGCTAGGTACTGATTACCATCAATAAGGGAATATGTTAGACATTTCCAAATTATATATCATGGATTATTCGTCGTCATTCTCTATTACCGTGCGGGTTGGATGTATGTTGCTCTGTATTGTTCGGTGCTTCAAATAAGGTGCCAAATCAAATCGCAAAATTATCTTTGCAACTGATTTCAAAAACTTTGTCAGGATTTTTGCAAAAATTATTAACTTCTGCTTAAAGAAAATATGGGCCTGAAGTTACCCCAAAATTATCAATCTCCTTTATCTTTTTCAACATCGTATACACACTCATGGAGAATCCGTCGGTGACGATCCAACCGAAACATGAATTTGAACATGACAGTCACCATACTCCCAAATTTGAGCGAAACACAAGTACATTTCATAGGTCAGATGATTAATTCCTGCAGATTTGCTACAACTGACCCATTTAATGCTATGTAATCTTTGCCCTCCGTGATCCTACCTATTTAGCTAATTTGTTTTCAGGCATAGAAAGACGAGTAAAGTAAGTAAATAGCTGCGAATATTCACAAAAGAGACTAAAATCCCACATGAAATATATACAGACAGCGTGTGAAGGAATTGCGAAGAACAAATTCGAAACGAAAACAGTAAGTGGAACGTAGAAACGTAAGTTTTAATGACATCCGTGAACGACATCATTTCCAAAAGAAACACAGACGTGAGAGAACAAATGTTTAGGTCACCGATAAATTCTTGACATGATGTCGAGGGGACAGAAAAAAATGCAAGAGGCATGGAATAGAATACATGAATTCACTCAAAGGAAATACAGAACAAATGCAGACAGGTTAAATAAAATTAACTAACCGACAAAATGTGCAGAAATAGAGAGACTAAGTAAAAAAGTAAAGGAAATATGCATAGAAAAATTAGAAAACTATCTAACAGGACGAAATTTATCCTCGGCAACGTGATGCATAAAATCCAAGGATAGAACGCTTAAATTGCAGAAAGAAAAATGCTTACTGGTGAGAGGAATATATTAGTGATCTCTTTCTTGTCGAATAAGAGCAGCCGGCAATACACAAAAATAACGAGGGATCAGAAATTTTCAAAACAGAAACGGACAAAAACACTGGTCAAATAGAGCAGAAACAAAGGAGCAGGACACAATTTTACTAAAAACATGATGCTGACAGCATCATAAGAATTTGTTGGAGATACGTTACAGAAATACTAAATAAGAGAAGACCTAAGCCGATGAAATTTATAGCACTAACTAAGAAGCCAGTCATAGAGGAATGTGATCTCCACCGAACAGTCAGGTAATAAACCACATAACACGCCCAGATAGCCGATTCTGATGAACAGAGAGCGCTGCAATTTTAGCTAAGAGATAGAATATGAAATGTGCTTTTTCGTCACACTTCAAGATGTTCTTGAATTTCGTCAAATTTCAAGAAAACTGAATGAATGATCATCAGCAAAAATATGTCTCAAAATTCCAACTGCAGACCGAGGATAGGAAACATCTACAGGTACAGAAATTTAGACAGATGGAATAGTTTCTGACGGAAAATGCTAAATGCGGCACTGAAATCTGAAGAAAAAATTGGCATGACCAAGATGCATTTCAAAAGATAAGCAGAATATTGAGAAAAGATGAAAGAAAAACTCGATCAATAGAAATGTTCTTTTACAGAAGGATATTTTGGGTAACATGGACAGAACATGTGATCAAAATCGAATTTTTGGAGAAGGTGCAAACAGCAAGACATGGGACATATAGTGAGGAGAGAAATATAGAAAAAGCAAATGCTTACAGAAGAAAATTGCAAACCAGAATAAAATTGTTAAGAGTGACAAAGGATAGGTGTAAGTAGAAATTAAAGTTTAAGTAGATTCTGAAAAACCGCTGCCTATAAAGAAAAAATAAAGTCAATATATGTCTCCTCTCACAGTTAGCTTTGTAGACTAATTTACTACGAAAACGAAAATGCTCGAGGAGACCAATTTAGTGAGCTTATAGCACACAATGTGTTTTTAATCTTTTTTTCCGAAATACTTGAATAGGCTGGCACATGACTTTCCCATTATAATCAATGATGTAATATTAGACTTTCTGTCCACTACTAGCATCTACTTTTTGTCTTTACAATTCATAGTCGTCGATTGTGTTTCATTTCTCGGTTTAATTAGGAATTCTGGTTTCGATTTTCGACTGGCCTAACTGAGCAATCTTTCTTCGCTGTCACCTGAAATGCGTCCCTGTGAGGAGCGCTAATATCACGCCTAGATATGAGTTTTGCCCGTTGCCGTCACACACACACACACACACACACACACACACGTGTGTGTGTGTGTATGCGCGAGTGCGCGTGTGTGCGCACGCGCTTGTGTGTGTATGTGCGCGTGCGTGTGTATGTGCATGTTTATGTAGTATTAAAAATTTTCATTTGCATTCTGACTTAAAAGAGTTACTCGGAATACTTTCATAATTACCAACAATTCGAATTACTTCCAAAGAAATATTTTATGATTCACAAATATAAAATAAGTTCATATATATCTGTTGAACTCAGGGTTGAAATTCATCGATATCTGTTGAACTCAATGTTTGTTTCCACTGTGAGCGAAACGCATAAAAAGTTCTAATTTCGATCAATCATACTTTTTTCCGACAACTTACCGCACCCATTCTTGACGAATGCATAGTACACATCAAGTTCGCAGACTATTAAATATGATATAAACTCAAATATATTTGGCTTGGGAGAAATTATTCTGTGTCGACCTGGAAAATAATCTATATTACTTTCAAAGCCGTAGCCTGTCTAGAGGTTTGCTAGTAGTCTGAAAAATACAATCTATATATTTACAATCTTTTTGGCTAACTAAATCACGTACTAAAGTAAATATTGAATTAACCAAATCCGTTATTTTTTTCCTCGAAAAAAAATGTATAATTTTAGAATTAACATTTATTTCTGTACAAATTTATTGAAACAATGTTGAAATCAGTAGAAATACGATCCCTGCAAACCAATACATATCGACCATTGATTTACAAGGTTAATCTAGATTACGATAAAGGTTTACATATTTAGAAGTCAATAAATATTTGAAAGCAGTTTCTGCATATTCTTTATAACGATACTTTTTGGTCTAAATAATTGTCAACAAGCTAGTAAAAGTGGGTGCGAGAACAGACATATATATGATGGATGAGGTAACGTTTCATATTCTAAGTCGCTGAGTTTCTGCAATGTCTTCCTCGTAACATGATGCTTATCAATCTTATGCAGCAGAATTTGTTCCCATATATTTATGAGTGCCGTGCATTGGCATAATCTACAAACTAAATCTAACTGTGCATGTATCTCTGGATTCAAATACACCTGGAAGTTAATATGATTCTTCATATTCACGTGTAAGTTTTCACGCAGCAATATACTTAGATAGCTAGCTGTGTATTAATAAATTTATATTCTTTAATTGTTAATAGTAGCAACATAAAAATTCTGCTTTTTTCTAGAAGTAGATTTATACATAAAAATCAGCGCCTCGAGTCGCTCTTTCAGACACTAATGCAATGCGATATCACTAATGTCTGCTTAATTTAAACTGAAAGTGATAATTATGATTTCACTTTCTGTCTGTGCTTTTTTTTAGTTTGTTTTAATGGAAATCTCCAATATTATATGCATATAATGAAATGAGTACAATTTGCCATTCAATTAGCATTCATTGCTATTGATAAATTCTGCATTTTATATGTGCAACTTCATTCCAGCGTGTTCAATAGCTTATTATTAATGAAAGAAGACGCACACAAATTAGCAGTTATTTATTATTTCATTCATGTTTTTCATATTATTTAACCAGACACAAAGAAAAAGGGACATTCAAATTAGTGTCAGAGGTTGTTGTTGAAATAAATAGTGCTATTATGAAGCCGTGTAGGATAAATATTGGTTAAGCTTGGATTTGAAAACTTTAAAAATTTAATGGTAAGGGAAGAATCGCCTACCTTGAAATTTCCCTATAGTGACTATTCTGGAGAAAAATTTTTTTTTTTGAGTAGAGCTTACCGCTTATCAAAGGTACCCGATTGGAATAGGGTGATTTGTCATTATCATTAAAGCATAGCTAGTGCTTTATTTAAGGAATGTACATTATCTGAAATCCAGCCTATTGGTAGTGGCAGAATATTTAGTGACTAGAAAAATTTCATTTGTGTGATAAGAGTTGCATATTTTAGAATATTTCACCATCTAAAAATCCGGGCAGTTACTTTTAAACTCTTTCGAGAATGGACAGTTGGACTGAACAGCATCAACCCAAATATGTCATACATTATTCTATTCATGGTCGAATCTGACTCTAGTGAATCTGCATAAGAGCAGCAGTGTTAAATATTTTATGAAGCGAGAGAAGAATACAACAATTCTTACAGAATCTATTCAATTTGAGGTTTATCGTCCGATCACAGATGATGAAATATTGCTAGTTTACATAATCACATGCCATAAAAGGTAACATAGAAAGATACAATTTTCTATGGAAAAAGGAATGGTTTACTAATGAAAAGTAAAATATGTATACATGCAAAAGCAAAGAGACCAAGAAAATATATATGCACATGTTTAAAATTTATTACCCGAATTAGAAAATTAAAAAAAAAGATTCCCATTGGTTAGAAAATGTTAACTAGAAGATAAATATGTAGCAGGCATAGAATTTGCACGTAATCGCTGAATGTTTAGGGAATGCCCCTTTCTATGCAATTGACTAACAAAATCTTTTAATCCGAATGTTATTATGGACTGCACTGACACAAACGTCTATTTTATTCCAGTTGTCATAGTATTAATTTCGGACTAAGATTTAAGTGGAATAATCGTAGACTTATATAGAATGAAAGAAAAAGCAATGTCATATTATAGTTTAAAAGCTAAACATATAACCGCGAGAAATTATAATTTATTTTTGACGGTTACTTGACTAAGCAGATCGAGAGACGTAATACCCATTGTTTGAAAATAAACATTTAATGTTTATTTAAACAATGTTATCAACGAAATTGAAGTTGTAAGCAATAAAATACATATCCGTGTAACTATTTTGTTAAAAAGTTTAATGGGACAAATCAAAACATATTTTTGTCTCTAAAATAATATCAAACTATCAAATCATTTTACCCAGAATATAATATATTTATGTTCGTAAAAATCTTCTATATCATTTGTTTATATTTCTTAGATGAGGTAGTATTTACACTATTTAAAATTCTCGAACTATTTTCTTCATCTTCCTTGCCATTTGTACGATGTTTCGGCAGTTGTACGCTCTAGCCTTCTTTTGGCACTGAAAAAAGTATGAAAGTGATGGCCAAAACTGTATATGTCATAAAACTGGAAGACCTCATTAGAAGTGGTAGCTATAGAGAAGTAAGAAAGACCTTTCGTTGAAAACGAAACAACAGCTGTCACAGATCCTAATAAAAAAAAAAAGAATAACTTTTATATTAGGACATACAGGCAGTTGTATCATCGTTACAGCAAGCTATATCACATGTATGGTCAGCCAAAAATTCACATAGACGGTATTCCGCTCAGGCTAATTGCCAGCAGTGTATGCCTGGTGTGCCACGCTCTGAGTTTCTTTTGTCTTCATATATAATTAAACCACTGATAGAAAATTTACCACCATATGTTCACAACTCCGCCCACTTTGTGGAACTTATCAAAGATGCTCCCATCCAATGCAAACAAATAGTGAACCTGGATGTGTTGTGTCTGTTCACCAAGGTACTCACGGTAGAAGCACTATCACTATCACGGACATATTTCTATCGGACTCATCCCTAGGATAACGTGTCAGTATTCTGCTAGATAACTTGATGGAGATGCTGACTTTCTGCGCTCAAACAACACACTTCAAATTGGAATGAGGCATATATCAACAAAATGAAAATTTAAAAATGGGATCACTATTATCACAATCACTGGCTAACATAAAAGCGGAATAATTATCATAGATGGCATTAGAATCCACATAGATAAGGCCAACGATATGGCTGAGATACATTGAAGATACCTTCATATTCTGGCCACACCAGGAAATCCATAGGCTACCAGGCTATGTGAACTCAGTAAGATTTTCGATTCAATTCACTATGTAAAACGAGAGTGATAATAAATCGGCATTACTTAATGTGACAATAACTGGAACAGAGGGTGTGGCTACAAGACATTCGTATACTACAAGCCAACATTTACCGAACATTACCTCAACTTCAACTCCCACTACTCATACAATGTAAAGAAAGGGATCGTCCTCTGCTTGCAACGTCGGACAAAAGTCATAAGCGGCGACCCAGAGAAATCCGAACAGAAAATCGTCGGTAAAAGCAGTATCCTGCAACCGAACAATTATCAAGGATAGATGACGACAACTCCAACGAACATAGAACGGAGTGTGCATGTCGATAACTACTCCCCGAAAACAGCCCCGGTCTGTCTACCCTATGTGAAGAGGTTATCAGTGAAAATACAAAGTAATCCATGGTCCATATAACATCAAGACAACCATCAGAAATGATTCTACACTTTGCAAGTATCTATTCCGAGAAAGAACCCGAACAGAAGTGGACATTATATAGACTGTGTGTACGCCATTTCATGTATCTGTAGAAAGAAATATCAAGGAGATACCGGCGGTCTTTTAAGATAATGCTACAAGAACATAGCAAGATAATGCTACAAGAATATAGCAGGGCAGATAGAAAATCAAGCGTAGCTGACAGCATATGGTAGGAGAACATGGATCACCGTCCCCTCTGGGATGAATCTGAAATAATAGCTTGAGAATACCACTGGAAACTACATAAACCTTAGAAATCAGCACATATGTTAGGTTACCAATATCTATTAAACCGAAAAAGCATAGAGATGATTATGCGAAACAGTAATACGGAGTGCCTGAAAAAATCATTATTGTCAAAAAATGAACGCTGGTTAAACTAATTAGACAAAACAGTTAACCTCAAAAAACGTGCAATATGAATGCTGGTAAAAACACTAGAGAAACCCATTAAGAAAAAAATACTTGAGAAAACCTTTGACTTCGAAAAATTTTAATATGAACTCTGATAAAATATGGTTACTGAACATTAAATTAATAAGTCTTAGATATTGAGTTGATGTTGTCCTTAAGTGGATAACGGTGTTGGTTAGTTCCAGGGACATGACACAAAAAGTTTTGATTTCAATACCAGGCTACAGCATTGGTGAACACGTAACTTAAAATGTCCATTTAGAGAGACATAACTAATGGCTACCAAAAGAGCCTTTGCAGAAGGAATGGGAATGATATACTCTAGTGATATTGTAATAAAGATTTCGGTTCAAAAGTCCTAGTAGATAATGACCGTAGCGTACAACGGCTGAAACGTCGTTCAAATGGCAACAATGATGAAGACAATAATCCGAAAAACGTAAATAGTGTATCCTTATCTGCTCTTTTGTGCTTCAGAGCACTGGCGGTCATTCCTCTCCGTAATTTCATGTATTTTGTAGTTTTGAATGAAGGTTCTCATTTTGTTATCTTCTTACCTTTTTACCGTCATTTATTTACTTAAACTTATTACGTATCATTCGCATTTTTTATCTGAGTCTGTTGCATTCAATACATTCTCTGATAATCAAATATTCTAAGTCAATGTTTCACATTATATAGCTGAGTGCTTTGCCCACAGATTCTCATCCAACTCCACATTCGACTCGTCCGGAGTACACCCACCCGACTTCCCTATTAGAACTGAGGCCAAACTGCACGACGTATATATTACCCCGACAGTAGTATCCAGAGTAATTTCAAAACTCGACCCCCATAAGGCGTGTGGAGACGATGGAATCCCGGTGATAGTCATTAAGAGGTGTGCTCCTGAACTTTCCCCTGTCCTCTCTAAACTATTTAACTACTGCCTTTCTGCTTCCTGCTTTCCCGCATGCTGGAAGTTCTCTTCAGTCGTTCCTGTATTTAAGAATTGTGGTGAACCCTCGGACCCATCCAACTATCGCACTATCAGTCTTCTACCGATATTCGGGAAAGTATTCGAGGCAATAATCAATGCTGAAATAGTTCATCATCTCACCAGGAGTACATGGTACAGGCCCTTGATGCGTCTGACGAGGCTCGTGCGGTTGCTCTGGACATCTCCAAGGCTTTCGACAGGGTTTGGCACCCTGGCCTCCTATGCAAACTACGGTTATGGTATTACAGGTCGCCTGCTTGACCTAATCCAAACTTTCTTAAATAACCGCAAAATGAAGGTCGTTCTGAATGGGCGTGCCTCTTCGTCCTACAGCACGAATGCTGGTGTCCCACACTTTTCCTTATTTTCATCAACGACCTCGCAGATGAGATCAAGTCCCAAGTAGGCATCTACGCAGATGACACTACAATATACTCCCGCACCAGTAAGAAACCTGTCGTGGCGGGCAGACATAATCTTGCTGCTGACCTTGAACGGGATCTACACACTGTGGTGAACTAGGGCAAGAAGTGGCTTGTCAACTTCAATTCATCTAAGACCAAGCTGTTTTCTGTCAACCATTACAGGCAACCTATCCTGCCTCCCATAAGCATGGACCAAGCGATTCTCCCGGAGAGTAATACACTACGCTTCCTCGGACTTACCCTGTCCTCAGACCTCAAATGGAACCACTATATTGAATTTCATAGCAAAATCTACTGCTAAGAAAGTTGGGTCACTATGTCGATCCAGGATGTTTTTTCCACCTGAATCCATCCTGCATATATACAAGTCAACTATCCGTCCGTGCATGGAATACTGCTGCCATTTATGGTCAGGTGCCCCTGCCGTTCTCCTCAGTGTTCTTGACAGGCTCCAAAGGAGAGTCTGTAATGTGATAGGTACTGATCTGGCGGCTCGACTGCAGACACTTCCACATCGTCGAAATGTGTCCTCCCTTTGTCTGTTCTATAAATACTTTCATGGCTTCTGCTCAGACAAACTTAAGTCACTGATGCCTCCTCAACAGATGTTTACACGTGCAACCAGACTGGCAACTGGGTCCCACCCATTCACAGTCAGGTTATCCAAATGCAGACGACAGTTCTACTCCTCCAGCTTCTTCTCTCACACTTCCCGCCTGTGGAACTCGCTCCCGTATTCTTGCTTTCCTGACGGCTACAACCTCCAGAAATTTAAATGCAAAGTCAATACTCATCTACTAACCACTGGACTCTAGCTATCTCCCCACCCCCGTATAACCTTCCCTTTCTCTCCACTTATGTATCTGTCATCGCACCTGCTTTCTCAGGTTTCTATTGTTCCTTTCTAACTAGTTTGTACTCCTCACACTTTTCTAATTAATCTTTTTACATTTATGTAGCCCCCTCCCCCGCACATCAGTGGTGTTTCCGCCTTGCTCGGAGTGAAATGATTAAAAAAAATATGCCCTAGAAGGTTTAACTCTCTTTTCCTGATTATATATGTGTCCTTTTCATTCCATTTTCCCTAAAACCGAAGTCGTTGCTCACATCTTTGATCTAAGGTGTCATCAGGATATTATTGTATAAGCACTTATCTTTTGCTTCATCGATGAGAAGAATATCCAACATTCTTGCCATATGGAAGGGCTGATATTACGTAATATTTCAATGTTCATTTCTTTGGTTCTAATAAAATCTTCCTTCCGGATTTCAATATTGTACTTCTGTCTGGCATTTCTTCATGACATTCCTAACAAGTTATTGTTTTTTCCATGTGTATCTGCCTTCAACACTTTGCCATCGTCATATCTTCGGGTTTTAAGATAGTGGCCGACTATAATGAATTCAGATATGAATTTTAATTGCTTTAGAATCGAATTACTTTATAGTTCGCATAAGGCCAGCCGGAAGAAACATCATTGTACTAATTCCGTGTCTGTTTTTGTCTACTGATTTTCTCTCTATATATTCTATCTTATGTACTCTGGCAAACCTTTGAAAGCACAAGATAGTAGTCATTAATCAGTAATGGAACACCCGATATACTCAGTTAAAAGATTGTTAGAATCATTTTTATAGTTTTAATATGAGTACATAGGCGCTTCTATCACCCGGTTCATAAATTCCACAGTCTTCCCTTGAACAGAAATAGAGACTCCTACCTTGGTCTTGTTGAGGAAGAGGTTTTCGGATATTTTCCTCTCTTCATGTCTTAATAATTGTGCTTTTAGCATTTTGTGGGGTGTGTGTGTGGACGGTGGCAACGTCACTTTATAGTAAGGGTGCAACGTTTGCAGTATTCTTGTTGCTGTTTCCGACTCGTAGTTAGGAATCCGAACTGTTGCTTAGCGTCTACAGACAATGTTCTTATCAACAGTCGCACAATATCGGAGTTCTTGCAGTGCTATGTCGCGCATGGATGATTGTCTCTGCAAGTCATTCCGGTAGGCAACCCTGAAACTACGCTGTGCTGCAAGTTTCGTTCCTATACACATCGCATCTGATTACTGTCTGATAATACTACTATTTAATAAAACAAACTAAAACATCACATTTCATAACCAAATATATAAAAGTAAACATTATTTACATTATGCGGACTATTGTCCTCATCTTTCTATGACAATTATTCTGTTGTGCACTCCTACCTTTTCAGAGGCTAGGAATTTCAAATCGAACCATTGATTACAATCACTGTGGCAAATCATTCTCATTTTTTGTGGGAAGACTCTTTGGTAGTCATAAGTTATCTACCTATAAGCAGGCTCTAATTTACTTGTTTACAACTGCTGTAGCCTGGTATTGAACTGACACCAATTTGGGTCAAGTCACTAGAACTAACCAAAGTCTATATCTAATGGCCAATGTGTACTTAAGGATAAGAACATCTGAATTTCTGGGATTTATAAACGTAATGTTCATTAACCAATTTTTACCAGAGATCATATTACAATTTCTAGTTTATGATGTTAATGGTTTTCTCCAGCATTTTTATCTGACTTCATACTGCAATTTTTGATGTTAATAGGTTTTTCTAGTATTGTTACCAGAGCTCATATTGCAATTTTTGATACTAATTTTTTTTTCTTTTTGCTGACACTCTGTATTACTGGATCCCATATTGTATTAATCGCTATGTTTGGTTGGCTTAGAAGATTTTTGTAGCCTAGCATATGTGCTAAGTCCTTAAGTTTACGTAGTTTCCAGTGGAGATCTCTATCTTTAATTTCAGTTAAAATGATCGTAATAAAGATTTCGGTTCAGTGACCGTAAAAAGTGATATGTTCAAAATTCCTAGCACCTGAAGAAGGCCGGAGTAAACGACGGCCGAATTTTCATACAAATGATATCAAAGATGCGGACAATAATCCGAATACTGTATGTAGTGTAAGTAATACCTCATCTCAGAAATATAAGCACAAAACTAAACCAGCTAAGCAAAACCACTAAACCCCTCAGTATTTCTTTCTCCAACATTCGTGGTATACGTATTAACTTTTGCAGTGTGGAATCGTCCTTGTAGGAAAGGTATTAAAACATCCTAGTTTTCTGTGAACAACACAATCTGCTTCGCTGAAATATTGCTTCCATCTTGTCTTTTGCTTGTTAGATAGGGCGGTAATGTCTTCATATATAACCTGGCAGATGATGTCCCACTGGCTACAGAACTGTCTCATGATTTCCCAGATCATTTATTTCACTTGGTGACATGTGAAATAAATGATCTGGGAAAATCAGTTACCTATCTTGATTTCTTCTTGTTATCTCCTGACTGCTTGATTATGTTTCAGATAATATAACAAGGCCATTTTCTCTCAATGTTTAATTTTAAATTTTCACTTACCATGAATTCAGTGCCCATTATAACAAGTTTCTGGAAAACACTGTCGCTCATCTATCTAATATAAAAACAGTGAAATTTTCCAAAATTCAGTGTCTCACGCAAGTGGTGGATTTTTTCTAGCATTTCTCCACTAACCGGGAATGACACGCTACCCTTCAGTTCTCATCTTTAATTCTATGACTGACACTTGATACTCTATGCAAATCTTCCCTCTTGGCAACTTTGTTTATGTTTTGGTTTACATTAATATCTCTTTCCACTCTCTCTCTCTCTCTCTCTCTCTCTCTCTCTCTCTCAGAACTATAACCAGCAGAATACTTTACTAGACTGGGACTCGTTCTGTGACTAACTGGAACAAAGGTTTTACTCCCCCAGCGGAAAACTGTGCCTCTGAGATTTCCAACTGGGTGAAAGGCAGCATCTTAATTTCATCCCAGCTAGGAAATTCCGTCTTAAATCTCTTACTTGAGTGAAGCGTCCGATTGCAAAATGTGCCATTTTTTCTGTTTGTAATATATGCTAGCTTATCCATATTAATGCTGGTCTCGCACGTATGGTTTCAAATAATAACGGGGTTCAGTATAAATGCGCTTAACGGCAGCACAAATGTAAAATGCCTCCTCTATTCAATCAATTTTAGGTATTCGCGGAAAAGGCTGTGTACATATGTCCCAAATTGTCTTCGAACTCTACACTTGACTTGTTTGTGGGACTCACACCTGACCTCTCACCAAGAACTGAGTGATATATATATAACGCCGTATCTAACAAACTTTCTAATCTTTACTGCCAAAAAGCAAGAGGAGGTGATATTATTCTTGTCATGGCCCAATATAATTGAGCCCATGGACTCTCACCTGCCTTCTTCAGACACTACAACTGCTGCGTCACTCTTTCCCTTATTATTGCTTGTTTTAATTCCTAGTCTGTATACCCATTTATAAAAACATTAAGTAGGTCTACGGTATAACTGGACGGCTGCTATTTAATCGAGTCTTTGATTTAATCCTATCCGAAAATTATTTTGAACTGTCATGCTTCCAGATATACAAACGCAGGCGTTCCTCAAGCTCTATTTTAAGGCCTATGTTTGTTCTAATCTTAAAAAATGATCACTCTAATGTAATTAGTTCCTAAGTCCGCGTCTATGCATATATTGCAGGATTAAATGAACATTCATTAATATAAAGAAACTCTAGCAAAACATAGCATCTTTATTAAATCACAATAGCTGAGCTATGTAGACGTCAGGTTAAGTTCTTTAATAAAAAAAAAATAGGATATCTACCAAATACAACGTTGACGGCTGTGGATATTTATAATTAACTATTTAAATATGAAAATATTAGTCTATCCACTGAAATAATAGTATATATATATATATATATATATATATATATATATATATATATATATATATAATCAGTTGGTTGAATAAATCTTTCAAATATTTTCAATATAATTTCTTATATTAGGATTTTTTTTCATTTACTGAAACCTAAATATATATCAGTATTATTACAATACTTATATCAGTAAATAAACTCTTAAACTCTATTTGTGAAAAGAAACTGTGTAGTATAGTATTATGTTATTTTATTGAATTACCTCGAACGAGCGAGCGAGCTCAACGGTAATTATTTGAGACAATGACTTCTATGTCTAGCGCATATTCATATGAGAAAGTAATCAATGGATTACGTGTTTATGGAATTCAGGTGGGTGCTAGGTCTAGCAGCACAGTGCGTCTAACATTATACGATCGCTGTTTTAATCTTTAGTATTCATTTTTCTCTCATCACTCACCATGATTGTTTTAGACTGAGACATACTTGACTTTCGTATTTGTTTATTGGAATATAAAGAATATATATATATATATATATATATATATATATATATATAAACTGTGTAGACGCTCTGTCCATTTATTAATCCGTATATTTATTTAATTTCGTATACCCTCTGCATTGTTCCGGATATATCATTAAAATAAATGATGCATTCTCCTGCTAAGTTGACACAATTTTGAATACTTAAGCAGTTGTAGACGTAGTTACTCGCCTCAACTAAATATTTGCATATTTTCTATGGAAATGAAAATACTTGAAACCAATATTGAATATTACGTGAACGTTGGAGAAATTTCGATCTATTATATTCTTATTTAATGATTTTTTTAAAAAAGTGATCAAGTCCAAAATTATTATACTTCCTTCCACAAATTATATAATCGTCTTGGTTTATGCCATATGTAATGTTTTTCTACTTATTTGTCTTTAAATAATTTTTTTTTAAATAAACATGTACTGATCTGATTCAATAGCATTCTAAAATTTAATGAAAACACCATACGTATGCGCCACGTACCACGCTGTTTCGTTATTCAACCATCGCGCGGACGGCTGTATTGAGAAGAAGAATCAAAGAAGACATTTGATCCATTCAAACACAAACGATCCCCAGTTAAAGAAAAAGGACGTTGTCAGTTATGTAAAACATCAGGTTTGAATCTATCGATAAAACACTCATCAGATGCGCTCATCGAGCATAATGTCCATCTTGTCGGCCAAGGAAAATTCGATTGCTTAATGCTAAACATTTAATAGTACTATTAGTTGTTACTAGATTCCATGTAGAGCATAGGAGTAAAAATCGGAACTTTGTTTTAGATACAGATGAATTGTAACTAGGATTAATTTGTTACACGAATTTCCGTTATGTATGTAAGAAAATGAGTATATCTCACAAATACAAAAATGTCCTCAATACAATTAAGCAATATGGCGGGAACATTCTGTTATAGGGAAATTTTACTGCTTCAGGATCAAGAGAACTAGTGCGAGTGCAAGCATCCATTATTTTAATATTTAATAAGAATGCAAAATATTTGACCATTTTAAAATATTATATAACAATATGCACAAAATTAGGTTTGGGTCGTCAAGGGATGTTTGACTTGACAATGACACGAAACACACACCAAGAATGATTAAGAAATAGGTAGATATCAGAAAAATATTTTATCGTAACCCACACGAAACCCATTGAACATTTATGATGGTATTTAAAAGAAATCAACTGGAAGTTAATCAGTTAAGTGTCATACGTGCTACACGCTTTGGGCGTTTATGTCTCGAAAGAGACATGACTAACTGGACAAAAGTTTATCTCGCAGTAGGTTACTATTGCTTTCTGTGGTCGACATGTTGCCAGCCAAGGTGATAGAACCAAATCTGTCCTATTATTTAACTCATAACTCGATGGAAGAGATGGATTAATACCTTCCCCAAGGGTAATTGTGAGTAACTGAATGCAAAGAATTTAACAGGAATTAAAACTCAGCCCAGGAAAATTTTAAGAATCTTTTTAAAAGATTACTGGCAATAATCATACAATTCAGTTAAAAAAACACAAATATTCTCCTATGTTAAATGCATATTTCAATTTTTGCATTCTTATTAAATATTAAAATAAATTAATGTGAGCATCATTTTTTCTAATTCATTATTTCGTCATTTGTAAAAAAATGCAGATGAAGTCTCCATGAATATTTGAAATATAAAAGTTTTATTTTATTGCGGAAGGGTGGCGTATAATTTTGTCCACAACTGCTTACATGCGGATGACATGTGAGAAAATAAGGAATCTAAAATATTTATAGAGACAGCTTGAAGGACTTTTTACAAATGACTACAGACTACGTACTGACCATCATTTTCACAAGGTTTCATATGAATTTTTTCTTTAATGACTGACATGATTCATAACAAAAATTTTATTCTACTACCGAGTTTTCTTCTAACGTAAATCTGTTACTTCAAGAGGTAATTCTGAATACACAAGTGACTAAAAAGTATCGTGACACAGAAATATAACACACAAATATAAAATTTTCACTCTAGTTTTAACTTCGTCCATATCCCTTATTTCTTATCGATTCAATGCTTTTCATTTTTTCTATATTTACTTTCTTTTTATTTTCTTTGCTAGGTGGACTTGTTATTGCTCTTTGCCTAGAGCCATGCAGTGATTACGACGACAATGTAAGCTAATAACATATTTTCGCCACAGTAACCTTCATCGAATGTCAAGTATGGTTTGCGGATGAAGTGACTGTCGCTCTGCATTTTTATCCACATTTCAATTCACCAACATTTTCTGAATCACGTAATGTTTCTATTATCGTCCCACTAAGTAACACTACCGCCGCCAGTGATGATCGTAGGAAGCCGAACAGTTTACCTCCCGGAGGACAGAATGTCAGCAATCTTGACTCCATAATAACGTGACGACGCCTTGATTGAGTCTATCTGCTCATAATGCATGCAGGCAGACATCGTCCATGCACCCTTAACCGTCTCTCGGGGCGGGCAATGAAATTTGCTTGTTCTCTTTATGGTTTTTGTGTTGGTAGTTGCAACTATCTTTGTAGATTTTCCCGCAACATAACAATTCTCATAGACACTATATAGTCTCTTGTGAAATTGACTTTTATCTCAACATGTGAGTAAGCTTACTTTAGTATAGTCTTCAAGAGTATAATCATATCTAAAATACTAAAAAAGGATTTTAAATATAGAACTTTATGTTGACATACTAGTAGATTTACTCGTTATTAAAATGCTTTTTCTGTAGATGGATTATCTATGATCTATTATTCTTTTATTATATTTAACATTTAAAATACATTTACTTTAGTATTTCTCTGTATAATCCAACGTTTATACATTTTACTGTAATCTCTAAAAATATATATTTTTAAAAGATTTATCATTAATATCTAAATATCAACCGAGCTCTAAATTTTGAGTGTTAGATCAGACTGGCTATTTTTACTATAAAATAATATGCAAACCACTAAGTTTTACTTGTATAGCCTAAATATCTTTATCAATTTTATTACATTTCACAAATTATCATACAACGATTGTTATTAAAGTGTACATAATATAAATTAAAATAAAACCAATGACGCATTGAAATAAAAAAAATAAATGAAAGAAAAGAAAAAAAATTGAAGCGATGAGCATTAAAGTATATGGGAGAATTTACCTGTACACAATATCCGTTTTACTAATGAGGATAATGGACGGTTTAACTTAATCTGGACATTATTTATATTCTTCAAACATGTCATACATAAGTTTTTACATACACCTATGTTATTAACAGTAATAATATTTAATAAATTAGATGAACTCGTATCAGTTATTTACATTTTGATAATGAATAACCAGTTCATTATAATATAAAATAAACGGAGTTAACGCATTTAGAGAATATAGGTTTCTTTGCAAATAAAAAGAAATAAAAAAGCACCTATACGTAAATTCTCTGAATAAGTAATAGCTAATATACAATATAATTATATGTTTAAATTAGACTTGTTGTCTTAATTATGAAAACGAGTATAAAATCAATTAACAATTAGGTGAAATTTTTTGCTGAAAATATCCAAATTGCTCCTTAAAAGAGTCATCATCTTTTGTTAAAACCAAATTCCTTTTCCTTAAGGTTCTTCAGCTATATTTTGCGTTCTTTATTTTAAAGCAGTGTATATGTTCTTGGCATTTAACATACATTATATTGCGTTTATTTAAAAGTTGCATCTGTGTTCGTTTTTGTAAAGAAATTGATAACAATCTCAGACATATATGCAAAGAGAACTTAGAAAAGTTAACAGTTAGAAAAATATTGAATGTAGGGAGCAGAAGGTGATACTGAGTTCTATTAACAGTTTTGTTGAATGGTTGCGGTAGGGAGAAATAAGATAACTGATCAAATGATTATTTTAGATAAATGTGGCTAGAAATTGGGGAGAGAAGTACCAGTAAATGGATTTCTTGCATATATGAACATGAATAATGAAAAGTGAGTATCAATCGAACTCAATATCCTTTTTAAGCTACGAAAGGAAACCATTTTCTTCTGAGACCTATTTACAAATAAATATATGTAAATGGAATAGCAGCAAAATATTTTGTCGTAACCCGCACAAAACTCATTGAAAATTTATGATGATAATGAAAAGAAACCAAGTGGAAGTCAATCAGTTAAGTGCCATACGTGCTACACGCTCTAAATGTAGAAATCTTTCAAAACGTAGGTGCTAATGACTCTTCACTATTTGCTGTCTTTATAGTTCTTAATGATTTTTTCTATCCGAAAACTTTTTTTCTGGACATGTTGCATACTAAACTTATATGAGTTATGCCCTAGTTATTTCTTTGTTATACTCACTAGAAATGACAAATGTTCTTTTTTTTATTTATAAGATCTATGCTAAATATGACTATTCTTCGTATTAGTTAATGAGCAGACCTGAATTGAGTCATTATTATTTATTTCTAAATTAAGTATATCCTATGTAACTTTTAATCTGATATATTCTCATCTCTCTATAGACACACTGATTTCCGAGGGTACATTCATTCCACATATTATCCATCAGCTGCGTACATATCTGCTTTTGCACATTATATTCTCTCTCATATATATATATATATATATATATATATATATATATATATATATATATATATTTGAATCACGGCAATATTCTAAGAAAGACGCCGCCTTGAAATCGATTAGTTAATAATTCGTGACCTGATTCCATTGAATTTTTTTCCATGTCGAGAAAGCTTTAAATGTCTGTTACATGATATTTAATTCAGAATTTATTTATGACTAGAAGGGAATTATTTCTTCCATTCTAGCCAACATTGCGTGCACTGAATACATATTGATTACTTTAAACATTTACTTTAGTAATATGTATAATTTTTTTAATCGGTTATTTTTTATTTTATTTTTGAAACATAATCACCTTGATGTTCTATAATTTCTTTTTTTTTTCTCTTTTTCGTGTTCAGTTTTTCTTTTACATTTCAAAGTTACATCTCCTTATCTAGATTCTCAGTTTAAGTTTAACACTGAATAGCTATTTCAAGTTTTTCTAATTCCTTTAATCAATCCTTAATATACCAAAAGGTATATTATACAGAGGAGTTAGATTTGGAAGAAAGAAAGAGCACTGACAGCAAGACTCCGACAGCAGCTGCAGTAAAAAATAGTTAAATCACAATGAGTGCAGTTAAGCTTGACAAGTAGCAGCACTAATCAGCAGGTTAAACGTAATACTCCCAGTTCTCCACAAATATTTGACCCATGGGAAAATAGTTGGATTGATTTGCTCGTTTTATACATAATATATTTTTAGCTGGTGATTTTTTCTTTGCATTTTAAGATTTTAGTAGAACAGATCTTACTAGGAGGTCAATTTATACTTTTCCAAAAGGTATTTGCGTATATGTGAATATAACAAACCCAACAAATTTATGATACGATTCCCCGATTAATACTTTCAAGATATTATACATTACAATAACTACACATCAATGCTTATAGCTTCTGGTTCTCCAAAGTGGTCACTCATCTAGGCATTGTTCAGGGTCGACGTAAATTAATTTCTGTGATATGTGAATAGGCATTTCTTAGTGATGGGGCCGTAAGCCACGGTCTAATATCTTAGTAGTTTAAAGCATGGTTTCTGAAATTTGTTCTCTAACTATGAGTAAACACTTGATTCTTAATAATTCGGTTGCTATGTTTCTGGTGAAATGTCTACTTCTAAAAAATAATAATAATAAAAATTGAAATTTCAGTAGTTAGGTTTCGAAGATTTTACTTGGACTCAAAACACAATACCAAAGATCTACGAAGTAATAACTAGATGAGATAAAAAAAATAAATGTTTTTTCACAGTCACAAATAGGCATTAATTGGAATTTTCCATTTTTCACTAATAATTTTCTGCTGGGAGCACATTGATGTTGTGTAATATTTTGAAATCTAGACTTGTTAAATTATTTACAACTTAGGTGTTACTTGGATACTCAGTGGGTGCTCCTTTCTTTGGGCGTGTTTTACGACTACAGTACGCTTAAAATCATTGGGGAACTCAATATAATGTTATCGTTAGCAAGCTTATCTATCTAAATACTGAAATTAGAAAATCCAAACTTATGCACCCAGTATATATATATGTTTGTTTCTTCATTTCTGTTTAATATGATCCGATGAGTAAACCCATCCTTGTTTACGTCTTTTGTATTTTTGTACACCCGCTGAATTCTTTTCCTTTCCGTACGCAAGTGGTTGCTGCCAACATAGGTCTTTCATTATCCTAATGTATTCCCCAAATATGTTGAGGTTGTCAACCATCTAGCTTTCCTTGTTCCGGTGACTTTGCCAAACCTGCACTGTTTTTGTTCTATCTCTGGGCCGAACGATGTCTTTTGTTATGCAGTTCATTAAGCTGATTGTCCGGTGTAGTGCACATTCAGTCAGTTAAGTGCCATACGTGAAACACGCTTGGGCGATCATGTCTCGACTGACTGGGCAGAGGATTATCCCGCAGAAGTTTGCCATTGCTTTCTGCGGTAGACTGGTTGCCAGCCAAGGCTATAGAACCCAATCTGTCGTCTTATTTAATCCATAACTGGAAGGAAGGGACGGATTAATATCTTTCCCAAGGGTGTTTGCGAGTAAGTGAATGCGATGAATTCAACTGGAATTCGAACTCGGCACCCCGATTTCTCGTTCCGAGCCGATATCCACTGCACCACAATAAAATCTTAGGTAGTGTGATGAAAATTGATCAGTTTAGGACCTCGGATATATCGCGGTATTTGTAGTTTTCCTTTATTATTTATGTGATCCTGTCTAAAGACATGAAAGTTTCTTAGGATCTCTTTTACAATACCATCAGGTCTTGCTGATTACTTTCTGTTCAGTTTGGTTAAATGCAGCTTCCACTCAATCTTTTAATATTTCTGTATTTTCGGCATTTCTGTGTATTGCCGGTTGCTCTCTGTTGTGGAAGAGATCTTAGATATACTCGTCCCGTCGCTGAAATATTTTTTCTTTCTTTAATGTGAGTGTTCTATCCTTTCATCTGATACGTCCTGTTGCTAAGCATATCTTTTATTCTGTAAGTTTTCTTTTTATGCATATCTCTTTTATTTTTCGTGCTCAGCTTCTCAATTTCTGTTCATTTGTTGTAAACATCATTAGCCCCTTGCATTTGTTCCTTATTTTCTGTATTTCGGTGTAGATTTCTTATATTTCGTTCCATGTCTTGTCATTGTTTTCGGTCCCCTTCACGTCATATCAAGAATCACTTCAGTGATCTAGTCGTTTTTTTCCGACTTGATATATTTGGTACGGTGTTTTTTGCTGATATCACTAGAGCTTCACTTAACGCATGCCATTGTGAACTTCCTTTTCCAATTTGTTCTTCGCGTTTATTTTTCAGTCTGTCTGTGCATATCTCCTGCAGGATTGTGTCGGTTACGAGTCTGTTATATTGCAGTTTGAAAGCTGCTTTAGGCTTTTTTAATCTCCGTAGTTAGTACTTCGTTTGCATACAACTTGATGGTGGTGGCTTCGTACTTTGATCGGTTTTGCAGTGAAAGACTGCGTTCTTGAATCACTTGTTCATATTTATATTACCAATTTCGTTTTCTATTTTCTTTTTCTGGGTGTGTCCATGTCTATAAACGCTTTGGGTGCTCTTAGAAGAAGGTGTTAGTTAATGTCTGTTCATTTAATGCGCACCATTCAATCCATTACTTTCAGCGGTTATTGCGGTTTCCTAGTATAAAATTTCTTGGCCAAATTTAGCATTCAGATCTTCCATTTTACACGTATTTACTTTCTTTTTTCTGTACTTTCGGTAGTCAGTTGATAAAGCACTATAAGAGAGGGGCTTCCTATTCAGGATAACCACTAAAATTCTTTCAGATATCTGTCAATATTCTAGAACGCATCTGAACAGTATATATATATATATATATATATATATATATATATATATATATATATATATATATAAGTGTGTGTGTATGTGTGTGTAAACAAAATGATGAAGAAATCTGATATGTTCAAATGAGAAAATAAATTCATGTCTTAAGAAAAAGAATTCAAATTAATATCCGATATTCCTGCATCATTACTGTAATATCTTCCAATTTTGATATTGAATTCAAAGGTAATCGTCTATATCAATGTCTTACTGACTTTCTTCAATAGACAGTCAGATCAGAAGTAGTCCAATGTAAGAAAGATAGGATCAGGTAAAAGAGAAAAACAACATAATTTTCTAACTCACTTGTTAGTAGATGAGGAAAATTTGTTTGCACAAAGTCAACAAAAATGAAAATAAACATTAATCAAGGGAAATAAAAAGGTAATTAATAATGACTGAAGTTAATCAAGATCAATAATATATAAAATTAAAATAAAAAGAACAAACATAGAGAATTATAAGTGAATCAAAAATTCGTAAAATGAATAATTCAATAATTATGTTGGATGATACCAGAAATGTGTTAATGTATGATGTGTAGCCCAATGAATAACGTGCCCGAAAATCGATATGATTGAGAATTAAGATAATATTTTCTACATACATTTGAAAGCATGTGTGATGTCCTTTCCACATTATCTGCTAAACAGGGAAGGTAAAACAGTCTTGTCGTATATAAGGCGGCAGTGACATTCAGCATACCAGCAGCATAGTCACAAGAAAGTGTAATGATTTTTGTGTAGAAATGTCCATCTTTTGCGATATTTTTTTCTTGCATATAAGATTGTAAACGTTTTTTTAAGCTTTTGATTTTGATAGTTAACAATTACACAACCGGCTCATAGCGGCCGTTTTTAATGACTTAGAATGAAAGGTAAGCAAATGTGTTTCACGGCAAAACATGCATTTTGCTGTGAACATGGATTTAATGAACACAGTTTATAGTGTATCTTGGTCAAATCCAATCCAATGCACTGCCTGTTGATCCGTGGTCTGTAGAATATGTGAAACACACTTTTGGTTCCTGCCAGTGATGAGCTCACTCAAAAGAAGGAATCAGTTGAATGTTCAAGGAATTCACGACACCTGAACTCAATACGTAGCACATGAAATGTCCATCACTTTTCCACGCTGTCAGATTGCATCGGTTCGCGGAATTTATTTATTCGATTGCGAGCATCTCTCTTTGTTTATTTTCTTTGGAAACTGATTCTACTAGGAGGTCACACTGTTTGATTCGGACCAAGCCACAATGAGTACTATATGATACTATCTGTTAAAAAGTATCTTGTTTTAAGTATTAGCATAAAGATTAAATGAATAGACACACATATATATTGCCAATTCTTACTAAGATAGGAGACTTGTTTTCTATTTAAAATGTATTATGTTTATATATTTATTTGTATTTGTACATAAATTTTAATCCGATTTTCATCAAACTTTATATATATATATATATATATATATATATATATATATATAATCGTGTGCGGGTGTGTTTGTATCTGGGGGTGTTAAGATTCTGAAAATATTAAGGCCGTTACTTTGAAATGTTATGCTTTGTTTAATTTTATTTGAATAAGTACATCCAAAAATTGTATTCATTCTCACGTGTATAAGTCACAAAAGCAGACGAACGAACACAATTTATTACACACACAAAAGCACACACAGATACAAACACACCCATCCCCTACCCCCCCACACATATATGTATATATACAAAATATTTAAAAAGTAATACATACCTTAACAGAAAGAATTTATATATTAAAGTAGAGAGTGCAAAAAATATATATTTCCATAGAATGATAATAGCAAAATGTATAAAAGTTTAAGAAATAGATAAACGATATATCACTTCTATCACTACAGACCAAGAACTAAAAAACAAAATGTGCGTTCAGCTACTAAATAATATCCAAACACTGCAAAATATTATGTGCCATATTAATTACTTTTAAGCATGCCAACCACTTCTGCTCATATACTGATGGCTGCTAGAACTTACTGAACAATGATTGCAACCCTTTCAAATATAATTTGAATTAGAACTAACACGCAGTCATAATATTGATGTGATATAAAACAGAGCAGTTAATCAAATGTCTAAGTGAACCTGATACATAAATTTTCTTGTAGAAAATGTTATGTAAACCTTTCGATTTTGAATATCCATAGGTACATTTTTGTTGATTTGTGTTACATATTTTGTGTATATTATATAGGTGCTAGTAATTTCAAACCGAACTCTTTACGAAAATCAAAGATGTATATAAACTGAAGTGTGTTGTCTGCAAAAAGTAGGCATCTACATGAGTTTGTCTAGTGGAACACTGGTACGTTCTCCTAGATATGAGTCCGAGGCCAGTCTGTCTCTGATTACCGATAGTTCCTCCACCGTGGGTATAATAGTGAACAGACTTGCTACATCCAGGTTCACCATCTGGCTGCATTGGATGGTAGCATCTTTGATAAGTTTCGAACATATGATGGTGACATTTCTATCAGTGGGTCAATTATATTTACAAAGAAGCAAACCATTAACATAAGAAAATTGCAATATGAACGTTGGTAAAAGAAAGGATTGCTGGACATAAGGTTTATAAGTCCCCACCCCTCAAAAAAATCAGTTCTTCTTGTTCTTAAAGACATATGGCTCAATGGATATAGACGTTGGTTAACTCCTGACTTGATTCGTATCTGTCTACAGCAGTGGTGAACAAGTAGCTTGCCGGATAAATGGAGACAACTCATGATTTCCAATCGAGGTTTTACGGAAGGAATGAAATTCATATACCAAAGTGATTGTAATAAAGGGTTTTTATGACATTCTTGGCAGCTGAAGAAGGCCGGAGCGTACAACGGTCGAAACATCATTCAAATGGCAACAAAGATGAGAACGATAGTCCGAATAATGTATATATATATATATATATATATATATATATATATATATATATATATATATATACACAGAAACAGACATACACAGATAGACACAGATAGATAGATAGATAGATAGATAGATAGATAGATAGATAGATAGATACGAGTATCAATAAACATTTCCTTCATATGGCACCTGATGATTTGACCTTGCATCAAACTGAGTCGTGCTTTAGAATTAGGTTAATATTAGCTGATAAATCTCGACTGTATAGTTTCGTAGACGAACCGTTTTGTAATCACTGCAGAGTTTTCTCAATATTATATAGCACCTTACTTTACCATGTATGACGGTTAACTCATCATTCAATGCACACATGAGCCGAGAATGCTTTTAAGTTGATCAGCAAAGTAATGAAAATTCGCATAATATTAAGAGTATATCGTCGTCGAGGCGTGAAATTTTGACGTCTTGTCATATGGACAAGCAGTCATATTGATATATATATATATATATATATATATATATATATATATATATATATTGTTGTCATTTAGTTGAATGTTTCCATAAACATCATCACACCTCAAGAGTTCTTTTCTGCGGAGTTTTTGCGTCTATTCTTCAGGAGTATTTCACAACTTATTGTTAATATCATTATTATATTTACGTTTTTTTTATATTTGTGTGTGTGTGTGTGTGTGTGTGTGTGTGTGTGTGTGTGTGTGTGTGTACACTCGTGCGCGTACTTTTTTGTCATAATAATGTCTTCGCTTTTAACTTTTTCTTTTTTACTTTTTTCTTTCAGAATTTGCTGTGTGTTGAGTTAGTTTTATTGTTTGTAGATGTGTTACCGTTTTTTAAATGTTGTATGTTGAATGCATCTTAAATGCGAAAGTCACATTGCTTGTTTCAAAGAAGCCGCTGTGATATGAGATTCTTAATTAATTATCCATTAATTAGGACCTGAGTTCATAAAAAATCGTGGAAAACTGCTAATAGACCGTTAGTAAGAATGATCGTATTCTTTATCTAAGGTTTTAAAACTGGCACAACAGATTTAGATCCATACAAGCAGAAATATTAAATGCAATGAAGCGGTCATTATATATTATAAAGAGAATAGAAGATAGTTCGGCATCACACTTCTTAAATAGGTTAAATGCATATCACTCAACAATATTCTAAGTGAAATTTTGTATTATCAGCAGTTTGTACGTTTAAATTCATTCAAGAGAGGAAAAATAAAAGCACAAAGCATGAAATAGTACACTTATAAGTTATGTAATACTTAGCCTTCTGTAATCATGAGATCCAACGTTGTTGCATGCAATATGGGACCATATTCTTTCAGCAAACACCTGTTTAGCTCTTTCGATGACACGCTTTTAATATTTGTACGTGCAGCCAAGTAGAGGCTCCAGTTGATAGGAAGTTACCCTCTTGCATATCCTGAAATAGTGAACATGCTAGTTTGAACCATTGAGAAATCTGAGGTTTCATTTTTGTACTTTTTAGAAAGAATGAAAGCATCAGTGTCTTTCCTGACATGACAAGAAACATCAATGTCGTAATTCTCAATATACAGGTAAACAATATCAATCCAAGGGACGTCTTGAACAAAATCAAAGAATGAATCCTATTCAGCATACAGGCAATGGTAATATATTTTATGAATAAGAGGTGCTTGTCTAATAGAGGACTGTAACGAAATGTTAATAAATACAAGAGAGTGAATCGAGTTAACAAGAGAACAAGAGTTTTGAAAATCTATTCATATCTTAAGAGATGAGGTAAGAATAAATCATGTAAAAAGTATGTTGCTCAGATTTATTTCGGAAACGAGTAAAGAAATGCACAATATGAGATGGGGTTCAGCAATTGAATAATTGAAAATGAATATAGAAAACATAAGAATATTAGAATGTTCAAGTCACATGTCATGATGCGCAGTAAAATCAACGAACACAACGATGTTAAAAATGCCTAAAGAGAAAATACAATTTCTATACTGTCAGCAATTTTGTCAAATATAACGCTCTCCTTGAAGAGGGGAGACAAAAAAAAACAAAAGGATTGCTAACGGAATATAAGAAGAGTCAAAAACACATGGAAAAGTTGCTTTTGAACTCAAATGACAAATCTAAATAAAGGATTATCGCGGATCAAAAACCAAGGTCAGGTGTGGGAATGCTGGAATCTTTTCGCCAAAGAAGAATATAGACTTGAACGAATAATTTATTGGTAGCAACGGAACTTGATACCGAATCTTTACAAAGTCATAATCATTTACATTCTCCCGCCTTTGACTTCGTCAAATCTATAAAATATAATATGGCCATTAGAAAATTATCTTTTCATAAATGTTCCCTTCTGCGATCTGACTGTCATCCTTCACTACCTTGCTATTATTTGAACTCGAGTCACGCAGCGAAAATTTCCAGCTCTGTGAACGCGCCTTTCAAATATGTCCGAAATGTCTTAAATGTATCAGTTGGAATTGGCAGATTCTTCAAAATGTTCGGTCGTTCGCTTACCTCCCCTCTCGGCGGAACCGTCCTGTTTGTGAAGTTGGCAATTCTTTGGAAGACGAGCCCGTGCCAAGTATATTTACTTCCTCTTTGTTGTATATGTTATGGTTACACGCTGCGATATATTTCAGAACATGGACGAACATTCGGATTATAAACGTGGCGAAAGTTATTGAAGTACTAGTGGCAGTGGTGATGTTTGTGATATTGTTGATAGATTCTTCGTTTGATATATCATCGATATTCAACTATGTTGAAACAAATTGGGAACAAGGTGCGTACTTATGACTATATAAAATTGTAGGTTTTATTAATAAGGCCTCCATTGTTTCTGTCTCTTTTTGTATGTAAATGCGTTTGTTATGTTCCTATTTCCAAAAGTATGTTGCATAATGATTTTGGTTAACATCTGGTTTTCCTTAAATGGGTTCTAATGTGGCTGTAAGCAACTATGCAAGCATATATATATATATATATATATATATATATATATATATATATATATATATATATATTTGATGGGGAGTGCGTACGTGGGTGTGCATGCTTTTGAGCTGCTGTCATCATGCGCATATTAGTATGTGTTTTTTTTAATTTCCATATTATTATAGATAGATAGATAGATAGATAGATAGATAGATAGATAGATAGATGTTGAATTATTTCCAAGAGTCACATTTATTACTAAGGAACACGATTTGTCCATATGATAGGTCATAAATGTTTGCGTATATTCTGCCATCTCATACAGAGATAAAGTTTGAATCTGTCCAATATTATTCCATGCTTAATGATTAAATCGAGTCAGGCAGTAACACGAAATTTTTCTCATTTATTATTATTATTATTATTATTATGTCATTTTTCATCATATTTCGATTTCTGCTTTGGTCTCACTACCAACCAAGTCTGCGGGGAGACCTAAGGCAGGTAGTGGCGTGTTGTTATGACTCCATTTCATGTTTTTCTATCTTCCCTATCATCCCCAGCATTACATAGACAAAGTTTTCTTTAGTGTGTGCGCTGTACTTAATAAGACAATTTTTTGCATATCTCTTAAGCTGGGGTTTCCAGGGATTCTTTCAATGTGTTGTTTTGTTCCATTTTTTATCATTCCAAGTGCACCTACTATCACTGGCACAACTCTTGTTTACAATTTCCACATTTTTTCTATTTCAATTTCCAGGTCTTTATATTTTGACAGTTTTTCAAATTCCTTAATTGCTATGTTACAATCCGCTGGACAAGCCATATCAATTAATAGACAAGTTTTCTCCTTCTGGCTTTTAACAATAATGTCTGGCCTGTTTGCTTCAATTTTTCTGTCTGTGTAGATGGTGTAATCCCATAGAATGGTTGCATCTTCTATTTCTGTAACCGGTGCTGGATGATGTTCATACCAGTGTTTGTTTACAGCTTTTCCATAATGTTTGCACATTGCCCAATGTAAATATTGCCCAACTCTATCGTGACGATTTTTATATTCGTTTGGGGCAAGCACAGAACAGCCTGAGATTCGGTGGTCTATTGTTTCTTGGTGTTTATCACAAAACCTGCATTTTGGATCCATATTATTATGCATAATATTTGCCTGAAATTTTCTCGTGAAAAGACTTTGGTCTTGTGCTGCAAGAATAAATCCTTCAGTTTCAGACTTTAATCCAGATGCACGTAACCATCGATGAGTATTAACTTTGTCAACATTGGATTTATTGGCACGTACTGGATATTGGCCATGCAGAGGTTTGTCTTGCCAACGCTGTTTCATCTTTTCAAGAGCTTTATCTTTGGCTTTCATTTTCATATTTTTTGCCGCAATAGTTGGTTCTTGGCTTCTGTTTTGCTTTTCTACAGAATCTACTAACTGTAAATCTTGTTTGTATTTACTGCCTTCTTTTATTATTGAATATTTTTTCTTTCTTTCTTCATGTTGCCTTACTAATTGTATCATCCAATACTTTGTTGTTTCTATGTATGTTAGTAAGCCAATAGTTGTTGTCTTGTATGACAATTCCAGCTGAATAAGACCCCTTCCACCTTCTTTACGGGGTATGTATAGACGGTCTACATCAGCCTTTGGATGATGCATCTTATGCTTAGAAAGAAGCTTTCTTGTTTTAGCATCCATTCGCCTGATGTCGTTTAGAGTCCAATTTAACATGTTGAAGCTATATTGGACAACTGGGATTGCAAGGCTATTAATGGCCATAACTCTGTTCTGTGAATTTAATTCAGTTTTTAATATCATTCGTAGCCTTCTATAGTACTCTTTACGCACTATTTCTTTCATTTTTTTATGGTGAATGTTTTCGCTCCCATTTACACCTAGTTATTTATAAGCTTCTTCTGGTTTCAATACTTTTATTGGTACAGCAGGGTCTAGGCTAATTGAGGATGTTTCTTGTATTGATCCATGTAAAACTGTAGCTTTAGCACATTTATTCAAATTAAATTTCATTCCAATGTCTTCGCTGAAGCATTTTACAGTTTGCAGAAGAACTTGCAGCTCATTATCATTCTTAGCATATAACTTTAAGTCATCCATGTAAAATAGATGGCTTATTTTCTTTTGGCCTATTTTATAACCACATTCTGACTTATTAAGTTGACTGGTTAGTGCTATTAATGATATGCAGAATAGTAAGGGAGATAAAGAATCACCTTGAAATATACCTCTTTTGATGTTTATTTCATCAGACTTATAGGTTCCATTTATATGATTGAGGTAAAGGGTTGTTTTCCATATAGACATGCACTGTTTGATGAAATTGATGATGACGGGCGATATCTTGTATATATTTAAAGTCTTTAAAATCCAGTAATGTGGCATACTATCGAATGCCTTTCGGTAGTCTATCCAGGCAGTACTAAGATTTTTCTTTGTACTGTAGCAGTTTTCCAGGATCATTTTCTTAATTAGCAATTGGTCTTTACAACCATAACAGCCACGTTTGCACCCTTTTTGCTCAAGCGGTATTATGTCATTTCTTTCTAAGAATAAATATGTCTGTTTTGTTAAAATAGATGTTAGTAGTTTATATGTTGTCGGAAGACATGTAATTGGTCTGTAGTTTTTCGGGTTGTTTGTGTCACCATTCTTGGGTAGAAGAAATGTAATTCCTTTGGTCATCCATGCAGGAATTTTAGTGGGATCGTCAACCATTTCTTGAAGTTCTTTGGCTATTTTTTTATGTGCTGCATTTAAATAATATAGCCAAAAGTTAGGAATTTTATCTATACCTGGGAATTTCCAATTGTGTGCTTTTTTAGTGCAAATTTAACATCATCTTCTGTAATTCCAGACCATGTCTGTTCGGGTTTATTTTTCATTCGTTCTATCTCCTGCGTAATCCAATGTACTTCCTTGCTAAGTTCTTTAGGGCAAGCCCATATCTTTTCCCAGAACTGTGTGACTTCTTCCATTTTGGGGGGTACTGTCACTTCAATTCTTTTTTTACCTATTTCCCTGTAAAATCTCTTTGTATCCGTCTGAAAGATCTTGTTTTGTCTGTAAAATCTTGCTCTTTTTTCATAGCGTCTTATTCTTTGAGCCTTCAGTTGGATTTTTTGCTTTATTTTTTCTTTATTTGATAAGACGTCATTTTCATTCCTGATGTTATATTTTTTTCGTCTCTTCTTCTTTTCCTAGTTCTTACATTTATTCCTCTACTCAGTTCATCCAGTAATGACAGTTCACTTCTTAGTTGTTCGATTTCTTTTTCAATTTTTCTTTTCCAAGGTGGATCTTCACGTCTGCGAGACTGCCTTGTTTTTATTTTGATATTAAATTTTTTTGTTGCTGCTGTTGCTGATGCATATATTATTTCGTTAAGATTTGTATTAGGGTCTTCATCCAGTATTGATTTCAGTGCTGCATTGTACAGTTTAATAGTTCGGAGGTTTTGTTTTGTTGGTTGGAATTTTGGGAGCTGTTCACGTTCCTCCATTGTAATACTTTGTATTTGACTTAGATGTTTTTTTATTTCTATCTTGGCTTCCTGTATATTGTTCTTATTTTCCGTCAAATAATTATCTTCGATGTGTTCTGAACTCGTTTTATTTTTGTCTTTTAACTGACTCAGACTCACATCACACCTTTCCAGCACTTTTAAACTTACATCATTATCTTCGCAGTAATTTCATGTTTCACGGTTTCTACATTATGACCTGTGATTTGTTTGATGTTATTACTTTTTATTTCTGGTTCCGGTTCCTTTTCATATTTTGTTGATTCGACTCTTCTTGTTACAATTCTTTTAATTTCATTTTTATTTTTTTATTTTTTTATTTTTTTATTTTTATTTTTTAATTTTTTAATTTTTATTATTATTATTATTATTATTATTATTATTATTATTATTATTATTATTTCTTTTGATTTCTTCTCGATTCTCATCTGTTTCTGGGATCCAAAGTGTGCTAATATCAGAAACGGCATCATTGAACATTTTAGTATGCAGATTTTGAAAAAAATAAAATACAGCTTACAAAAATAAAGTAGAGAATACATAAGAAAGTAGGACACTCATATTGTACACAGATAAATTGGTATCTCTTGGTCATTTGCAACGGTGTCGATGTATCAGTGTCTCAGTTGGTTTATGTGTCTTTTACAGACAAACGTCTCTCCTTTAATTATATAAATGACTCTAGCGATTCTTCTACTAACCGAACCATCTTCCCAAAAGAGCATTCCAGTCCGATAGTTCTTAAAGAAGACCTTATCAGCTTCTTTGAATGATTTAATTTCAGAGTTGACTTTTATAAAACTTTTCTTTTCTTTGGTAACAACCTATCAAATATTGATCGAATCTTTCTCGCATACATGACCACAGCAGGCGGGAAATTTCCATTAATGTTCTGATTCGGCGTAATTCTATAAACAATCAGAAATGTTTGGATATTCTTGTCTTCGGTGACGATCCCATTAGCTTTTCTTGTAGCTATTTTAAACGTATCGAGAAACCTTTCAGCCAGTAACTTCGATCTCGGATGATACGTAGGCGTGGTTATCTGTTCTATTGCTAACGAATCACAATAATGTTTAAATTCAGCTCCCGTAAACATAGTTCCGTTGTCACTCACAATCGTGTTTGGTACGCCAAGACGGCTAAATACTTCGTTTAACGCTTAGGTAATAGTCTCTCTTTAATGGTTCTGCATAGTCAACATGTATCCGTGACCACGTCATATCTGCGTTTGGCCAGAGCTGAGTTTTTGTAGGTGAAGATTTTGCTGCTGACAGCCTTTACAATGCTTCACTAAATCGTAAAATGTCCTGGTCCATCCTAGGCCAGTATGTATAGCTTCTCATTAATGATTTCATTCTGGATATACTCGGATGACACAAAGGAAATTCTTTTTATACCCTCTTATGTAGAACACGTGGAATTACCACTCTTTCAGTATACAGTAGTGTTTTATTGCAATTTGAAAATGGTGATAATTTATATCGTTTATTTTTCTCATTCCCTTTCACCAGTTAATCATCTTTGAAATGTAATCATCCGTTTTCGCCATCTTGTTAATTTTCTCCAGCGATACCGGTAATTCACTAATGGTGTTCACCAGTACATCTGCAAGTTCTTCCTCTTCTTTTTCGCTGCTATCACTGTTTTCTCCAACAACTCAGGGTTTTTTCGGGATTAGTCTTGAAAGACAGTCAGCATGTGCGATTTCCTTAGACGGAATAAACTGCATTTAATAAAATCATACTCCATCATTGCAACCTGTTTGTGGAGTGAGTACGTACTCTTTTTTCGACCCCAAAATCGACATTAACGGTTTATGGTCGGTTGGTAGCACGAACGATCTGCCATGAATGAATCTGTGAGTTTTTTTTTTACAGCATAAATTATAGCTAGCGCTTCCTTTTCTAGCTGAGTATAATTTCTTTCCGCGGAAAGCAACGCTCTCGAAGCATGAGCGATAGGTTTTGCTGCACCATCCTCGAATTTCTGTAAAAGAACAGCTCCTATGCCATATTCATTCACATCCGTCGCTACAATTAATTCTTTATTTGGATCAAAGTGCTCTAAAGCTAAATCCGACATTAAGTACTTTTCACGTTTTTTAAATGCTTCGGTGCATTCTCTTGTCCAACACTATTTTTTCAAATAATTTGTGTAATAGTGCCCTTAAATCATGTATATTAGGTATATATAAATTTTAGTAATTTGGAAGGCCCAGAAATGACTGTAACATAGTCACGTTATCCGGAGTAGGCATATTTTCTATCACTTCACTTCTGTTTGGGTTAGATTTCCTTCCTTTAGTATCAATTATTTGACCCAAATATTTGATCTTATCCATACAGAATTCGCACATTTCAAGCCCTACATTGAATCCATAATTCTTAATTCTTTTCAAAACTTCACGGACATGAATGTTATATACTTCCGCATTTTCACTTTTTTTAATATGTCGTTCAAGTATGTCATTGCGTAATCTAAACCCGACAACACCGTATCCATCATTTGTTGAAAAACGCTCGGTGCTACCTTCAAACCGAACATTAAACGTTTCAACCTATACAATCCTCTATGAGTGTTGATGGTTAAATAATTAGAACAGTCTTCTTCGACCTTGACTTGTGGATAAGTTTCTGACAAATCAATTTTCGAAAAGATTTTGCCCCCATTTAACTTTGAAAATACCTCCTACGGTGTTGGGAGTGGATACGTGTGATCCTTTAAACATTCATTCAGTCCGGTTGAGAAATCCGCGCAAACTCTTATTTTATTATTTCTCTTTTTTACGTAGATTGTAGGTGATGCGCACTCAGAGTAATCTGCTTTCTTAATTACTCCGTTACCATCCAATCTCTGTAACACTTTATCTATCATTTCTAACGATGCAAAGAGAACTTTTCTTTTCTGTTTTAATACCGGTTTTATATTATCCTTTAGTTCAACTTTCACTTCTGTCTGCGTACAACAACCAACTTCATCCGAAAAGACTTCAGTAAATTCATTCTTTAAATCATTCATACATTTTTCTATCTCTTTCGACTTTCCTATATTCAACGCATTTATTTTCCTACAAAACGTATTCATGGGTTTCTCCCATATATTAAATAATACAATTAAATCAATGCCAAATAAATATGCATTTTTCCCGAAATCACATAGACTTTGTTTTGTGGATTTTGCCGTCGAATGCTAGCTACCTTCGCAAAAAAATTCACCTTGAATTTTAACTTGTTACCGGAAATGCCTCTCGTAATTTTCTTAGTGTTCTGCAACTCTGATCGTCCTATTTTCTCCAGGTATTTTCGTCAATTGTGGAAATGTCACACCCGGTATCTAGCAAACAAGTATATTACGACCATTTAATTTAATGTCTACGTACTTTCCTGTACCGAAATCCTTCATTATTTTTTAGATAAAACTGTATTTATTCATTTATGCTTTCAATAATTTTTCTTCTTACATATTACTGCCTTGTCCCTCTTTTGCGCACATTCAAAACATATTTTATTTCTAAAAGGGGACTTACTTGTAGCATGGTTATTATTTCCTTAGTATGGTATTTCTTCTTTGTATGCACGTTGTTTTACTTTATATATTCGGGCAATACTCTTTTCATCAATGCATAAATTATCCCTTATAATATTAACCAATCTTTGGCATTCCTTCGATACTTTCTGTAAAGTTATGTCCGTATCATGCTCCAACATTGCTAGAATCCCTGAACGAACTTCCTTGTCCTTAGGCGCCTTTAAACCTTGCACAGAAATTAGGTATTTAAACATATCTTCTTTGATTTCTTTAATTTTGAAACGATCACACTGGGAGTTAACTTTACAGCGTACGCAACAAAGTCTTCGTTCTCTTCTTTCACGATATTTAAGCATTTATGCCGTGTATGAAACAAACTATCCCGTTCGCCAAACATTTTCGATAATATTTCAACCGTTGCGTCAAACGAAATCTCTTCTGGTTTCTTTGGCAAAATGAAGTTCCTGTACTTCGTATTTTCCTGAGCACCGATTTTTTATAACAAAAGCATATTTTTTTCTTCGTCGGTCCATGATTTGCACTTTTTGAAAATAATGTTTCTTACCTTTTAAAGTACGCAGGAATGGTTATTCCTTCTTCAGGTTTGTACAGAAATTCTGAAAAAGTGTTTGATATAACCCTCCACAGAGAAAATTCTGGTACCTTCCTTTGGTTTGCCTTGCTCTAATAATATTTTTTTGCAAAACCTCTTTTCGACTTTGCTGTTGATATATGAGTTTTTGAACCGCTACGTCTAGCATCTTCATATTTTCAGATAATTGTTCCATGCTCCTTAGACACCAAAATATGTATATGGAAAACTAAAAATTCAACCATACAGTTGACCAATAAGTTAAAATTTGCCCCCCCAAAAATTAAAAGAATTTTTTTATGAGAGGGATACGAAAAACTATTTCTTACCTTAACTTTTTTTTATATGGTTGTCACTGTTAAAGGTTCTTACGTAAATTCTTTTACGTCTCCTCGTTTAATAAGGTTGTATTTCCTTAGGGGTTCAAATCCTTATTCGACAACTGAAATTTCCGTGTGAATTTAATTTTTCTGTCACCAATTGATATCCGGTGGTAAATTTCCTAGTTCGCCAAACTGGTATCAGGCGGCAGTCATTCTCGTCGCCAAACTGATATATCCCGAAAAGGAATACAGTATAAATAGGTCAGTTGAATAATGTTACTCAACACCCGGAATAAGAAATACAGATTTATTGCACTAAGTTGCAATTAACAATAATGCACATATAGGCAAGCCACGGTAGGAGCGAAATAGACTATTGAATAGTGAATGCCTTCGCCTAAGACTTTTTTCATTCATACCGCTCGTTACCGTCTTTTATATTCTCGTGGATGGCAGGATGTTCCACTATAACAATATATATATATATATATATATATATATATATATATATAGTTATTAATGAGTTATTGGTCAGAGTCAGTTTTGATAATGAAAAGATTGTAATATATATTTAATTATAAGATATTATAATTGCAAAGATTTTAACTATCAAAATTAGAAAGATAAACTAATTAAACTACCATGAACATAGAACACCTGACGATAACAAACGTTTGAGACCATGGTGGTACATTCAAATGATCTTCGCAATTTGAATATATATATATATATATATATATATATATATATATATAGATAGATAGATAGATAGATAAGTTGAATACATAGATCGAAATCCGAAAAGATGATCACAATAAGTTGAGAACAGATAAAAAAGTGTCATTAATCTAACATGTTTCATTTCAGTAAGCCTTTTCAGTGTATCTTTTAAAAATGAATGTTTTTAAAATATAAATAAAATTTCACAGTGACAGTATGTTCATTAAGGTTTGATATCATTTATTAGAAATGTGTCAGGCGTGATATAAAATTGAATGTATATTTTGAAAGTAATAATATATATGCGAAAATAATGCATGTGTCAAGTGTTTTTAAATTATGGATGGATTAAATGTGTTTATATATCGGTAACTTTATTGTCTGTGAATGACAAAGAAAATTACATTTCCCTTCAAAATTTTGCAAATAATATATACAAGCGGAAGACGATTTTCTTTCTAAAATAAAATGGGAAATATATGTATGAACATGTGTGATGAGAAAATCATTTATGAATGCGCGTGTGTATAAGACTGTTAATTTAGTATGGTGTGAAAGACGAAATGATATACAGTTTAAAATTTTAGCAAAATAGTGTACAAAAGCATTTAGCGAAATTGATATAAATGAATACATTGGAAAATTAATGTGTTATTAATTAGAATCGTTCGATTAAAAATGTATCTATATATTAAATATATTCGTATTAAAGTTATTACAGTATCATAATTAATTAATATGAGTAATGTATAGGAATATAAAGATATACATATAAAATCATAATAGTAATATATAAAATAGCATATTATATCATTACAATATTATTACAGAAGTATAATATAATGAAATCCGTATAGACAAAACAATATTATGTTTTAATATATGAAAATATTTTAATTATATAATTATATCTATTATTAAACATATGTTTGTTTCAATGATTATATATTTGTAAAAGAATGCAGAAATAATCTCTTTATCCTGTGTTTATAAATAGTAATATTGTTATTATATGTTTTCAAAGTGTTTCCTCTTTAAAGTGGTATGTTGCTTTTTATTTATTAAACTAGTGTTAGAGAAATAAAAATTGAGACCTTCGTCGTTTCGATGTAATACAAGAGATTTGTAATGTGTGTCCAATGGTAAGTCTATTTTTGTTCGTAGATTCGAAGTTTCTCATTTCGTAACGTGTCCCTTATAGACTTGTTATTGTCACGTAGACTCTGTATTTGTAAATCCCAGTCTTTAAATTGTTGTGTGGTGTTTTTCTAATCTGATAATATCAATATTATTTTGTCTTGTTGATTATATAAGCATGATTTTGGCGTTGAAGATGAAATGGTGTTGAAAGTGGAGAGAATTAAATGTTTGTTCAATATATATATATATATATATATATATATATATATATATATATATATCTTCTTCAAACAAATAGTCATGGCTGTGTATTCTGAGTACTCTAAGGTAGAAACCTATAATTAAACCAAATTTAGTTCTTTTGTTTTGTGGGAATAGAAATTCATAAGTTCGTTTTTGTTAGTAGGTTTACGGTAAACCTTAAATTTTCATTTATCGATATTACGTATTATTAATAATTAAAGAATTGTTAATTTCATGTTCATTTCTGAATACAGTGTTAATTTGTGTCTTGCTAATTTTGATTACAACGTTTAATTGTTTAATGTCATGTGGGTAGATAAATATTACGCCAGCTATATATCGTAAGCAAGTTGAATGATTAGGTATTATATATTTTAAAGAATTGCAATATAAGTACTCTAGAAACAGGCAAGGGATAAAACCACTAATAAGAGACACCATGGGTAAGTCAAATTTTTGTTTCTAAAAAGTTTTGTTAAAGGAAAAATAATAATGTTTAGTGATTAATATATATAATTTATTTTCATTTTACCGACTCATAAACTTGCATATTCATATATGATTCTCTCGTACACACACGTTTCTGCATGGTTATCTCAGTTTATTTAAAAAGTCATCTGTTGCTTGTTTTCGATACTGTTTTAATCGGAAATGTGTTTTGCCATTCTCACACAATAAAACTACCGAAACCTAAACACTATTAATTAATTCATAGTTTAACTATGCTTTATATAGTCATTATTTTCTTTAATATACACGTTCAATTCAAATATCCATTGTTTTCTTATTATATGTAACACGTATCTGACCAATGAAACCAAACCTCAATGAACACACTGCCCCCTAGATTTTAAAAATTAAACAAAAATTGTTACATCAATCGTCTCTAAACAGTCCCTCAAGAAAGTTGTGAAAATGAAACACGTATAATTAAAGACAATTCCTTCTACCTGTTTTTACTTATATTTACGATGAGTAAATTGTCGTTATTTTGTATTATTAATTTATCACATGCGCGTTTTTTATTGTACAAATGTGTTAACTGCCCAGTATAGAAAACTGTTTGGTGACCGTCTGAGCAAAAAATAGCCAAAAGACGCTAGCCACTCTTCCATAATGTTTTTAAAAAGCATGCAGTACTGCTTGGCATTCGCCCCGGAAGCTCTAATGAGAGCATTTTATAGTTCTTGTTTTTAACCTGAGGACAGTACAGTAGAATCAGAAAAAGTTGGATGTGTCTAAGGCAGACTACGTTTTTGTTTTGATTGGTAATTATTGATGGCGATGTTTTGCATCCATTCATATTCCTCCAGGACCACAGAATTAACACGTAGGCTTACATCAAATGTCTTCACGAGGTAATAATATCTGAGACAAGAAGCTTGCTACTGGTAGACACTATATATGTGTAGTAGGAATCTACTCCATTCCACACAAGCATGATAACCAGTCATGGCTGTCATAATATTTCTTCAGTCGACTAAACCCTTAAATCTAGCTACCGAACACTCTAGGTAACAATCCCTTGATTATTTTATGCGAGGCGTAGTTGTGCAAGAGACCAACAAAACTCTATATTATACTAAACATAAACTGAAATCAAATATTACGGTGGTATTCAACAACTTAAAAAATGTGACAAAGTATAAAGTATATATGAGATTCTGATGGCATCTAGAGAATGTGGTTGAAACCAATAGCGATTTTATACTTTTGCATTTGAAGTTATTTTTGTGTAAGTTTAGTGAATGCACTTGTTAAAATATGATGCATGCGTTATTTCATTATTGCAAAACTTGGGTGAAAATTTATCCATCGCATCTTATAATATGTGTGTGTGTGTGCATGTGTGTGAGTAAGAGAATGAATGAAAGAGAGAGAGATGGAGTGTGGGTGTATGTGCATGTCTCATCTTAGATTTGAAATTACTATCAATCCTTTGAAACACTTAAAATGAATTATATGTTAGCATGTTTTGTGGCTTAGTAAAAAATACTTCTATTCCTTCGAAATAACGATATCAAGGAAACGCTTCTTTAATCTACGTTATTTTCAGAACACTCTGTGCAAATACCACTGAGAAAACAAAGCGTTTTATGAAGGTTTATTCAGTCCTGGTCACACTCTCAGTATTGCTTTCATTCAGTCAAGCATTCGGCAAACACGTGACGAAAAGATATTGGTAAATGCCTAATCGGCCTCTTTCATAAGGATTCCATTAAAACGCTGGTTATAATAAGTCATGCAATTGAAAATCACTTCTTTAAATATACTAAATGATATTTGCATAATGAAAGTCTTCTCGTCTTTTTTTATTTCCGTTCACAGTAATCACTTTTGAAGAATCTTTACGCTTCCTCTCAATTTCTCTTATATTCTTACTGTTTGATCTGAACAAATTCTATCTTTTTGAAACTTTTCTTCCAGAAATCATATTAATGGATAACGTACATTTTTAAATGCGTAATTATCAATATACTTCAAATGTATGTCAATGGATAAAGTTTAATGTCACTTGTTTTCGTGCGATTTTGTTGACTCATCACTCCCACATTCCTGAAAAACCAGTTGGATGCTCCCCTTGTAAAAATAATATTGAATCTCTTTACCATGTTTAAGTTTTGCATTTTTCACACTTAGATTTAAGTTCAAGTTTTGTTTTTTTCACACTTATATCTTGGCTCATGTCTATCAATTTTCATATTACATATTGTAGGAAAAACTAGCATTAGATACTTATTGTTAAGGGAGAAATATTATTCTAGTTGAATTTTTTGCATTCCACCTATGAAAAATACCTTGGGAAAGGAATTAAGCTGTCTCTTCATCTGCCCGCTAGGTGTTAAATAGCACGATAGCCTGTGTTTTACAGCCTCCGTTATCAAACGGTCTACCGCAGAAATTAATGGCAACCAACTGCGGAGAAATAAGACATAAGCTTAAATAACCTCGACATGTCGAAATTCTGATTGAAGTAGACGCCTTTGAAAATATCTAAACGTTCCGAAATATCGAAACTCTTAGTTTATTTTCATAAAAATTAATTCTTAATTTTAAATTTTTTAAAAGATTTATTATATTAGTACTAATAAATTTATATTTTCGTGTTGTTCTTCTAAATATCCCATGATCTACGTTTTTAAATAATTCATATGTTTGTGTATGTGATTTCATCATTTTTTATAAAAACAGGCCAAAGGTTTCAGTGTATACCATGTAACAACGAATGTATCTAATTGCAATCCACCTCTGGCCAATTGTTTGACATTTCTATTCCTTTTCCTTATTTTACTGCCTTTTCTCTGCACACACTTTTCACTCCATGCATTTTCTCACTTTTATCTTTGTGCTAAGACGTCGCGTTACTCTTATGTGTATCTATCTATTTTTCACCTCCTGCCAAATGTTGGGTTTATTTCTCTCTATATCATCGGCTCTTTCCTCTTAGATCTTTCTTTCTCTCCTGTTTTCCTACGCTCTTTATTTCCTATTTATGTTTTTTCTTTATGCTTTTACCCGCTTTTTTGATTTCCTTTTTGTTTTCCCTTTATTTCTATCTTTTTTACCGCGTACAATTTTCCAAAAATAAATGAAAAGTAAGATTTTTAAATCTTATTTGAAAAAAAAACTTTTAATACCATCATTATTAACTACCTAATGAGACATTGTTTTTTGATGTCGAAACTAAATGTACATTTCTGTAGTAAATTGAAATTTGTACATATTCTAAATAATAAATATTCATTGCTCTATTTCTATATTGAGCACTGTTTTAAATGAATGTTTCTAACGTTGGTAGTAATTTGTTCGTTATTTATTCACATATATATATATATATATATATATATATATATATAGAGAGAGAGAGAGAGAGATAGATAGATAGATAGATAGATAGATAGATAGATAGATAGATAGATTATCAAATTAAACAGTCATGCTGCATCAATATGTGTGAAAGTCATAAGTCCTGCAGAAAATGGGTAAAATATGACACATGTCGGGGAAGAATAATTTGCAACGCAATGTCGCAAAGTAATTTTCAGTTTCAGAGAAATTTAGGAGAAGGTATCTTTTTTATATTTTTCATGTACAATGATTGAGAATATATTTGTATTTGGATTAACAATCCCCCTGCAAAAATGCGTCATATCATGTACTACAGACTCATATATATATATATATATATATATATATATATATATCGTTTATTATATAGAATTTTATACTGTATGAATATATGTGTAAATGTAAGCACGTACAAAAAGAGTGAACTTTGACAAATGTAGAGTGACGATAGTTTGCAAGGCCGTTTCATCAAATTATTTACAATTTAAAAGATTATCAAGTGCTATTATTATTTATATGTCAGAAACAGCGAAAGAGTCATTTCCAGTTAAATAAATTCATAAGATGAATGAACACACATGCACAACATGATACATGAATGCACACGCATTCACACACCGATAAACAGATGTATTGAACTAAAGACTAAAGCCAGACAGAAAAGAAGTGATTAACATGAGATCAGTCGGGAGGTCAAACATTAATATCTTCTGCCTTATAATGTACCTTTTAGGAAATTCTTAGACAAATACACCGATCGATCGAAGTGATTCCTACTGTATCATAGTTCTGAATTATAGTTTAAAATACAAGCCACTCTCTGCATGAGGGGCAACATAAATGTCGTTGGGGTGTAGTCCAGAGAACATGGTCGTCAGCAAAAGTCGCGAATTGATAACTCATAAAACAAAGTCTGTATATGTTATTAGTGCTTTTACAACGCAAGAATACTATCCACGTGAAGCGTTTTATAGATTGCGAAAAATGATAACAAATTTAATTTAAATAAGCAGTCATGAACGTCCATAAATTAAAATATATGGTAAGTATTTTAACTTGCGATGGAGCATTAGAATATTGATTCATGCCTTCCAAGTGCTAAGTAAAATACTAAAAAAATAGATGAGCTCAATAGAAGGAAATGTAAAGGAATATTTCATGATATTGCTGACCATCTATACCAGGGAGTATTGGACATCTGACACAAGAACAAAAAGAAAATGAAGCAGTAAGAATATTGTTCAACAGAGAGACACTGACAAGACAATGCACTGAACATGGCAGTAAAGATCCCATTTCTGTGGAAATGAAAGGATAAAATTTAAAGGGAGGTGGGTTTGTAAAATTTGATACAGAACAGATTGAAAGCAAGACGAACAGAAAAAATAAAGCATGACTTTCCTGGTGTTTTTCAGTCAAAAGATATGATAAGATAATATATCAAAAATACAAATTTTATTAAGTGTTATAAAAACCATAAAGTGTGGAGAGTCATTAACATAAACGTCTATAAAAGAAACGGCATGTAGAATTATATAAATTTGTTTGTCATCCACATACAAGCCTTTTTTGCTGAATCACAACACATCATTGGGGCTAGACGCATCCACTCGCCAGGATCGAAACTCGACCGATGTCAGTGTCAGTCGGAGTCTCTACGTCCTAAGCCAGCGACGCATGGTATAAGAGGAGGGAAATTTTAACGTGTTGTATATCAGCAGTGTTTACACATGCCGGTTCCCGATAGAAGTTAATTCATTTCTGAAGAGTCACGCATATATATATATATATATATATATATATATATATATATATATATATATATAATTATTTAATAAATGTATGAGAAATTGTAAAATGTTTACATGTGATGCGTTCTATCTTCAAAATCTCATCGAAATTCGAAATATTTTTTAGGTTGATGCGAATACATATACGAACCAATAATAAGTGCTGGAGTTTTTAAGTTTTTAAAATTTTCAGAATCACAATCCCTTCTCGCTTGTTCGAATAAATGATGTGGATTTCTGTATTTTATTAGGTTCTTTAAGATATTTTGTTGCCGCTTTGGGAATGTATTTTCATTGAAAGTTTCTAGAATAGCAGTATTTATGTCTTGAATAAATGGTGAAGTTTGAGTCGCGAGACTTATGATTTTTTTTACCGTAGTCATTATTATGTCTTCTTAGTGCGAAATTAGAAACCGAAGCTGATATCCTCTTGTTCTGTGTTAGAAAGCTTTATATCCTGTATATTTTCTATTATATTTGGCATTCCAACATATTTGAACTCGCTGCTGCTGCTGCTGCTGCTGCATAGGTTGTTGAGGTTATGCCTAAATCAGTTGTTTTCATTGTTACTTATTTGTTATATAGTATATTGTAGTCGTATCATTTCCGGTTACTTTTCAACATTTTTTGTAAAGTTGAGTGTCCAAAATTCTGGCGTCTTTTTGTCAGTAATTTTTCCAACAGCTTCTAGTTCTTTCGTAGATTCTTTTATAAATCTGCATGCCAATGTCTGAAAAATATGGCGTGATGTTTCAAATATTTTGTTTGAATCGTAGGATTGAATTTCATCAATGCATTTCAGTATAATTTTCTTTCGTCTTCTACATGATTTGGTCTATGTTAAGAATGTTTTTGATATTCTTTAATGATTCAGTTTTTTTCATGTCAACGATATGAGATGAGTATATATATATATATATATATATATATATATATATATATATATATATATATATATATATCAGGAACAATACTTACTAAAATATATGAAAAACTGAAAACGGTTTAATTGTGACGAATTTTGTACTTTAGAACCTCATGGGAGTAAAGTTATTATGCTGTTTCGACTAAACAAGAGCACAAACAAGGGGTCATCGAGATTTAATGTTTTAGTGTTATATATATATATATATATATATATATATATATATATATATAGGGAGCTAAATTTATCCAAAGATTTTTTATTTTATTTTCAACAGTTTTGTTAATAGGCACGGCACACTGTAAACATCGAATATTTGCCAGTGAAAGGTTTTAAAAGACATGGCACAAAGTTAATGTAGATAAACATGCAACCAAGACACTCCCTAGTTATTTAAATCGTTTTGAATCGTTTTAATTCCTGATCAGTGCAATATTTTTATGTCAAAATTTTAGAAATTTTCGTTACGGTGAGGAATTAACTCATTTAACTTATACTTTTTTAAAATGTCCTTTTTTTATACATTTAATATTTTATTTAGTTATCATGATTTTTCCCTACGTAATTTTGTAACAATTGGTACAGGCAGCGAAATAAATTATTCCTATATATCTTAGATTATTGTTTTATTTTCTCTTGACTAAATCTTCTATTGACTTGGATGTGTTATTAACAGATTTTATATTTTGTTTACATCAGTTCTTTTTTTATTGCATATTTAATAGTGTGAGTTTTTAAGATAATGTTTTTACACATTGTGATTTTTAGGGTGGTTCAATTTTTTGGATATTTCATTTTGTTTAGCATTGAATATAAAATACTTGGATTCCTCAAGAAAACTGAATGTATGGCATCCACAAAAAGGGGAGAACACTATGCCAAATGGAACTCGGAAAATCTAAAATAAAATAAGTAAAAACATTAAAATAACTGTTAAGTGTTTTGACAGCAGATAAAAAGTGGGACATGTAGACGTAAAGACGCATCGGCATGGCAAAGCACACATTTCAGAAGCTAGACAAAGTACTGAAAACAGGAAACTGTCATTAGAAACAAAGATAAGAGTTCTGGATTGTTATGTGATATCTGTCTTCTGTATGGATGTGAATGCTGGACAATTAAATTAAAGTTATAGAAAGGCTTAAATTTAGATTTAAAGAAAGATTCTAAGTATAAAATGTACGAAGACCGTGTGCAACGATGAGTTCTTGCAAAGGATGCAAACGAGAAGAAAATTCATACGTAATATCAGGAAGAGAAAAATGAGGTTCCTGGAATAGGTAATGAGGGAAGGGATCCTGGAAAACTTTATACTCACTAGTCGGATGAATGGAAAGAGAGACAGGGAAAGCAGCGCGAACTTGTCAGGTCTAAGCATATGGTTGACGAAGCAGTGCTTAGAAGAGATACAATGAGAAAGGTTATTGAACGCGACAAGAGACAGAGACAATTAAAAGTCCATGGTCATCTACGTCATGAAGGGACACGGCACATTAAGAAGAAGAAGTGTACTGAAGAAGTCTGAAAGCATTTTAATGTATTCCTACTCTTCTTATAATTAAAGCGGGCAGTATATTCTGGGTGCTCTTAAGTAGTTTCCGATGATTATGCCAGATTTTATTTTACTGTCATGATTAGAATAGAAATGTATTATTTTGTTTTTGTTGATTGATTTCCGGTGGCCACAAGTTTTAAACTGTTGTTAATGCGGTGTAGTCTGATATCAGGAAAAGTAAAGAAATGTATTCTGTGATTTCCTTTGGAAAATCAATAGTATGTTATACATTGTTTAGTTGATCTACTAGTTCAGGTATATAATAATCACGTTGATATATAAGTCGAGCGTCATCAGTAAAGTAGAAGTATGTTCGTTGTTTGGCTAAAATATTCTGAAATGAGCCAGACGATACATGTCATTACCCAAATGTTTGTTTGTGAAAATCATGATTAAATATGAAATAGCATTGATGTGTAAAGAGTTGGTAGGGTCTTATTTTAATTGTTACGGGAAATATTTTTCCAAAAATATATGTCTTGTAATATTTTCTTTTCAAAAATATATTGCTGGTAAAAAATTTTTTTCAAATATATATTGCAGTAATAATTTTTCAATTTTCTTAAAAATGTATTACTGACAATCAGTTATGTGCCATACGTGAATAACTTTTGGGGCAATCATGTCTCGAAAGAGACATGACAAACTGTGCAGATGATTATCCAGCAGTAAGTTGCAATTGCTTTCTGCGGTTGACTAATTGCAAGCCAAGGCTATAAAACCCAAACTAATACTGGAGGGAAGAGGAAGCTTAATACCTATCCCAAATGTATTTGTGCGTAAGAAAATACAAGGAATTCGACCTCTAGTCATTCCGAGTTGTTATCCATTGCACCACAACGTACATACATTACTGGCAATAGTCTTCTTTAAAAATGTATTGCTGGCAATATCTTTTTTCACCTCAAAATTATTTGTTAAATTTTTACTATATACGTAGCAAAATCTACTGCTAAGAAGGTTGGGTCACTATGTCGATCCAGGATGTTTTTTCCACCTGAATACATCCTGCATATATACAAGTCAACCATCCGTACGTGCATGGAGTACTGCTGCCATTTATGGTCAGGTGCCCCTGCCGTTCTCCTCAGTGTTCTTGACAAGCTCCAAAGGAGAGTCTGTAATGTGATAGGTACTGATCTGGCGACTCGACTGCAGCCACTTTCCCATCGTCGAAATGTGGCCTCCCTCTGTCTCTTCTATAAATATTTTCATGGCTTCTGCTCGTATGAGCTTAAGTCACTGATGCCTCCTCAACAGGTGTTTACCCGTGCAACCAACCTGGCAACTGGGTCCCACCCATTCACAGTCAGGTTAGCCAAATGCAGACGACAATTCTACTCCTGCATCTTCTTCTCTCGCACTTCTCGCCTGTGGAACTCACTCCCGTATTCTTGCTTTCCTGACGGCTACAACCTCCAGAAATTTAAATGCAAAGTTAATACTCATCTACTAACCACTGGCCTCTAGCTCTCTCCCCTCCCCTGTATAACCTTCCCTTTCTCTCCTCCTATGTATCTGTCATCGCACCTTCTTTCTCAGCTTTCTATTGTTCCTTTCTAACTAGCTTGTACTCCTCACTCTTTTCTAATTAATCTTTTTACATTTATGTAACCCCCTGCACATCAGTGGCGTTACCGCCTTGCTCGGGGTGAAATGATTAAAAAAAAACAAATAAAAAACGTATATTTGTATAGTTTCTTGGAGTTTTGGCCTCCAATCTGGGTGTTAAATATTTTGGCGTAACAGTTGCGACCGGACCGGGTCAGAGTAGACCAGGTAGTAACAATAATTAGGAGGTGATTCCATGCATCCTTAAACTACCTAATAAAAGGCCTTGTTGCCAATTGCAGTTTATATGCAGGACCCTTATGTTGGCCTCGGGATACCAAGCAGAATTGTCTTTTTCTGTTCATACATACGTTTTAAAGTGGTATGCAATGCGTACACGATCTAGGTCAATAGTTTCACAAACATGCACGCACGTACACAAACACACACATACACACACACGTTTATATATATATATATATATATATATATATATATATATATATATATATATATATAAATGCAAATAAGATAATATTAGTAATGCATACATACACTGCTACATCCTTGCAATATTCTTTACCAGGTTTTAAATGTTTCGGTAATAGAGTTCTCGCCAAGCGTGTAGGGTTTTATAGCAGGATATATTTTCTTTATAAGGTGTAGTCGTTCAATGAATTCACAGCTTAGAATGTAATTTCTCACAGTAGAGAAATCGAAGTCTTTGTCGGTGTGCCCAGTTGCTACTGTTAGGTAGGTCTTGTAATGTTAAATAAATGTGCTGCTATTGATTCATTTAAAAAGATATATCAAGTTTTTCACATTTATCAGTTCCAATTGTTGAACTTTTATGAAGAGTTTAGCATACAAAAGATCACTGCTTTCATGCCAATTCCAGTTCATTGTTTCAATTTTGCAAAGGTTTATATTGGGTCGTACCTCAAAGAAATATTCGGTAGATCATGCTGACATATTATTAAGACACTTTATATATATATATATATATATATATATATATATATATATATATATATATATATATATATATATACTATTCAGACAGAGAGAAACAATTTTCTGGCATAATCTTGGAAACGGTTCATATGCAGATGCTTCTTGTATATACATAAAAAAATGCATAATGGCAGATACTAATCAGTAAAGCAAATATATGTTACTAATCATCAGGTGTAAAAACACAAAGCTTACAATTGTCAGAAGTTATAACCTTTCAAGTGGCAAGCTACAAATATGAGATATCATCATCAAACAAGTGATGTAGTTTAAATATCCAGATTTTGTTTAACACATGCCCAATATGTGACACAAAATCCGCAATAGGAGTTTAAATGTAAGGTCAATAGACACCTCCTAACACATTAACTCACACCCACTCTCTCCAACTCTCTCCGTATGTACATCCTAAGTCGTCTCTCACCTTCCTTCAGACATTTCCTATACACAATCCCTCTATGTAACCTCCTGCGCTATAGTGGCAGTGGAATGCCTTGCTTGGGGTGACACGTTTAAAACAAATGCCATATAACATAAAGAAAATAATAAATAAAATAATTATGTCAGAAAAAAGTATATACTTCTTTCTAATTATAACTTCTGCTATATGACACAGAATTATCGTTTATTTCGTTACAGGTTAATAAGAAACTGTGTGCAATATCAAAGGATACTAAAATACAACAGAAAAAGCATGACATAAAAGTAGATAATAAAAACTAAAAGTTTGCTCATACTTAGAATCATTACGAGACAGTTTGAATTTGACACAGAATGAGAAAAGGGAGTTTGGAAAATCTGAGATTCACATTCAATGTAAAATGTAAAAGAGGCAAAACGAATAAGCGTGGAAATACTTTAATGCAAATGCATAACCCTGTGTCGGAACAGAAAGTAAATCAGTGTCCGAGCACGTAATGGGATGCGTAGTAAAAACATGGTTGTACAACCAACACACAATAGGAAATTGTGGATAGCCACAATAAACTAGTTTGTGAAGGACGCCTCACAAAAAGAACACTTTGCCAGAAAAATGTAAATGATTAAAAAGCAATCACGGTGCTAAAACCAAATAACGGTTTTATTCTAGAATCAATGTTTTGTAACTGAATTTTATTTAAGCTATATTGACAAAAATTTCATGACACATTTATATGGTCAATTAACAGTATTAAATTAATTTACATGCTTATATAATTTTAGAAAGAAATTTCGTGGATATATTTCATGCATCAATTTACTTTTTAAACCATTTCTAAAAGGAATATCTAAATATTTAGATAGTTTCCAATATTATACTTTTTACATTCTTGTTATAATAGCATTATTATTCGTAAAAACATATTCCAAAACTTGAAAAAATACAATTTAAACAGTTTGCATGAAATACATTTGAAAATCGCTAAAATTAGGGAGAAACAACTCGAAAAAAAAATTACATCACTGGCAATAAGATGCGGATTTCAATATGTGGAAAAAAAACTTTTAAAAATAACGAAAAATGTAATTTTATAATAATATATCATTTCAAGTAACTGTCAGTTGTTTTATATTCTAAAGATAAACATTAGTTGATTATGAAGCGTTGCATGTAATATATAAAAACATTACAAGTTCAATAACTAACATCAAAACATCAGGAACAGACGCATTTGTAATAGAAATACTGTCAGCCAAAGATGATCTCGGCATTGTTAAGATGACAAACATAATATATAGAAAATAAAACAATTAGGATATAACGGAAGTTCTAAGCAGATACATTTTCAATAAACTTCCTAAGATGCAAGGTAAAACAAATGTAAAATCCATCAGACATTCACGCTAATGATCCATATAACAAAAATTAATATCCGAAGTCTGATGAATAGAACATGCAGCGAAATTGCACCAGAAATATGTTTAGAACAGCGTATATTCGTAAAGATATTGAAACAACGTATTGTGATATTTATGCTCAAAATGTTATGCGAATGTATACACAAGTACACAATTATGTATAGCAGTTTCATAGATTATGCATTTGATAGAGAACTGTTTGTACTGCTAAACAATCATGAAATATTTGGAAAGAATGTTTGAAAATACAGTGCCTATACCGGCAGCAAAACGCCTTGATACGAATACAAAATAAATTCTGTATATATATAAAAAAAGAAAGGGAGGTAAGTATGTCTGGCGTATTTTCACTGGACTTAATATTCAGTTATTGGGCATTATTAATAGCCACAATCTTAACACTATATGATATGCGGCTGTCACGGTTTGATAGTAGACACGAAAATGATACTACAAAAATTCTACAGAAAGTGGTAAAGAAAGGCGAGTTAAGGGGACAAAATATCATTGGTAAGAAGAGAGAATGCATGGTTGTTAGGAGAAGGAACAGCCTAACTTAAAATAAAAATTGAAGATACTAGAATCAGACAAACAAAGCGATAAAATAAATGGGAAATGTATTCACATAGAACGGAAAGAATGACAATGAAATCAGCAGCCGAATTGAGAATGCGAAGGATGCCTTCTGAAAACTAGGTAAAGTATGAAGAAAATCTTTTTTAAAAATACAGAGTTGCGATATAATAATAGCAGTAAAAGTAGTTCTGCATTCATACTGGTGAATGCTGTAAAACCTTCTTCCAGATGAATAATGCAAATTCTATGTGAATCTTTCAAATGGTTTTGATAATATATTATTAATATGAATTAAAATGTGACATAAGGGAAACATGCTGAAATAAATTAAAAATCTAAAATTCACATTATATGTGACAAATTATCAACTGCACTAATAATACACAAAAATATCTTTGCCAAAAATGTTGATCTAAAAATATGCCCACTCGTCAAAATATATATAAATTATGTGACATAAAAACAGGCTTCTGTTCAGTATGAACAGCAATTCCAAGTGAAGCTTATTAAGAAAATCCAAACAGTTTTACCCCGGGGACTAAATAAACGTTCTTTTCGGAATTTCAGCATATATTTCCTGAAGATGGCCGGGGAGTAAAACGCCCTAAATGGCGTGAATATAGTGTAACTAGAGAATATACTAGTTCATGCAAAAAAGAAAACATTAATGTACCCAGAAACTGGGAAATATTTTGTTTAATCATTTCATACCATGCAGGTCAGTACTGCTACTGGTACGCAGGCGGGTACAAAAGAGGAGAGTGAAGGGTTACATAAGAGGAGGCCAAAGACAAAGAGAAACCGAAGAGGAACCGGTTACAGGGAGTGTAGAAATTGATGGGAGAACTAGTGTGAAAATAATTACGTGGGAGTAGAGTGAAAAAAGAAAAACAACATGATTCAGGGTGTGTTGGAAAAATAATAAGAATAGTATGGAATTCACGGGAATAAGAGATACGAATTGACGTTGCTATTTTAATCTTAAAGATTGTAGTCATGAGGGAAGCAAATATGCGAAAAGGAGTTCCACAGGCGGGAAGTGCGAGAAAAGAACTTGATATAGTAGAAGCGAACGATGCATTTACTTGTTTCGACTGTAAAAGCTTTAGACTATCTTACTAGTCTAGTTGCTCGAGTAAATCCTTTTAGAGATGGCACCAGGGAGCAAAGCTCGTCAAAGCAGAAACCATGTACATGTTTATAAAAGAGAGAGAGAGAGAGAGAGAGAGAGAGAGAGAGAGCAATGCAATATCCCGTCGGTGAGAAAGTGGCTGAAATCAACTTGTTAGATGAGAGTCGATTAAATTGCAAATTATTTTCAGGGGCCTCTCAAGAACAATAAGGGAAATAGCTGGGGCGCTTGATCAGATATTACAACAGTAATCAATGCGTTATAAATTGCTTGCACTTCTGCTGATATTTTATAAATAAAAAAGAGAGTTTTTTTTTAATATTTTGGTGGAAGTTTCTCGATGTTAAATTAGTTTTATTAGTTATGGTGAGGTTCGGGCTAACCGCACGGTCCTAATTTTTCTAGCGCTAACCATTACTCCACGTCGGGGTGCCCAATACGTATCAGGATGTTTAGAGGGGCGACTTACTCAGTAGAATGATAAAAAAGAGAAAGAAAAAAAAAGAACAAACGGAATAAATAACGGCTTATTTTTATATGAATCCTTGTTCATTGTCCATATTTTGTCGGCTAGGATGAACGCCAAACTTGATACAAGTTTATTCCACGCCAAAGCAGTATATACCAGAAGGATATATTACATATATTTCTTTCCATTTTACAGAATAGTATTACGATTTATATGTATTCTCCAATAACCATATTGTTTGGTTGAGTATAGAACTCTTTACTTTTCTCTATGAAAAAAAAATCAACAACTTCACGTCAATTTACTCCCTAAACAATATCTCTGTTATTTTATTAAATAAACATATAATTCTCAATGCTAATTCACACATTTTAAAGTAAATATCAAAAACCCACTTGTAATCGCCAAATAAGAATTTGCAAAATTTAATCATCTCTTTAATCCAGCTGTTTTGAATCCTGATAAACTGTCAAAGAATTTATTCAAAGATGTTTTCGTAAGTGATTTTTCTTCCTGAAATAAGGAACAGTCACGATTATTTACTATCATCAATTTATGTGAATAAACTTGCCAGATTAAAGAGGCGAAATTATATTATTGGTTTATTTGTTTTATGTCGGAACAATTAAGGAAATTCAATATCAAAGATTGATGCACATTTGATTTATTGATTTCACGATTTCCACGATCTGGCCTATTAGCATAAATTCTCATAAAATGTTACTACTGTATTACATTATAACTGAAAAAGTCGCTGAAATTTGCGACTTCTTTTTAAGTCAAGCATATTGTATTAGTATTGTCCGTGACGCAGTAAATGATCATTTATAATGTACATATAAAATATATAGGTAAGCCGTCTTCAAAATTTTCTTCTAATATTTTGCATCTATGTCATCATGAATGTTCATAGGCAAAGAATTAATCTATTTCAATTTATTTATATGGTTTAGATATTTAGTTAAATACTGGGTTTTATTTTTTGGTTAGTCATTATGGAAATAATCCAATCTTCAGTAGATAATTATAAAGAAGGTAAATAAAAATACAACACAATCTTTTCAACTAGTCATCGTAATGATTAGATATAACCAGAATTTTGAGGATTGATTTAAATACAGGTCGTGTCTCCATCAATAATAACCTTGGAAATTTTTTAAATCGAAAGTTTTCCTTTAAAATGACTCTTTTTTCGTCTATACAAAGCCAGGCTCCGTAAACTATTTCCGTATTTTATAAAACAAATAAAGAATACAATAGAATTACCGATCCTTAAAAGTATAAAAAAATTATTTTCTTAACAATCAATGATAACGATTTTCAATTGTACTAAAAAGAAAATCTCACAAATTTATATCGATGATTGAAACGCTTAAACTCCAATCTAGAATGGGACATATACTCAATTTAAAAGAATAATTTGTAAGGTGTATATCATTCGTACATATAGATATTGTTGAATTTGAATGCACATAAATTAGGTTTTCTATTAATTAATTAGCGTACAGATATTAATGAGGCAGATCTTAATTCTGAATTCAAAATATTCTCTTTCTTATAAATTTCATACGAAAATGTACATAGTGTCTTCTTTTCTGCCTGGCATTGCATTGCTATTTAATTATTATATATAAACATATGCAATGTTCTCCGTGTAAAAGAGAACACATTTTTACCGCGTTTTAAAGAGAAGACAATCTGAACAAATGTTACACGGCATTCATCAAATATAACCATCTCATAACAGACAGGGAAAAAAATTATTTAGGCATAGCACTACATGCCAATAAGTGTAGCTATTTTTAAAGAACTATTTTCATGAAAATAGTCTCATCCTTTTTGTCGAAGATTTAGAAAATGCTGGAAACGTTTGGAATATCTAATTATACTAGGCATTCAGACGGCATAAAAATGTCGGAGATTTTCCAGTAAATCTTGTTAATCATTAATCTACCAATATATTCAGACAGTGAAGGCCTATTCTCCAGTACTTAGAAGAAGTTTTCCTAATATGAAAAGTGTCTAGTACGAGAAACTAATGTAATATTCCTAATTGATGGGTTGATTTCAGATGTTGTTATCACATGCCATGACAGTGCAACATGACAAGAACAAACTTTGCACCACAGGCTTAAGCATCAGGAAATTCACAGTATAATATAGTTATTTTATTTCTCTTACAATTTAATATTATTTTTGGCCCTGATGTTTTAAATTAAATTTTCTTTAATTTATAGGTAATATTATTTATCAAATAACCATAATATCGTGATGTTAACATAGCTTTCCAGTTGATAAAACATCATAAGTGGTAAGAACTATTTTTTATATATGTATGAGTGTATTTACATTGCTGCATATCATTCATTTATTTCAGTTAAAAGCAATTATCTGTAATGGATTTTGTCCGATATAAAACTTGAATTTTTCAACCTTCCAAATGAAATGTTTTGTCACACGGCTAAGCTTTTGCTATTACGTCCGAACCATTAAGAATTAATCTGTTCAAGTATGTGTTAAGCTTTGTAACATTAAGTTCGCATCTCTGCCATATTAACGAGTTTAATATTGGATTCTATAGACTTTGTTTGCAACCAGTCTACCGTAGAAAGAATCCGCAATGTACTGCAGGAAAATCTTCTCCCTAAAAAGTCATGACGTGACAGAGAATGATCGCTCAAGCATGTTTCACAAATGGCACTTCCTTAAATGACTAACAATATTAATAGCAATGACGGAAATGAAACTACAAAAACTCATCCATAATCTATTGACAGAAAGCTAGAAGAAATATCTAAACTTAAATTCCAAGAAAATTAAATACATAGTCATTATCAAAATGAGGAGCTCAAATTCTAATAAAAAATCAGAGATAATGAAATCAAGCAGGGGCAGAAATTAAATAACTGCAACGTGTTCTAAAAGAGGACGGTTACTGCGACACTGAGATCTGAAGGCGTATTTGGATGACCAAGGACTCATTGCAAAAGTTAAACATTGTTGAGCGACAGAAAATTTTCGTTGAAAAAAAATACTACTGAACTGATATCTGTCCCCCTATATGGCAGCGAGAGCTGAACAGTCTTCTTGGAGATAAATGCAAGGGAAGATAAAGAAAGAGAAATGTTGTTCTAAAGAAAGATGTTGACGGTGACATAGATCTAGAAACGTTAAGGTTTTGAAGAAAATGAAAATAAAAATAAAAATTATATTTTATATAAGGAAAAGTCAACTGAAATTTTTGGGGCACGTGATAAGGAAATAGAGCATGAAAATCCGGTACAGAAAGAAGTTGGACTGGAGAAAACAGCTATTTACATACTTGATGGGTCAAAGCAAATAGACGACAGAGCAGGGTTTAGGAGAAAAAAAAACAATATATTAAGAGCTACAAATGACAAGGAAATATGAAGAACCATGACCGCCTACATCCTGAAAAGTCAAGTCACATAAAAGGAAAAAAAGAACAACAACAATTTAATAAAACACATAATGCATGAATTGTATGCACCAAAATATCACATTGTTTAAAAGATACATTTTATCGTCTTAAAACAACAGAGCATAGCAAAAGAAATCAGGTACATTCTACAAGATTAGAAGGAACAGATGTTTTAACATCTTTCGCAGTGGATATTATGTATACTTTCACCAAACGTGATTTTTAATCCCGACAGATGTTCTAAGCAAGATGACTCTATCAGACAACAACTGTTCATCAGGGTCTGGTCAATGATGCCGTAACGTTGCAAGTTTCGTTTTGAAGCTATTGAATATTACAAACCCACTATTTCAAGGGAAGGATTAGCTACCTGCCTTTCTTCATCTATGAGATTGGTTGTATTATCTGTTTATTCTTATCATCTATCCTAAAAAAAAGCTGCTTATGTGGCTCAATATCTATTCATCATTAGTCAGTGATTTCATCTTTTTATTCATTTTACTCATTTGTTAAGTTGAAATGAAAAGGAGATTTTTGCTACAATCTGAAAACAGAAATCTATTTCAGCTTATAATAGCACGCATTTATACTAGAATAGATTATTAATGATTTTTAGCCCTGCGGTAATCATAGTAAATTAATGGATAATATTTAGTCGTTCAGTCTGCGTATCTGCGTATTCAGTCTGCGTATCGATCGGATGCTCAACGTTCTGGAAAAAATTTAAATACAATTAGCAAAATATCAATTCATTTTCATGTCTATTTTTACCAATTGTGCGAATAGGTATCTTCCTAAATAAAATTATTTTTTCTGTTGTAGGATCATTCTAACCAATTTTGCTCAAAGAAAATAGCTCTTTTCCTTATGGTACTTTGTTCGTTTCCTAATAAAAATGATTATACTACAAAATTATTAGTTTTTACGGTTTATCAAAGTTTTATCAGAAAATGTAAGGGAAAAATATAGTTGTGATTGTAATTTTTTTTTAAATATAATAGTCATTTAGCTGATACATTTGCCCTGATTAATTCATAGCTAAGGAGAAAACTTTATAATTCATACCTTTCTTAAAAGAATTTGCACGTAGGTGAATATAATGAACATGACTGAAATCGAAGATTTATATCCCGATGTCTAATTTCAATATTTTAAAAATTATACTTCCAGAATATTCGCATATACCGCAACTGATGTCCTTATATGTCATCCATCTTGGTAGCAAGTAGCTTCCCTACTGTATAATGTTTGATTGTACGTGAACCGGTGTCCCAATGCGATATGGCTGCCAATAATAAGAGTTCAAAATCATGCGTATTTTACAAGAATAATAATTCATGCTAATACTTAACGGACCATTGCATTTAATATTGTGTTTTAAATACATTGACATTAAATCATGCATAACTTTCGAAATGGCTTTCGATTTTTGAAAACCAAATTGAATTTTAACAATCAAAACGAGAATATAAGCAGCAGTCCTAGAAATGAATAAATATTTTATTGACTGCTTTCTTTTTTAATATGAAGCGCAGAAATCATACTTGACTGGCAAATATGTTTTCTAATATATATATATATATATATATATATATATATATATATATATATATATATATATATATATATCGTTATCTAACAAATTAATTCAAATGTGTATGATTCTATTGCAGAGAGTGGATAGTAACGCCTTGTTATAACAATCTTTCGAACAGAGTAAGACTTGACGAACCACATTCCAAATATTGAGGTTGATTTCATCTCTAAACTGAAGTTCCACCTTTAGAAGAAATACGCTCTTGTTGTACCAATATAGATGGAAAAGTTATATTGTAAAGATAATACTGCGGAAAATGAACAAGTTGTTGCCATTTTATAATTTTAATTTACTGCATACACATTGTAAGTTTTCAATATGTCGATTGTACAATATAGTAGCGTTAGTAGAGTGCCGACTGTGAGAAAAAGAGCGATGGATTCCGTCAGAAATTTGGAAGCAGCATGATATATTGTTTAGCACTTCATGAAAGATAGAATGGAAACATTTTTAGAGTATTTAGATGTCAATCTGAGGACAGTGCAGAATATATATTTTTTTTAATCATATCACCCCGGTCAAGGTGGTAAGGCCACTAGTGTGCAGGGGGCTACGTAAGAGTGAAAAGAATGGAAACGAGTAAGCCGGAAACCACATCCTAAACAGGGAACAAGGGATGAGCCTCTACACCTGTTCAATAGATGTGGGTGGAGCGTGAACCGGGCGATAGGTCAGTCTATTTACTCCAATTGAAAAAAAAATAAGGAAAAGTGAAAAGATTAGAAACGAGAAAGCCGGAAACCACGACCAAAGTCAAAGGAGAGTGTACCGGAAACACGTTCCTAAACAAGAAACAAGGCGATCACCTCCACTCCTGCTCAATAGAGGTGGGTGGAGTGTAAAACCGGGTGATGGAGGGCACTATCTACTCCAATAATAATCATAATAATAATAATAAAAATTTAAGTTTTAAATTTAAGCTATGTGTCTTGAGAAAGTAGTGTTGCTCCGGGTCTAGAGAGCGATTTCTGAAATATATTACAACAAGGCACTAACCCTTTCCACACAACAAGAATACCCGGTTATGACTGTTAAATATTGCTATTACATCAACTGTAAAACTTGACACTTCTCTCCAGACTGCTACTAACTTGATTATGTAGAACCCAGTTTAGCAAAATACCAACAAAACCCTTTGCAAGCTGACTAACATCCTCACAGAATGAGAGCATACTAAAAATATTGATTGACAGAAAGATGATATGGGTATTATAAACTTGAAGTTTGAAGAACATGAGTTGAAAAATCACAGTTTTTGCTTACCATTAGAAAAGGATTCTTAAAAGTCAGAAGCACATTGACATATACTGACATAATTCAGCTCTCACAAAATATATTGATATACGTGGGATAAAAAAACATTGAGCAAGCTAAATTAAATTGTGTATATGCAGAGTTAAACTGAGACTAGGATGGGTGAAAATGGGACATATGTTGATGAGAGATGCAAAGAACGTCAAGCTGTAGTTTGCAATGATTGGGCATGTGTCGAAGGGACCGGACATCTTCTGATATGTAGGTACACAAAGAGTATATTATTATGTAACACATTTGGATTGCTTGCATATTCCTAAAAAACTAATACATTTTCCTTCATTATTTTTAATAATATCTTCAGTAACAATGCTTATCTTTAAAACCAAAACATTCTCAATCAATAGGATATTTCAGCCCACATTTTATTCTATTTCTATGTACCAGATTAAATTAAACTAAATACATTTTATCTGTATATGCTGTCTAATGTTTTTGAGATAATTATAATGAAGAAATAAATGCATTGACTCGTCTCTATGTACAGAAAAATTGTTTCTTTTGAGGTGGATTATAGCCAATCTAGATATTGTTAATTCAACATCGCAAAGAAAACGAAAAGATAAAATAATTTTATATTTCTTAAAATACCAGAATGATTTAGGGATATAATTAAGATTATTCTGTAAATTTGTATGATCGTTTTTGACCTGTATTCGTAGTATATATCTTGACTAAAATGTGACTCTCTATTTTTAAATAATTATAAATGATTTATATATTACCATTACCGCTTAATTTTTGTTTGTGCATCAACTTTATGAATGAGAAATTAATCGGTTTTATTTGTTATTTTCAGATTGATTATTTTGCTTGAAATTGGAAAGCTCAACAAAAAATGCCTGGACGACTTCCTTTATGAGAATTTGCTCAGCTATCGGCACGATATGAAGTTTGAAAATGCTTTGTTAGAGCGCTAAATTACTGAAGAAAAATTAGAGCAAACATGGTCAAGTTGATAAAAACACTGTCGCAATGTCGTGGTAATATTTGAATATACCATTGCTCTTGTAAGTTTAGTAATCAGAAGACAGTAAATGCAGTTCAAAAGCGTTTACATGTAGCCCAGGACAGGTAATTCGACAAAAAGCAAGGGCAAGTGGGATTTTTAAACAATACGAACTGTGCACAAGAAATAGCTTAAATGACATGCTGTGAAACCGCTCTACTGCCAATCAGTCTACGTTGAACACTGCGACATTCGCCTGGCAATTCGAGAGAATATGCTGGCCGGGTATGAAACTAGGTCAGATTTTTTTTTTAAATATTTCCTCGAACAATAAAGTGGTATTTTATATCTGTAGGTTTGTGAATCGTCAGAGCTGCCATTTTTATTCAGGCTAAGATCTCCGTGTTACCTCTGAAAAAATCAAAAATCTTCCCAATTAAAGGTGAGGTGTTGGATGACTTCGGACAGTATTGTGGATCCATTTATTCTTCATGATACTATGAATTCCAAGATCAAATCTATTCATTTATCCGTATTAGGAGAATCTTGAAAGATTTATTTTCAATCATAATGGCATCTCCATATTTTGCTATTCTTTTGGAATGGCAAGATACCCGCTTACCTGTGAGATAGATGTGGCATCATAGTCTGTGTAAGTCGCCAGCTAGCACTCCTGACGTAGCAGTAACTTGTTTTTTTTTGTTTTTTTCTTTGTTTTTGTTTTTTTTTTTGGTGGGAGTATTAGTTAAATGAACAGGGCTACTATACCAAACCAAATAATTTAGAACAATTTAAAGGGTGGATACAAAAATCTATGTTTTCTATACCGTTAGAATTCCTAGGAAAAACATTTAACGCAATTCGTCGAAACGGCTGGAGATGCTGATAGAAAAATCTGGACCGCTCATGCAAAACACATTTCGCTTATATTCCTTTCTTGTAAAGATAACAGTTAATATATAAAAGATAAAAAAGTTAAAATATAATTACGCTATAATATAAAATAAAAATCACTATAAAGATATATACATATATATATGTGTGCGTGTGTGTGTGTGTTTCTTTGCATTTTTCTTTATATGCAACCTGTTTTCTGTTAAATATCTAAAAAATTAATGCATGTTTTCGTCACTGTGCACAATCAAATAGTTTCTCTTGAAGTGAATAGCAGCTAATCTTGTAGAAAGGCAGCTCTAAATTCATCCTCGTGGAGAAAACGAGAAGAATAAATTCCCATATCTTCCCAAAACTCTATGGTAAGTTAGTGATAAATAACATTATTCTGGATATACACTTGATCATTTCTATCATGAATTCGTAATCTATGGTATATACTTAAATCGCAACAAACTAAGAAAATGTATTTTTTAATTAATCTTGTAGATTTCCTGTGAAGTATATCGATACACATGACCACTTCGATTAGAACATCTGTGCTTTACGTAGGATAAACTTTAAGTACTGGATTGCATAACTACACCGTTAACCTGTTTTAATACAAATATTTCAATATTGAAGGATGCTTGCTAATCAATGATAAAGAATCAAGTTGATTTGGTAAGAATTTGTATACATAGGAGAAGAGATTGGTTAAACTTATTCCAAGATTATTTGTGTAAAAGTCATTAGAACATTTTCAGCTGGATTAAATTTTATTCACGCTACCATAAACCTGTGTCTTTAATCAGTACGTGATGCATTCAACAAGATAAGTATAATGTTTTCCTTAAATGCTTGTGCAAATTCATTTGTTATATTCGGACCTGAATGTTGAATGAACATTTTAATACATAATCAGTGAATGTTTTCTATTAAAAAAATTAATATAAAACATTAACTGAAACATAAACTGACTATGACGGCCTTAGAATATATTAAGTATATAAGCAAAAATATTTAAGTTATTTTATCTGATATTATATAAATACACTGAAATATATATATATACGGTTATTTAAACCAGACGAGATATCAATATATATAAAGTACAAAAAAGAAATTCGACTAAAAAACTGTATATAAAAATATAAAAATGAAAAATAAAAGAGAAAATGAGACATATTTTCATATTAATTTTGCAACAACCCATTTTTTTTCAATTAACATGCTCGATTATTTTCAGATATTTGCAAGTATCTGAAAGACATACTATATTTTGGTGATTATTCGAAAGGTTTACCATCCACAACAACACTGATTGCATAAAAGTTAGTATATCCAAAACATTCCACATTTAGCAAAGATTAGTACACATATTCGCACTGGAAAATAAATGGAATAAGAAAGAAATGAAGTGTAGTTTGAAAAATTAAACAGTGAAATAATAGCTTCAACCAAATTTGATCTACTATTTCATAAAACTAGAAAATTTTTCCCGAACGAAATGAAAAACAGGGAAAAATTAATGTTTGTGAAAATGACACATTGCACTAAAACTTTTGTGGCTAAAAAATTACACTGACATTGAACGATGTTCAAGCTTAGTATGTGCTAGTTTGCTAAACATGTGTTTTCTCCATAATGATCGTATTCATAGAAATAAACCAAAAATCAAAAGAATTCTTATTTTTCATTTGTTTTGATTTATTTATGACAATTTGTTTTACAGAGATCCAATGTGAATGGCTGGTGAGAATTCTAAATATCTGATTAAATAAAATATTAAGTTCGCACAAATATTCCTAGCCATTTTCAATAGATAGAGATTGGATATATGATTTTTTTCCACAGTTGAATGTAATATATATATATATATATATATATATATATATATATATATATATATTACGGGGTGTTTCAACATTTGATGCTATGAATTCAGAGCTGTGTTTCCTATGTGTAAATAATGATAAAACTCTCTATGAACATATGTGCGTAAACGCTCAGTTTCCATGTTATAGGCTTTTCAAACAAGTACAAACTAGAATGTTTTTATTTTCTTCATCAGACATGTTCAGTGTTTTCGAGTGTTTTCGAGTGATTTTTAGCAAGTGTTACTTACTGCCCTAATCCATAAGTCACATCTGCGTCTAATAGACTCACGAACGCGCTCCCAATTTTCTGTCGTTATTCGTATTGTCTAGCACCATGCAACAATTATTTACACACAGTGTCTACATTATCAACCGGAGTCGAATTTACAAATCTTACAAATGGCTCCAGATTTAAAAATTTAAGAGGTTTAGCGTAGGCTAACCGGAACTAAACCATGTAATTGGTCCACTTATTCCTATTCACCAACCAGTAAACCTTCTTTCTATGTACCTGCGGGCTGTGGGACTGAATTATGCAGTAATACTATAATACATTAAATGCATTTGTCGATGAGTGACCAGTGGAACATCGCCTAACAAATCAAGCATTTTGTTTTCCAGGAAGCGCTCGTACACAATCCCTGAAAGTCTGTTCGTAAGTTCCTGAAATTTTAATAACCTATCACCACAACGCCAGCACAGATGTTGACTGAAAACCGCTGTTAGTGATGCGATAAGTCATCTGTATGTAGATTTTCCTTTTCTCATACATGCTGATTGTGGAAGTAGACAATTTCCAGCCGTATAAAATGTGCTTCATATGTGAAATTAACGAAGGCAGGAAAGTTTGAAATTGCATGGCTATGCTGTAAGAACCATTGAAAGAACACAACTGGTGCAGTGCAATATCCTGGTGACAACGTCTGTAAACTTTGTAGATTATATGGGAACAAACGTTATTCTCGCAATACTCTACAGCCACTTGAATGGGAAATAGCCACTTGCAGAGAGAATTATCCTGTATTGATTTCAGGAGTATCATGCACAGGTCCTAGACCTTGGTTTTATTCTGCCCCTTGTCTAACCACGGACAACAAGCTTTTTCGTGATGGCTTCGACACAGTAGCTGATCCTCAAGTGGTGTAATACAACGGTGTTCTTCTTCGCTCAAGCTGTGAATTTTGAAATCTTGCTAGATGTCTTTTTACCAAATTAACCAGACCGAACACGCGCACAATTGGGTTAATGAAAACGGCACCAAAATTACTTTGAATGACGCCTGAATAAGTTGCGGAATACAGTTATGCTACCTATTTTTGAAGCATTATATATATATATATATATATATATATATATATATATATATATATATATATATATTGTGTGTATTTTGGCAGCATTTTTTCATTAATGCAGGTTTCATTGAATAATATAGACAAGTTTTGTCTATTAATTTTGTGTAGGATCCGTTCATACCGTCTGATATACTTGATGGTGATGTCGTTGAAAGACAACAAAAAATCACAGTATTTGTTGAATTTTTTATCGGGTCTAAGCTTTCGGCTCACATAAGCCATTATCAAAGAGTAAATATTAACACACAGTAAACATAGAACATTTAAGCTATTAACAATAAAGATAATTGAATTGAAAATATAAGTCTATCCCTGCCGTGGCGGATGGACGAAGACATTGACAAAATAGTGGTGTTGTGGTCCCTTGTCTGATTACAGACATTTGAGTACGTTATTGGAAATATCGAAATTGATTGTATTCAAACCAGGTTTAAACTGTTTAATGTAGAGTGCTTCGAGGATTTTTAGTTTCTGCTTATTATTTTCTTGTTTGAGTATGTACGTGTTATCAATAAGCGTTTTTCTCAGAAGTGTGCGTTGATAACCGTGTTGTTCTAAATGACGGAATATATTTGAATTTTTATTTAAGTGCAACGTCAGACGCCGTGAGAGCGAATTCAAGAAATACTGTGATTTTTTGTTGTCTTTCAACGACATCACCATCAAGTATATCAGACGGTATGAACGGATCCTACACAAAATTAATAGACAAAACTTGTCTATATTATTCAATGAAACCTGCATTAATATATATATATATATATATATATATATATATATATATATACAGTCATCCGCAGACAGATCTGTTTCGCTGTATCACAGCCCATAAGTACGGTGAGACTCCGATTGCTTTTAACCCAGGATTGAAACCCGACCGAACTGACATCAGTCGACGACTCTACCTCTGGGCTATAGGCGCTCAGTAGAAGAAGGCAGACTTTTAGCGCATATATTATCATTATACACGCCCAATAGCCAGAGTGCTATAATTCATTATTGAATTAGCGGTGCGTACATTCCAAAGTAGCTACTGTTTATATATATATATATATATATATATATATATATATAGATAGATAGATAGATAGATAGATAGATAGATAGATAGATAGATAGATATAGATATAAAAGGTGTTTCAACATATATATTTATAAATATTTCAATAAGCCGTACTGATGAGCTGTGATACAGCGAAACCGATCTTACTGCGAGGGACTATGTATATATATATATATATATATATATATATATATATATTATAAAGAATGAAATTTCAAGATCTACGTTTTAGTCGGGAATGTGAAATGCAATTTTTTTAGATTAAAAAAAGAAGAAAAGTAGTTTTTTTAATCGCTTAGTACTATTACAATTTCTGGAAAAAATTTAACTGCAAACATTACAAAAGTTGCTGTGCCATTATTGAGATGTAGAAGAGATTACTATTCGCAAGACTTTTGTTAGGTTCAAAATAGGGAGTTGTTTTGTGGAGGATAGAAAACATTCCTTCATGATTACTGCAGTAGATGATGAACAAATCGGAACATTGTTTGACAACAATCCTATTCAAGTGACATTGAAAATACAAGAGATACTTTCAATATATCCCATGAGCGTCGTAAGGCATTTCAAATTGCTTTGATCAGTGAATGCCTACAATTTTCGGTTGACTTTTATTTAATGGAAGAAACGAAAAAGACCGAATATCGCTATCCAATCTTCTGCACATACACTTTTCAAAAGATAACATATTAAAATTAAAGATCCGAGATGATAAATAATGCATGTGTTACATTAATGTTGTTCGCATTTAAAATAAGAACAAATATATCACGTAACTTATTCTTTAAACTAACCTTGAATTACCATATCAAAGAGAACAGTTGTTCAGTCAAGAAGTTTTGAAATCGTATTAGTATTAAAGCTTAGCCTTACCTTAAATGAAACTCGTACATACAATCCAACTGTAAAGATGCTGTAAAACTAGTCGGCACCCCGTCCAAGTCCTGCCAATAACCGTGTATTAGTTAAAAAAATGTTAAACAAACGGGGCACTAAGACACTATCATATTTGGAGCTGCTTAATCTTTAATTTCGGTTTGTGATAGTGTTGGAAAACGTATTACGTTATCTTGTGAGGGATGATTTCATCCAATTTACAATTCTTTCTCAGAGACGAAATATTGCAATCTATTATATTTTCTTGAAAAGTGTTCAAATGAAATACGTTATTAATTTCATCGTTTCTAACCCACCCAGTGAAGATCAGCCACGTTGTGTATTTTGAAGGGAACTACTCTCATACTTTTCGTATTGCTTTAGTATATTACTTAATAATAGTTGCTACCCACTAGCTAGTGCTTTGTGTAACATTATCAAATGTGACCATGACTATTTTAACTATATGAAGTATATGAACTATATTCAAGTTCAAACTTATTCGTTTTTACACATATATGCAAAAATTGCGCCACTTCATTTCCCTTTTTTAATATTTGTCAACATTTCAGTTCGGAAATTATTATAGAACTATGAATCGTTTCAATAAAAAATAGAAGGTTATTTGATAGAATACATATAATATACAGGCATGTAACACGCAATGCCATTACCTGTTTAATATCATATTTGTCTGATACTGAATAATGATTTAATTCATATGAATATTAAAATCAAATATTTCAAGAAGCAGATTTTTCATTATTTTCCGTGTAAAATTTGTACTACTCCGTCTATCATTTGCTCAGACCGATCATGTAGCGTTTGTGTTTCTTACCTCAGTCTTTCATTCCCTCTATCAGACTTGTGAGTCTTTACTTCTCTATGCTATCCTTCCTGATTCTATGTCTCAGAAACCTCATTTGTCTCTCCCTAATTTTAAATTTGAGTTTTCTAAATGTTTGGATCTTTTTTATACCTCATCGTTGTGCGTGTCTTCCGTCCATTGGATCCTCATCATTTTTCTGTAAAACCACATTTTTCTGTCTCAAAGCTCCCATTCATCCTTCATGAGATCGTCCAGCTTTTACTTCCATATAGATTGAGAGTTATCACATAACAATCCAGCACTATTTTCTTGCTTTCTAATGAAAATATCCCGTCTTTCAGTACTCAGGCTAGCTTCTAAAATGTGTCTTTGGCCATGCCAATGAGTCTTTGTATATCTATGTTGAACTTTATATCCTCTGTCAAACTTCTTTCCAAGTCTTTTGAATGTTTTACCTGTTCTAGTTTATCCGACTTGTATTTGGCATATTGGTTTCCTCTTTATGCTGTTGACCATATATTAAATTTCCTTGAAGTTTTGTTCAGTTCTTTCTTCTCACTTTCTTTTGCTACATTCTATAGGATGTCTTGCATTTTCCTTTCCGAATCTGCTATCAGCACCCTGTCATCTGCGTGTCTGATATTGCAGACATTGTAGCCGTCATGCCGAATCACGGCATTTCTGTTTTTGATATTTCTGGACCATCCGTATATTTCTGCATTGTTGATTGCTCTCTTTTGTCGTTGTAGAGATCTCCAATATACTCGTCCTAACTCTGAAGTATTTTTTCTCCTTTAGTGTGTCATCATATGCTTTTATGAATCCTGTGGCTGAACAAGTCATTTGCCCTGTCTGCTTCGGACATATTTCATTAGCCTCTCAAAATTTACTCCGTATTTCCTTGTGTAGTGTTTTGTATTTCGTTTCATATCCTGGCATCGATGTCTGTCCCGTTTGCATCAGATCGAGAATCTTTTTGGTGATAGACTCGTTTTTATTCCGACTTTTGTTGGGGGGAAAATCTGGTATAGCCAAAATATATGATTCTTATGAGCGATAGCAATCGAGCAACCAGATGTGTAAGCAGGTTAACGATGTTTAATCAGAATTTTCTATCTGGGATGAAAGCATTGATGCCAGCTTTTACCCAGGAAGACACTTAAGAGGTTAAGTCTTCAACAGGGAGAGTAAAGATTTGGTTCCAAAACACATCGCAAAGAAAATCACAGAATTTATCACAAATACTTCTTGATAGCAGTAAGACATTCTAAGACCATGGAACAATATTCCGAGCCAATGCTACAACACTTGTTTTAATGATTATGAAGAATGGAGACATTTTTGAGATCATGGTGTCTGTACTTAAAGACAAACAAATTTCTATATCGTTTCTGTCGTTGTCTCTTACTGTAGAAAGAGCAAATTCTTGCGTGAAATCCAAGATTTAAAATTTCTGTAAGTTTAATAAAAAATGCTGCACATGAAAATTCTTTTAAACTCCAAATAACATTCAAGGAATGAAAGATGTTGGAAATAATTATTAACAAAAGTAAAACTTTTGAAATTATTATTACAAGAAAAAATGAAGACAGAATACAGCAGTCAGAAGAAGTGGTGCTTTAATGAAAGACGAGATATCTTACTGAGTTTATCAAAGAGAGACAAAGCTGTATAGGTGTAGACAGGAGATTTAATAGAGATTTGCTGGCCAGATAGAGATTTTCAGCGACATAGATACCCATGCTTTGCAGGTGTACATTGGAGTCCTTCTTAAAGCGAGGAAGGTATCAAGGAATCAAGAACTTAGGGTTGAGTTTGGTTTCGCAGAGAGCAAGGATATTAGGATAACTTTCGTAGACGATCTATTTGAAATTACAGAAGTTGCTATGGATACCACTGAGGTTAGAAAATGAGATGTTTAGAGGTTTACTTTTTGTTTTGTTTGGCTCTTTTAGTTTTATATGTTTGATTTGTGTTGTCGTGATTTAGAAATATTTTGGTAAGAAGAGTCCTAGAATAGCAAACGCATTATGTCGCCAAATGTATCATGTATAGGAAATGAACTGGAACAGACAGCAGCATAATGTAAGCTCAGAATTGCCTAACAAAAGTACTTGTATGGACACCCATTCATGCGCGACATGCCACTACAAAAAACTTATATTATTGGCCAGTGCTGCTACTCAAATCTATGCATGAATTTTGGCTCCTAACTACCAGACAGATGTAGCAATTAGAAAAATGGTAACTCGGTCCCCTCATTATGCAAAGATGTTGGTATTATTACCACACATAAAAACTCGCAATATTAACACTATTCAGACCAGATGAAAGAAAACTAAACGGAAAACATACCTAAACTGAAAACATGTATAAATCTTTACACATGTTAAGGAGCAATAAACAGTCGATATGAAAACATATCTACTCCAAAAAAATTCTATTTTAAATTTCAAAATTAAAAAAAGAATATAATAAATTTTAATTCAGTACGATCCAGAAATACGTAGTATAATCCATTCAATAAAGGATAAAAACAGATAACTCAATACATTTAAACCTCAAAATTAATAAATACATAAATAAATAAACATCCAATGGGTAAATAAGTTTACTGTTAATTTTAAAAAAAAATTAGTTATTATTACAATTCAATTAAATAAGCATTTTTTATTTAAATAAATATAAATCTTAAGAATTGAAACGCTCAGACAAATTTTAAAATATATCCCAGTCTGAAAGAAAAGTGAAAAAAGTAAAGAAATAAAAAAAAGAAAACATATTGCACATCAAATATTTGGGAAACTATTTAAACGCTACGCTATTAAAATATAAACATATAATATGAATCGTAAATGACTTTTCACAATTTCTAATGTTGCATCCTCATTTAAAAACAGAGAAATGTTACGCTAAATATAAAATAGATAAGTAAATTAAAATTATTCATATCACTGTATAAATGTATACGTAATTTAAAAAAGACAAGATACTTAATGTTCTTAAGATAATAATTTTTAAATTTGTGATATAAGTCTTATTTTGGAATAACAGTAAAACAAATAGTGAATAAAAAACTTATTTTAAAAACAAAAATTGTATGCCTATAATAGTAAACACACACACACACATATATATATATATATATATATATATATGTGTGTGTGTGTGTGTGTGTGTGTGTGTGTGTGTGTGTGTGTGTACGCGCGCGTTTATGTACACGACATATCAAGAACTGTAATGTCGTGAAATGACAATAAAGCAAACACCCGGCCGAATGATTGAACTGCCGCTCAAATTTCGTGTTACTCAACACACACAAAGTGAACTGTATTTCCTTGGATTATTTTTTTATCTTTTAAGAGTGGCGCTACCCTCTTCATAACATTGGTTCAAGTGCTTTGCATTGGACTAAAAGTATCGCCATTTGACAATAAAAATTGATACAATATTAATCTTGACTTACGGATTATCTTTTAATCCCAATTGCTCCAACATACCCTTTCATATTTGATGGAAACTACGTGATAATCTTGGTCAAACTTATCAGCCGGATAAGTAGTTGCTATTTGATAGCTTATGGATAAAGGAAATTATTCTTTTGTGGCTTCATGCGCTACCGATACTTTTTCTCACTGCCGAAAGAAAAAATCACAGAAATGTTTAACTAAATATTCTCAAAATAATATAACACAGATTATTTGGCCTGAATGCTTTTTTCTGATTTAAACTCTTCAGGTTATATCATCTAGGCTGCCTTATGGAGGGAAATTAATGCTGAATTTTAACAGCATATAAAATGTACTGCCAAACAATTAATCTGAATATTTTTTTACAATCGAATCTTCCTGGTGTTTTGTTGAATCATATTTTAACACAGATTAATTAACTTCAAAGATTGCCTAAAAATTATAAATAGAAATATGCAACTAGTCATTAAACAATCTCGCTCTAATCATAAAAAATGAGTATATGGGTGAGAAAATTAGGAAAGTGTTGATGAAAAATAAATAAAATAAAATAGCTAGTTAGGAATAACATAATATTGATACTGAACTTTTGAAAACAACTAAAGTTTTTTCCAAACGCATAACATGTCTCGCTATTTTGTGAAATAATCTTGTAATAACAGATGGTGCGGTTTATCAGGCATTAATACATAATGGACAAAAAAGTAGTTTAAAATGCCTACCCTTGTGTAACTCAAGTGAATTCATTCTTTTCAAATACTAAAGGACACTGTCTCAACTTGTTTATCATCGTTTTATGAAAATCATCTGCCAAACCAATATGTCTTTTTTTTGTTTTAGTAAGTAGTTTAATGACATGATTGCTATCAAACACCTTCGGGAGATTTCCTTCTTCTGTAATAAAATACCTGTTATGTCTACATCACAGTTGCATATGACCAAGTTTATAAGATGGCATTTGATGCTCTGATCAATGTGAATCTCCAGGTCTGATAATCGAACTATGTCTATCCAAAATTCATGCATATTTGGCGAGGAGGCCAATAATGGAATCTGATACACTTAAGCAGATATACAAACAGGAGAAAGTGATGGCCCTCGTCTATTTTTCCAGACTATGTGGTGTGCATTTTCAATTTAGATGTGAATATCTGTGCACTTCATTTAATCATCCAATAACGTTTCCCAAACGCAACTACTAACAAAAGGTACATTTTATCTTCCTTCCCAATAAAGCCCGTTTACAAAAGTATTCATAGTGGAGGCTGGAATGTTCTTGTGTACAAAATCTTCATCATACAAGTTTTGCAAGAAAAAAGAATTAATATAAACATTTAGAAGCTGAAGGTAGTTTCTGCTCTGGAAATGAAGCTAATGATGCTAACAACTCTGAATATGTATGGATTAGTTATAAAATATACTATAGAAGATATCAAACAGAGAAAAATATCCTATATATAGTTC